>CM016625.1:98779481-99208708 GCA_005393395.2 Gossypium australe
GCCAGAGGGAGAAAAATTAGTTGAGCCCAAATCACCCATCAAGGAACCAGTGAAAGAGGAAGAAGCCAAGGAGTTCCTAAAGTTCCTGAAACACAGTGAATATTGTGTGGTAGAGCAGCTGCATAAGCAACCAGTGCGTATATCGGTGTTGGCTTTGCTTCAGAACTCGGAGGTACACAAAAACGCATTAATGAAAGTCTTTAATGAGACCTATGTCGCAAATGATATCTCGGTTGATAAATTGGATCGGTTGGTAGGTAACATAGATGCTGACAACTTCATCCATTTCAGTAACGACAAGATACCACCAGGTGGTAGGGGATCCACCAAGGCTTTGCATATTACCACTAGATGCAAAGGGTACACGCTACCAGGGGTCCTAATAGACAACGGGTCGGCATTGAGTGTATTGCCCTTGTCTACTCTAAACAGATTACCGATAGACAACTCGCACATGAAGGAGTGTCAGAGCATAGTGAAGGCATTTGATGGCACGAAAAGGAAAGTGTTAGGAAGAATCGAGATACCTTTATTGATTGGCCCGACTACTTATGAAGTGGATTTCCTGGTAATAGACATCAAGCCTTCCTATAACTATTTATTAAGGAGGCCTTGGATACATGTGTCAGGGGCAGTACCCTCATCATTACATCAAAAAGTGAAGCTGATAGTGGATGGTCGGCTGATAATGATAAAGGCTGAGGAGGACATTATTGCAGCTATGACCAGTGAGATACCATACTTGGAGATAAGCGACGAGACAACTGAATGTTCTTTCCGGTCTCTCGAGTTCGTGAATACAACTTTCGTCACGGAAGGAAACAGAATCCCGATACCGAGGATCTCTAAGACTAGAAGAATGGGATTGAAAATGACCGTGAGGAAAGGAGCTTTACCAGAGAGAGGCTTTGGAAAATATCTTCAGGGGAG
Source organism: Gossypium australe (assembly GCA_005393395.2). Classification (NCBI taxonomy): domain Eukaryota; kingdom Viridiplantae; phylum Streptophyta; class Magnoliopsida; order Malvales; family Malvaceae; genus Gossypium; species Gossypium australe. Next base: position 98,780,412 of record CM016625.1, read on the forward strand.
AGTTGTGGCCCCGACATTGAGAGAAAAACAAGATCGCTTTGGCTTAGGATTTAGGCCAGATGCGAAACAGGAAAGGAAAGAATTGGAAAAGAGACAAGAAAGAAGGAGTGCTCGGTTGAATGGCGAAGAAGCCAAGTGGGAACCCATGATAATTCCACACATATCTAAAACTTTTGTGTCGGGTGGGATAATTCATGCTGAGCCCAACACACCAAAAGGAAAAGACATCGTATTAATGTTGGGTAATGTCTGCATCAATGCCATATCCGAGGAGACGGTAGAAGAAGGGACCCTATCGGATATTCGACCCTACGAACCAGGAAGCGTCTTGGACAACTGGACTGCAGAGGAGATTGCTATAGTATTTAGAACTTATTCAGAGTAATGTTCAGAACGCACTTATTGCTTTAAGCCTAGAAGTGATAAGATTTCTTTTATGAAATAGGCTCATGTTCAAACATTATTATATTAATGAAGTACATTTTTGCTATCATTTGGAGCAAACATTCTTTTATTCCTTTTTTTTTTTTATTTTGTGATTCCTTCAAATCATTCTTTCATAACCATTTTCAAACGGCCATTCATAAATTCATTCATTCTTTCCATATTCTTGAACTACAACAGGTCTTCAGATATCAATGACGTGAGCAACGCTGCCATAAATTCGGAATATCCTTTTGAGCAGGACATGTGTTTAAAAGGATCACAGGATTTTGAAGATGATATGGACAGTGATTTATCCCCTAACTTGTTAAGAATGGTAGAATAGGAGGAGAAACAAATTCTACCTCATAAGGAAATAGTAGAGACTATGACATTGGAGAAGGGAAAGGTAGTAAAAATTGGAACACGCATAACTGGGGAAACAAGACGAGATCTTATCGAACTGTTACAAGAATTCAAAGATGTCTTCACATGGTCATACAAGGATATGCCAGGTTTAAACACTGACATTGTAGTACACCACCTGCCCATAAAAGAAGATTGCAAACCAGTTCAGCAGAAGCTCCGAAGGATGAGACCGGATATTGTGTTAAAAATAAAGGAGGAGGTTAAAAAGTAGTTTGATGTCGAATTCTTGTAGGAGATCAAATATTCGGAATGGGTATCCAACATCGTTCTTGTCCCTAAAAAAGATGGGAAAGTACGATGTGTGTGGATTATAGGGACCTAAATAAGGCTAGTCCAAAGGACAATTTTCCTCTGCCTCATATTGATACTCTAGTAGACAATACGGCAGGCTTTTCACTGTTTTCTTTCATGGATGGTTTCTCTGGGTACAATCAGATAAAAATGCATCCTGAGGATATGAGAAAGACTACCTTCATAACCTTGTGGGGTACATTCTGTTATAAAGTAATACCATTTAGGTTGAAAAACGCAGGGGCTACATATCAAAGAGCTATGGTGACTTTATTCCATGATATGATGCATAGAGAAATTGAAGTTTATGTGGATGACATGATTGCGAAGTCTAGAACGGAAGAAGAACATATTCAAGTTTTAAGAAAGTTATTCTGGAGACTGAGGAAATTCCAGTTAAAGCTCAATCCCGCAAAATGCACTTTTGGAGCTAGATCGGGTAAATTGCTGGGTTTCATAGTCAGCGAGAGGGGAATTGAGATCGAATCAGATAAGGTCAGGGCTATACAGGAATTACCTCTACCACGCACTCAAAAAGAAGTTCGAGGTTTCCTTGGGAGATTAAATTGCATTGCTCGGTTTATTTCACAGTTAACCGAAAAGTGTGATCCCATATTTCGTCTTTTGAAGAAACATAATCTAGGTATGAGGGACGATCAATGCCAGAAAGCTTTTGATAGGGTCAAACAGTACTTGTCAAATCCTCCAGTCTTATCACCGCCTTGCCCAGATAAGTCGCTAATCCTGTATTTAGCAGTGTTTGATCACTCTATAAGGTGTGTGCTGGGTCGGCATGACGAATCAGGGAGAAGAGAAAAGGAAATATATTACCTCAGTAAGAAATTTACTGAGTGTGAGATGAGATATTTGCCAATTGAAAAATTGTGTTGTGCCTTGATCTGGACAACTCGAAGGTTGAGGCAGTACATGTTGTACCATACGACCTGGTTAATCTCGAAACTGGACCCCCTTAAATATATGATGGAGTCCACCGCCTTGAATGGGAGAATGGCTCGATGGCAGATCCTACTCTCTGAGTTCGACATAGTCTATGTGAGCCAGAAGGCGGTAAAGGGAAGTGTAATAGCAGACTTTCTAGCTAGCAGAGCGCTAGACGATTACGAACCCTTGAACTTCGATTCTCCCAATGAGGATCTGATGTGCGTAGCAACTACTGAGGAAGATACCCTAGAAGACTGTCCTTGGAAGTTGAACTTCGACGGAGCATCAAATGCTGTTGGTAATGGAATTGGGGCAATCCTAATATCCCCAAATGGAGATCATTACCCGTTCACTTGAAAGTTGGATTTCGATTGCACAAATAATATGGTAGAATACGAAGCTTGTATCCTGGGAATTCAAGCAGCTATAGACCGCAAAGTCAACGTGCTAGAAGTATATGGGGATTCTGCATTGGTGATCTATCAGCTCAAAGGAGAATGGGAAACAAGGGATCCCAGATTGAACAATTACAGAAAATTAATCTTGGAGTTAATTGAGAAATTTGATGATATCGCATTCTTTTACCTCCCGCGTGATGAAAATCAGATGGCTAACGCACTAGCCACATTAGCCTCCATGATTAGAATAAATGACCAGGAAAATATGAAGTCCATCCGGATGATTATTTATGAAGCCCCAGCTTATTGTTGCAATATGGAGGAGGAAGAAATGGATGATCACCCCTGGTACCAAGATATATTGCGATACCTAAGAAATCGTGAATATCCTAAACAAACGACCGAGAATGAAAATAGGACATTGAGAAGGTTAGCTTGTGATTATGTTTTAGACGGGGAATTCCTATACAAAAGAGGAAAGGATCAGGTACTATTGAGATGTGTCGACGCTGTTGAAGCAAAGAAAATTCTGGAGGAACTCTACGAGGGTGTTTGTGGAACGCATGCTAATGGTCTCACAATGGCCAGACAAATGATGAGATTCGGATACTATTGGTCTACCATGGAAGGAGACTGCATCAAGTATGCTAAAACATATCACAAATGCCAGATATACGGGGACAAAATTTATGTGCCTCCTTCACCCTTGCATGTTATGACTTCCCCATGGCCTTTCTCCATGTGGGGCATAGACGTCATTGGGCCGATCTCTCCGAAAGCTTCAAACGGGCATCGGTTCATCTTCATGGTTATTGACTACTTTACCAAATAGGTAGAGGCTGCTTCATACACCAATGTTACCAAGTCGGCAGTCAGCAGGTTCATAAAAAAGGAAATTATATGCCGATATGGAATACCAGAAAGAATCATATCGAACAATGCATTAAATCTGAACAACAGCATGATTGCGGAGGTCTGTGGTCAATTTAAAATTAGACACCACAATTCATCACCATATCGTCCAAAAATGAATGGTGCAGTAGAAGCAGCCAATAAGAACATCAAGAAGATTGTGGGGAAAATGGCTGAAACCTATAAAGATTGGCACGAGAAGTTACCATTCGCTCTCTATGCGTATCGAACATCAGTCAGAACCTCTACTGGGGCAACTCCTTTCTCACTAGTTTACAGAATGGAGGCAGTGCTACCCATCGAGGTTGAAATTCCTTCCCTTCGAGTCTTGACAGAGCTAAAATTAGATGAAGCTAAGTGGATCCAGACTCGATATGATCAACTGAACTTGATTGAGGGAAAAAGGCTAAATGCCATCCGTCATGGTCAAATATACCAAAAGAGGATGATGCGAGCTTATGACAAGAAGGTTCGCCCAAGAGAATTTTACGAAGGAGACTTGGTTCTGAAAAAGATCCTCCCCATGCAAAAGGATTTCAAAGGAAAGTGGATGTCAAATTGGGAAGGACCTTATGTGGTGGAAAAGGCTTTCTCCAGAGGAGCATTGATCCTGGCAGAGATGGATGGGAAAAACTTACCCAATCCTGTAAATTCAGATTCTGTCAAGAAGTACTATACTTGAAAAGAAAAGAAGCCAAAGTGAAAACCCGCAAAGGGCGCTTTGAGACTTTCCAAAAAAAAAATTAAATTAAATTAAATTAAAAAAATTAAATTAAATTAATAAATTAAAAAAAAAAGTGGAGAGGCCAAGGTGAAAACCCGCAAAGGGCGCCTTGAAACCAAAGGGGTTTTGAGTCGAAAACCCGAAAAGGGCGGCTCAAATTGTGATCAGATTATAATGGGGCATACGGTGATCTTGCCATATTTGAATTAACAAGGAAAGGGTATGTTGCGTCTTGGTGCTTCGACAAAATACTTAAGATCTTCTAAACACATGTCACACTCAAATAGTCTTCCAGACATGGGGGCAGAGAAGCTTAGGCAGCGATATTTAGAGGTCCCGTAGTAGTCATTTTTATTCACATTAAATGTGCTATCTTTGAATACTTTGCTCTTTTCAAGATGTACCTTTTGATTAGTTTCTTTTATTAATTATAAGTTTTACTTCACACCAATTATATTCTCATCTATTGATATTACCCCCATGCAAGCATGTTGCATTGAAATAATGATGGATGAACTAATAATGCTTTTATAAAAGAAGTTCTGTGCATTACTCTGGAGGTTTCTAATAAAACAAGAACCCAAAAACAGGACTGTTGTGTAAAACTCACTAGGTTTAAGGGGTTGATAATATCAGAAAAGATGGTATAATGATTTCTTTGTTTTTAAAGTACCACGGCAGAGGGGAGGCTTTGACAAACAATAAGAAAGAGACTATTTTCAAAGATGAAATGCTAGGAGAATAGGTTACAAATTATTTTGGGATCCTATATGCTGAAGACACGGTAAGGGACCATGCGAAAATACAAACCTCGCACCTTCGGGATATGAGGGAATAGATATTGAAGCCACCACAAAGGTAAAGCAGTGGAGTATAGTGGTGATTCTTTTGAGTTTCGGGGTCAAATTGCCGGCTGAACAAGGACAACATAATGCAAGCGAGGGTGCCCTTAAAACATTTGAAAAGGACCATTCTCACGAAATTCTGCATTCATGCCAAACACATCTACTTAGGGGCATTTGACCACTGCATAACATTCTGCATTCATCTATATTTAGTTAGGAGCATTAGATCCATTCTGATCATTGCATCCTAACCATTTTGCATAAGCATAAACATGAAACTGATTTCACAAGCACAAGTCCACTGAAGGGCGTTGTCGCAGCATCAGTAAATTCGAAGATCTTACCTTCCTCAGCAAAGCAGATCGAAGACAACAGATCTGGTAATCCTGAAGTTGTAGGAACAGATCGAAGCCAGACAATTTCTATCTCCTCGAAGTTCTAGTGGAGTAGGTTGAAGCTACAAATCCCTCCTCCCTGAGTTTACAATGAGGATCAGTCAGTATTTCTTTAAAGTTTCAGCAGATAAGATTGAAGTTACAAATCTCTTCTCCCTGAATTTCTATCTCCTCAAAGTTCTAGTGGAGTAGGTTGAGGCTACAAATCCCTCCTCCCTGAGTTTACAATGAGGATCAGCCAGTATTTCTTTGAAGTTTTAGCAGAGAAGATTGAAGTTACAAATCTCTTCTCCCTGAATTTCTATCTCCTCGAAGTTCCAGTGGAGTAGGTTGAGGCTACAAATCCCTCCTCCCTGAGTTTACAATGAGGATTAGTCGGTATTTCTTTGAAGTTTCAGCAGAGAAGATTGAAGTTACAAATCTCTTCTCCCTAAATTTCTATCTCCTCGAAGTTCCAGTGGAGTAGGTTGAAGCTACAAATCCCTCCTCCCTGAGTTTACAATGAGGATCAGTCGGTATTTCTTTGAAGTTTCAGCAGAGAAGATTGAAGTTACAAATCTCTTCTCCCTAAATTTCTATCTCCTCGAAGTTCCAGTGGAGTAGGTTGAGGCTACAAATCCCTCCTCCCTGAGTTTACAATAGGGATCGGTCAGTATTTCTTTGAAGTTTCAATAGAGAATATTGAAGTTACGAATCTCTTCTCCCTGAATTTCTATCTCCTCGAAGTCTTAGTAGAGTTGGTTGATTACAAATCCCTTCTCTATGAGGTTACAGTCGAGCAGATTGGAGCTAAAAGTTTGGAATCGAAGTACTAGTTCCTGAACTCTTGAAGATGCAGTGGGATGGAACAAAGACACTTAAAGAATAAAAGTACTGAAAGAAGCTGGGGTTCTACAAGATTAGGCAAATTTGGCCTTCTTAGAGTCTTTGCTTCATTCCCGTTACACGACAATAAGCAAAGAGGGGTAGCTGTAGAAACCCAAATTTGCCCGGGCTCCATAACTCATTAAAATGACCAAAAATAAGAAACAAACAGAAATAACAAAAACAGTCCATTAACAGATTCTTTACAATGCCCATTTATAATAAGTCAAATAAAGACCCTTAGCCCAATTACAAGCCCAAAACCCAAATCTTAGAACAGGACCCAGACGGCTCAAGCAGAGCTGAATGCCAGAAACTTCTGGAGCCTTCTCAGCAGCCACTCCCCGCGCGACTCTTGGGCTACCGCGTGCCCCCATGCGCGACTCTTGGACTACCGCGTGCCTTCACGCGCACGACCATTCGTGTCCCGCTCGCGCCACGTGCTCCACTCACGCGCAGACCTTCACCAGCGCGCCTTCGTACTGCCTCCAGCACAGTCGTATTGTACGACTACCCACATTTCGGTCACGTCTGTACCTGCAAGCAAATAGCAAAAAGACAACAAAAGCAACAGCAAATAGAAAATAGGAACGAAATAAAAGAAAAAGATTTGTATTTTGACATTTTAGATCGGCTATAAAGAGGGCTGAGTCAAAACCCTGTATTTTTTACGCATTACAGACATCAATAGAGAAAGAAAAAATAGAATCCAAAAATTAAAAGGTGATTTGCCTTTCTCTTCTTCATTTTTGCTTCCTTATTAATTTTTATTTCTGTAAATAAAATAAAAGGGGTAAGGGGAGAGGTTTACCTTCGGGGGGCTCCGTCCTCGTTCACCCCGTCGCAATCAGGGCTCTGAATGAGCAAAGAGAGAGGAAAAAAAAACAGAAAATGAGGGTTACCTTCGCAAGAGGAATCACCGGAGCGTCGTTGCCCTCGTCGAAATCGGACCCTCCTCTGGTTTTGGGGTCGGGACTCGGCTAAAAAAAAGAGGGGGCCAAAGTGGGTCTTCATTCGGCGCCGTCACCAATTACTATGATGTTTGGTCGTCAGATGGCCTTCGGGCGTCTGGTTTGGGGACGACGAATTAGAGAGGGGGTTTAGAAGGTTTAGGTTTTGTTTTCTGTTTTAAATGAAAAAGGTGAGTTAGAATTAAGTTTTATTTTGTCCCTTATTGAGGCGCGCGAAACGGCACCATTTAGGTCCGTTTCAATGGTTCTAAAATGCTGCCGTGTTGGCCAATATACGGTGCCCCGACCCGATCCGTTTCGACACCCCAGGATTCGCGCGTTTCTGCAGTTAATGGAGAATTCGCGTGTTCAGTCCCTTCAATTTTTATATTATTTTTAATTAACCCCATTATATATTGCCTTTATTGTTTAATTAACCTCTGTAATTCATGCAAATTCCTAATTTAGTCCGGTCTATACACTACGTTTCGTTTGTTTGAATATTAACTGCTTTAATCCCTGATTGTTTAAATGCTTTTTAATTTAGGCCCTCTTATTAAATTGATATTATTATTATTATTAACAGTACTTTATATTATTATTATGACTATTATTTCTAATATTATTATTGTTGTATAATCAATATTAGTATTTTATAATTTATTTATTTAGAAAATCTTTTATATACATTTATAGTTTTCTTTAATATTGTAGGGCATTTAACTTAAATACTTCTATATGTTTTAAATTCATATATATATATACACGTAGTTTACATTAAGACTATTTTTATTAAATAATATTTTTTCCACGTTATTTTATATATGTTTATAACTATTTATTTATCTAACTTATTTCTTTTTATGCCCTATTTTATTATATACATGTATAGTTTGTTTATTTTAATAGCTTAAGGTATTATTTTCACGCGCAAATCATTAACTTTACGTCTTTATTCTCATGTATGTTTTTTTAATGTTTGTAATCTTGTCTATTCACATTATTGCGTCGCGATTCAAGCTTTGACACCTTAATTGATACTAGTAGTTTCATTGTTATTCCAAAGTAGATTAATAAGTGTTGAGCCAATTTAAAGATTGCGTTTTCGGAAAGTGAGACAATGTTTGTGTATTTAGAAGTACGGGAAATTACATCCTAACGTGTTGGGTGTCGATTCTCCGTCCCACTAAATAACCAAATACCCTCTTTACGTGTTTTGAAAATCAAAGATGATCTCAGTGTTAGAGTATAAAAGCGTTATATCCTAACGTGTTGGGTATGATGCTTTTATCCCTTTAAAACGAGTTAATCTTGAGATTAAATTCCGACTTAATTAACTTTCTTCCAAAATTTTTACCCTAAATATTTTCAAGTTTTAGATATATTCGAATTCTTTCTAAAGGTTCTCTTTCGTTAAATGCATACATTGAACCAATATCAAGATTGCATATTTGAAAAACAAGGCAATATTTGTGTGCTTAGAAGCCCGGAAAATTACATCCTAACGCGCTGGGTGTCGATTTTTCGTTCAACTAAATAACCAAATACCCTTTTAATTATATGTTTTGAAGATCAAAGATGATCTCGGTGTCAAAGTATAAACGTGTTATATCCTAACGTGCCAGGTATGACATTTTTGTTCCTTTGAAACGAGTTAATCTTGAAATTCAATTCAGGGTTAGTTAACCTTCTTTAAAATTTTATACCTTAAATATTTTCAAATTTTCGACGAAGGACACTAATTAATCGATTTGGTACCAATTTTGGGCGTTGCGAAAGTGCTTATCCTTCCTCGCACGGAACCGGCTCCCGAACCTGTTTTCTCTAAATACGCAGACCAAAATATTTTAGAGGTGATCCGACCGCACCTGGACAAAAAGGATCGGTGGCGACTCCTTATTTTTTAAAAGTCGATCTCCATTTTCCAAACGTAAAATAAAAAAAATGGTTTCAACATTTCCTCATGTGAATGTGATTTTTAGTTTTTATTTAGGTGGTGTCAAATTAGTGGAAGACAAATGTAACTTTTTTGTACCCCACAAATGGAACCAAGCACAACAACAATGCAAAATTAAGCAGAAAGGTTGTCATATTAAAAAAAATTAATATATACATTTATGAATGTGTCATAAATTAAAATTTTTATTATTAACACGTAGAGATTAGTTTCATGCAAAAAAGAGTTAAAAAGGGTTATTAACAACTAAATAGAGATCAGATTCATGCAATCAAAACACGTTAAGTAAAGTAGTGCTGAGCAATAAAAAATGAGAAACTAAAAAGAAAATTTTTTATTTAATTTATAATTAATTTTACTGTTTCATTGATTCTCGATGAAGTGTAATATGTATTTACTCGAGAAGATATTTTGATATCTGCATAATTTTTTATAAAAATCACATAAATTAAATATAAATTAATTATTATATTACAGTAACTATAAAATATAAAATATAAAATACAAACTATAAATACCTTACGAGTTTTTGTTTTTCTCTTTTCTTCCTTCTCTTCTTCTACAAAATACAATATATTTGAAAGGAGACCAAAACCCCGCCGTCTTAAATAGAGACTATGGTTCTTCTTCTCATTTTCTATTTCTTTTTTCTTTTCAAAACTAATAATTATAAACATTATAAACATTATAAACCTATTGACCAGTCACATCGCTGATGTCACTTACACAATATAAACTATCATAATATATATTTTCAATTCTTTAATATATATATATTTAAAAAAGTCATAATTTTTTTAACAAGTAAATCCTTTATTTTTATTTTCCAATCAATTCAACTTTCATTTTTTTTATCCTCCTTTTTTTTATTTCTATTAAAAATGTCCCTTTAATTTTCTTGATTTCATATTACATAAATTATTTACATGAAAATTATATTTCACAAAATAACTATCAATTTACATTATTCAAAAAATATATTTTATAAAATATAATTTTACATTTCAAACATTCTAAATAGTTTCACTTAACTTACAATATATCATTTTATAACACGAACAACTTTTTCAATACTAAAAATAAATAAATGATTTTTTTTCAAAACCGACAATATTGTGTCTTACAAACAAAACATAATTAAACGTTTTTGTTCAAAACTGACATGAGTCTATCTTACAAATTGAAAAATAAATTGTTTAACCGTAACAAAAGTGACTTTCTCGGTGTTATTAAATTGTAGCTCGAATGTTGCCGATATTGATTATCTCACTCGTGCGCTTCGATTTGGGATTCCTTTTAACCTTCAAACATTCCATTGACCTATGGAATCCCAAATAATCCACCAGTTGGTTGCATAACCAATTTGAACCCGTTACCAAATAAATAATTGGCATTCGAAAATAGCCATTAAATTTACCGGTGTCAAAGCTCCACTGGATTATCGTTAAACAAAACATACCTTCAAATTAAAAAAAAAAACACAAATACATAAAAAAAAAATTGCTTATCATATCTCTCCCATTCATCCTCTGACAAAGTATAAGTAATTTTTTTCTTTCGACTTAGATCCATGTGTCATTGAGAGACTTATATATACAAATTTGGCCACACCAAATAGAATGGCTCCACCAAATAAAATATTATTTTAAAAAATTTTAAATATAAAAAAATTAAAAAAGAAAGTATTGGTGGCGCCATTTAGAATGACTCCACCAAAATAATATACATAAAATATTATAAAAAAATAATAAACAAATAAAGAAAAACAAATAATAAACAGATAAGAAAACAGAAAAAGGACAAAAGGTAACAAAGGAGTTGGAATCTGGAAGTTCTAAATTATTTGGCTCCACCAGAAAAAAGAAAATTTGTTTAAAACCTCCCATTTTTTCATCCCATTCATCCTCTAACAAAGTATAAGTAATTTTTTTTTCTTTCAACTCATATTCATGTGTCATTGAGAGGCTTATATATATAAATTTGGTCACGCTAAATAGAATGACTCTACCAAATAAAATATTATATTTTAAAATTTTTAAATATAAAAAATAAATTTAAAAAAATGTATTGATGGCACAATTTAGAATGATTCCACCAAAAAAATATACATAAAATATTATAAAACAAATAATAAACAAATAAATAAAAACAAATAAAAAACAGAAAAATGGCAAAAGGTAGCAGAGGCGTTAGAATCTGGTGGCACCAAATTATTTGGCTCCACCAGAAAAAGGAAAATTTGTTTAAAGCCTTCCTATTTTTTCATCCCATTCATCCTTTAACAAAGTATAAGTAATTTTTTTTATTTCAACTTAGATTCATGTGTTATTGAGAAGCTTATATATATAAATTTGGTCACGTCAAATAGAATGGCTCCACCAAATAAAATATTATTTTTTAAAAATTTTAAATATAAAAAATATATTAAAAAAGAACGTATTGGTGGTGCCATTTAGAATGGCTCCACCAAAAAAATATACATAAAATATTATAAAAAATAAGGAAAAACAAATAAAAAAAAAAGGACAAAAGATAGCAAAGGGGTTGGAATCTGGTGGCGCCAAATTATTTTGCTCCACCAGAAAAAGAAAAATTTGTTTAATGCCCCCCATTTTTTCAGAAATCGCAGTATTTCCCTAATATTTATACAGGTGGCGTCATTCTACATGGCTCCACTAAAAAAATAATTTTTTTATCTCGATCACTAACGTGGCATGTTGATGGCGCCAAACACTTTGGCTCCACCAACTTTTACTGTAGATTTTAAGTTATTTACGTATTTTATCAAAAAAAATAAGTCATTTACGTAATTATTTAATTTTTTGGGTTAGTTTTATAGAAAAGCCTGACTTTGCATAAAACCTTTCACAATAGAAACTCATATGGTTGTTACTATCTTTCACCATGATCTTGCACCAAAAGCTGTCAAGTTTTTTTACTTTTTTAGTCACTAGAGACAAATTCCAATGAATTCTATTACCATCTTCTTCTTTCAGCTTTCTAACTTTACTTGAGTTATCATAACTATAATTTATTCTCCTTGTTAAATTTTCTCCTATGAACATCTCCATTATATAACCATAGTAGCACCTGGTAAAACAAATAGTACATGTCTTGTACTACGAACTACTTCGAGTTTAGGCTCGAACGAATTCGAATCAAATACATAACCAAAAATTATTTACTGTACTTTCAGTGGGAAAACAAATCTCTCTTCAATAGAAACTGGTAGAATTGTTATTCCAGAAATTAGAATTTATAATTAGAAAATAAATCTCACTATTTTCGACGAAGTCATTATACAACCCAGACAAAACAAATTCCAGATAACTCTGATTCAACCATTTTATAATACAATCAAACCCACATTGTCCATTTCTTTCATCACACATACCTACAAATATATCCATGTCCAACATTCAGACCATCATGACAAATACCTTTATTAACACATAGATACACAGTTCTTTTCAAAACTTATTCGTTTATTTCACAGATCTTACTCCACCCTTAACCTTAATCATATAACTACCTTATCATAGCCATACCTTATTTCAGAATCAACAGAATTTATCCATAATTTACCTTAAAAACGGATATATACAACTTACCAAACGTACATGACAGATTACGCCAAAAAGGCCAAACAAAATGCGCCATAAAGGCATCATACAAAACCTCATGTTTACTGTCCTGGCAGACTTACAGAGGATACCATGATTTTCTCCTTCATTGACTTATACAAAATTTCATATATCGTAATCTGCCATTTTGATTTACACATTATCGAAGGCTTCACCATGAACAATACATGCAGACATATCATATCATACCATAGGTCTTAATCACATGGTCTTACACACATTCACGTATCGTGTTCTGCCATTCCAGTTCCATCTTACTGAAGGCTACACCATGAATGGTTCCAATTCATACCAAGCCATAGATCATAACCACGTGGTCTTTCATTTCTTTTCGTATCGTGACTTGCCAATCTGGTTAGCAAAATTGTTGTCATACCAGAGGCATCACAAAGGGACCTTCACATAATTTCTTTTCGTATCAACGACATATTGATCTACTCCAAAAAAGAGTCTCATCATGAATAGCACTTGAGGATAGTGTTGGGAATATTGCGAGAACATCGGTTGTACGCAAAGTTTATCAAATGCGAATTCTGACTTAAGGAAATGCAATTTCTAGGGCATGTGATTTCAGCAAACAAAATTAAAGTGGATCTCGCCAAGATAAGGGCAGTTATTGAATGGAACCCACCCAAGAATGTCACGGAAGTCCGTAGTTTTCTGGGACTAGTAGGATATTATAGAGGGTTTATGAAGGGCTTCTCAATAATAGCTTCGCCGCTCATTAAGCTGCTAAAAAAGAAAGACTGATTCGAATGGAGTGACTATTGCCAACAAAGTTGTAACACCCCTAACCCGTATCCATCGCCGGAACAGAGTTATGGAGCATTACCGAAATTTACAGATCAATTAAACAACTATTCCACATCATATAGTATTCATATCAGAAGTCAATCATAAAGTCCCTTATATGAGCCCTCGAGGCCCAAAATACACATTAGAAATAAGTCGGGACTAAACCGGGTACTCAGAGAATTTTTCGGCAAACATCAGAAATATTTTTTCAAGGTGCAGGAGACACACGTCCGTGTGGGCATTCGAAATAGGGGCACACGACTGTGTCCCAGCTCAGGTCCAAACTTGGAAGCTCTCTAACTTGGGTCACATGGCCAAGCCACACGCCTGTGTGCTAGGCCATGTGAGCATACTGACTTGCAATCTTTAAAAGATACAGGGGACACACAGTCGTGTCACCTGGCCGTGTGTCACACACAGCTAGGGGTGTGCAAAATTCGGTAAAACAGAAAAAATTCTGTTAACCGACCGAATTCAGTTAATCGGTTGGTTAACCGAATTTTTTTGGTCGGGGGTCGGTTAATTATTTTGTGATTTTTCAGTTAACAGTTAATTCGGTTCGAAACCGGTTGGTTAATCGAATTTTTTTGGTTAAACAGAAAAAATTAATAAATAAAATTATAATATATAAATAGGCTGGCCCACTATTCACCTAAACCCAATCCAAACCCAAATATCCAACCCAACCCAATTACCCAATCCAACCCAATCATAAAAATTACAAATAATTTAATAAATAAAAATAAAATTCTAAAACTAAAGTTATGTAATCTTTTTAATTATGTAGTGATTCATTTCGGGTAATTCGGGTATTTCGGGTAATTCGGTTAATTCGGTTAATTTTTAACCAAAAATAAAAAACATATAATTTTCAGTTAATTCGATTAACCGACCGAATTAACTGAAAAAATTTCGGTTCGGTTAACGGTTAAAAATTTTGAAAGGTCAGTTAATTCGGTTAATGTTATTTTGGGTCGGTTAACCGACTGAATACCCCTACACACAGCTGAGACACACTCTCGTGTCTCTGCCCGGATGGATAGAAATATGCTATTTTATAAGCCATTTTTCTCACCCAACAAGGCATTATTATTTATTCAGCTATTGAACTATTCAATTTCATACTTGTGAGCTTATTCAATCTAAATCTTGTGAATCTCATTGTATAATACTATACTGGTGAGGGGGTGAAGATCGTAAAGCCTTAAAATTTGACTTTCATATATACACACGTATAACATAACATTTATCATCAACATAATCAGTACAAACATTTCTTCATACCTTTATGAGTTCCATCTCATCATAAGCAACATTTTTACTCAGATACTTGAGTATTGCTTTCAGCTTTATCGGAATTAACTCGATTGAAAAGCATCTCTGTCTATTAGTAAAACAAATCTCATTAGAGTCAGGAGATATCACACTATCATAGGTTGTATAATGGCATGTATTTCTAGACTTCACACATGCTACGTTTAGTCCGAGAACCGACTAAACTGTAGCTCTGATACTAATAAATGTAACACCCCTAACTCATATTTATTGCCGGAACAGAGCATTACCGAAATTTGCAGATCAAGTAAACAGATATTCCACATCATATAGTATTCATATCAGAAGTCAATCATAAAGTCCCTTATATGAGCCCTCGAGGCCCAAAATACACATTAGAAATAAGTCGAGACTAAACTGGGTACTCAAAGAATTTTTCAAAAAACATCAAAAAAAATTTCCAATGTGCAAGGGACACAAGCCCGTATGGTCAGGCCGTGTGGGTACTCAAAATAGGAGCGCACGACCGTGTCCCAGCCCGTGTCCAAACTTGAAAGCTCTCTAGCTTGGGTCACACGGCCAAGCCATACGCTTGTGTGCTAGGCCGTGTGAGCATACTGACTTGCACTCTTTAAAAGATACAGGGGACACACGGCCGTGTCACCTGGCAGTGTGTCACACACGGCTGAGACATACGCCCATGTGGACAGAAATAGGCTATTTTATAAGCCATTTTTCTCACCTAACAAGGCATGTACCTATAGTTATCATCATACATACAAATAAGCCATATTATGGCATCCAAAACAAGTAAAAATCAAGCCTTAAATATATAATATTTAACATACAACCAATATTCCTTTAGGCACCTCAGATGATAGATTAAAACATGTGTGTTCATGTATTCAATATATTCATATGTACAACTAACGTATATGTATAATTGTACCCAAGGTTTACCAAGCTAATTTGCATTATTTCAAACTAAGTCACTTACCTACCAAAACATACCATCTGGTGCCAAAATGTGTTTTATATACTAATATATTTAAATATATTTATACCTTATATATATATATATATGTGTATATATATATATATTAAGGTATCGATTCCTGATCAATTCATCACATCCCAAAACACATGTATATAATTGCACTTTTAGCTAACATTTTACCCTTTTACCATAAAATCATAAACCAAATCACACGTCAATCATATAAGGCAAATATGCACCAAACCGAAATGTGCCAACACACAAGCCAAATAAGTGACTAATTTTAATAAAACACATATAGGCCAACTATAATCAGAATACCTATACATGCCATTATAACCAAAATCAAAGCATCCAAAAGTATCGATATAACCGATGGATAGTGTGATATATCTCCGACAAGCTTCCAACCCGATCGAGCTTTTAATAATCTGGAAAATAAAGGAAAATAACTACATAAGCAATGAATGCTTAGTAAGCTCGTATAAACTTTAATCATATCAATTCATTTCAAATATGAAATTTATACATATCAAGAATAATCCAATATTGATACCACAATACTCGTGAAGTTATATTCAATAACTCACAAGGTGAATAAATCCACAGCGTCACTTATACATATTATTCCTAGCATAGTAGGATTTTAAACAACTTTAACTCTTCAAAATTTCTTTATTTTCATTTGCATTTCTTTACTTTCCAATCTCATTCCATATGCATAACACACCAGTCATAAACATATCATTCAACCATAGCCACAAGCTAGTGCATTTAAACATAACCTTTTTTTCGAATTAATCATATGATAAGTCATTTCATAAGAAATTGCAAAACTTAAACCTTACCACTTTTTCATGAGCACTAGCATATTTTCATTTTAGTACTTACCCTTTAAATGCATCATATAAATAAACATATTACCATTTAACCAATAGCTTGGCACTTGCCTAAGCATCAAACAACAACACTTGTTAGTGTATTTAAACATATTTCATATAAATTCAACATTGATAATCTTATTTTTTCAACATGTCTCACCTGAGTTTATTACTCATCTCAACTTACATAATTTTCTTGTATCGTCATATCAAAAATATTCATATATGTACATATAGTGATACATATCATTCTCTTACCATTTTTTCATAATCATATATCATTCATTTCATTATATCAATATATCATATACCATCATTTCCATGTATTTAGTATAAATATCAAGAAACATGTTTGAGCTCAATAATAATCAAATTTCCATGTTCATAAACTTTCCACATCTTGTATTCATATATCAATTCCATATATTTCGGGCAAATACTGGTATAGTACATTTCAATTTCATGTTGTCTCATGTCAGAAATTTGCCCGTTGAATCATTTAAAATATCGATAGATACACGGGTAGTACACACGAAGTGTACAAATCTAAAATCCATCAATTCACATTCGGGAATGCTCATACGAGCACATAAATTGGAAGCTCATGTGAGTTGCATAACGGGAAGCTATGAAGAGCCATATTTTAGGAAGCTCGTGAAAGAGCCTTTAATCGAGAAGCTCCAAAGAGCCATATATCAGGACGCACATAAGAGCTACAGTGTGTCCACAACACATGCAGGATCACAACCAATCAGGATACTCCGAAGAGCTATTAAAGGGAAGTTCGCAAGAACCATATAACAGGAAGCTCATAAGAGCTAATAACGAGATGCTCTTTTGAGCTGTGGTGTGTCCGAACACATGCAAGACCACAGCCAATTCGCGAACCCGATATCCATCGAATTTCATTTATTCAAACGGGACTTAATATTTGTCGATCATCGTCGAATATGTGATTAATTTCATACGTGGCAATTTACACAAATCACATACACAAAATTCAATTTAAAACATATAAATATACAATTTAAATATACGAACTTACCTGGCTAAATTGCAGAAATACCAAAGTTCAGGGGCAATTTGGAAATTTTCTATTTTCTTCAATTTTCCACCCGATCTTAATCTAAATTAATAATTTCATTTAATATATTAATTTAGACGATAAAAAAATTTATTTCATGCAATTTGGTCATTTTTGACATTTTTACAAAATTGCCCCTAAAATTTTACTTTTATTCAATTTAGTCCCTTAACCCAAAACATGCAAATTAACCATTTTTAATGCAAACTCATGCTAGCTGAATATTCATGGCATTCAATACAACCCATTTTTGTAATAATTTCACAACAAACCCTTGTATTTTTACTAACTTAACAAATTAATCCTTAATCAAAAAATTCATCAAAATCACTTAACAAAAATACTTTTCATTAAAAACTAATATCTCAAATTCATAATTTAACATAAAAAAATATTCATCAATGGAAACATCCAAAATCTTTAACAAAATCAAAAACAAAGGTAATGTTTAGTTGGACCTAATTGTAACAATCTCAAAACATAAAAATTACAAGAAAAATGGACTAAATTGATTAACCAATTGAACTTGGAACTTTGAAACTCCTAAGGCCTTCGTCTCCTTCTTTCTCCCTTTTCTTTTTCTTTCTTTCTTTCTTTTTCCTTCTGTTTTGTTTTTACTTTGTTTCTTTTTAATTCTTTTATTTTATTATTTTATTTTATTTTATATTAATATATTATTATATATAATATGTCAAAACCATTTTTTTGAAAACGGGGTCGACTTTGATTTTGAAAAACGAAAAAAATGGAGTCGCCACCAATCCTTTTTTGAGGTGTGATCGGGTCACCTTGTAATTCAATCATTTTAATAAAAGTTTAAATTTATCAAAACGATGATTTTTCAGTCTACAAAATCCAGAAAGCAGGTTCGGGAGTCGGTTACGCACGAGGAAGGATTAGCACCATCGATATGCCCAAAAATTGGTACCTAGTTGATTAGTTGATGTCTTTAGTGTCGAAAATTAAAAATTTGAAGAAATTTTAAAATACGATCCTTTATTATGAAATTGAAGATTTTTTTGAGAACAGGGCATATTTCACGTTAATCGAAAAAAAGAATTACATCCCGTAAGTTAGGACACAATGTCTTAAATTCCCGATGCGAGAGTAAATGCCGAAAAAATTTATTTTTGAAAGATGTTTGATTATCTCGAATTTAGAAAGAAATCATATTCCGTAAGTTAGAACACGAGCTCTTCGTAATTCCCGAGATTATTAAAAATGTTTTGAAAACATTCGTTATTTAAATTTATCGAGAAAACCGAAACCCCGTAAGTTAGGGTGCGACCTTTCGAATATCGAAATACGAAAAATTACTGATTTAAAAAACGAAAATTTATGCGACAGGTATAGATTAAAGAATAATAAATGCGTCAATGTGAATAACAATGATAAAGATGAAAATAAATAAACGAGTCAAAAAAATAATAAAATAATAATAAGAAATAAATACGAAGAGAAAATATAATTATAATAATAATAATAAAAATAATAGCAATAATAATAGTAAAGAAAATAATAATAGTAATAGTAATAACAATAGTAATAATAGTAATAATAAATAGTAATAATAATAAACAAATAATAGTAAAAATAAAAAAATAAAAGCAAAAATAAAAATAGATAAATAATAGTAGTAATAATAATAATAATAAGAATAAGAATAATAATAATTGCAAAAAATAACTAAATGGGACTAAATTGAACTTAAAACAAAAGTCTGGGGAAAAATCGGAAAGGAAAAGAAAGGAAAAGGACCTATCTGAACATGCGAATAACAAGGAGGGGCCAAAAGAGAAATTTTCCCTATCCTCCAAAACGACGTCGTTCAGATAGGGACCTAACTGAAACCGCAATAAGTTATGGGGCAAAAATTAAAAAGATAAAAAAACTTGATTGTAAAACAATAAAAAACGGAAGGGCTAAATGTGCAATTAGCCCATCCATCGAAAACGCGCGGATCCTCCTTGCGGGTCGGGTCAAGGCGCGGGTCAGAGGGGCAAAACGGCATCGTTTTGAAGGCCTATATAAGTTAGATTTTTTTAAAAAAAATTCATTCTCCTCCTTTCCAAAAAAACAACAAAAATTCTCTCAAATTCCCTTCTCCTCTCCATATGCCAGTGGGAGCTCCGACGAACCACCGCCGCGCGGCGGTCGGTCGCTGTACACGGCGGCGGGAAAGCCAAAAGTCACCTTTTTCCGGTGAAAAAAGATAAGTTTTCCTTCTCTTTTTTTAATATATATTTATATGTAAATATTTTTTTTTAAAAATAGATATATATATATATATGTATACTTGGTTTCGAAAAAAAGAAGAAAAGAAAAGAAAAAAAAAAGACCTTTGCCTATTCGGGACTTGTTTCCTTCAATTGCTTGTTGTATCTTTTTATTTGAATGCTAGAATCGTTTTTTTGTATTCAAAAAAAAAGAAAATCCGACCCTTACAATGGGTTTTTGCTTGGCTTTTTATAGCCATTTTACAAGATTTGTTTTATTATTTACTGTCTTGTCTTCTTTTCCCTGCAGGTGGATGGGCGGTGCTGACATGGGCAGTGCTGCAGGCGTGGCAATGGCAATGGGTCAGAAGGCAGAGGCGGCTGACGTAGGTAGCCAGGGTTTTTTGTTTTGTTTCTGATTTGGGCTATTAGGGTTAGGTTTAATTTGGGCTGAATTAGGCTTAATTTGGGTTTGTTGTTTGGGTTATTTTGTAATTAGGTTTAGGGTTAGGCTTGGGTTAAATTTAGTTGGGTTTGTGGTTTAGGTTTCTTACGGGCCCGTGCAAAATTTGGGTCTTACAATATATATACTTAACAATTAAGGTTTATTTTATAATATATATAATAAATTCACAAAAAAATCTACCTTATGCCGCCTCATAAAGAAACAATGGCATAATTGCTTCTTTAGTCCCTTTAATTTTTCTTTAATCTATAACTCAACTTTCACCCTTTATGCAATTTAGTCCTTATACCTAATTACTCTTAATTCACTATCAAAATGTTAAAAATTTTCAACAAAACTTTAATACCACCTTAATGACACTCCGTAAATATTTATAAAAATATTTACAGCTCAGTTTATAGAAACAAGGTCCCGATACCTCCTTTTCCAAAACCACTTGAACTAAGGTTTTATCGCTCAAATCTAATAATTTATTATAAGACATAATTTATTAATTCAAAAATATTTTTAAAACCATATTTGACTCGTAAATATTAAATAATAAAATTTACAAGCTTATTCGTCAGATTTGGTGGTCTCGAACCACTGTTTCCAACACTACTGAAAGTCGGGCTATTACAAAAGTTTTGAGAAGTTAAAATGGTTCTGACCAAGGCACCTGTGTTGGCACAAGCGGAACCTAGAAATGAATATGCAGTAAATATTGATGCATCACTAAATAATTAGGGTGCGTTGTTATGTAAAAGGGAAGGGTAATAGCGTATGCATCACGCCAGTTGAAGCCTTATGAGAAAAACTACCCCACGCATGACCTTGAGCTAGCAGTGGTAGTTTTGACACTGAAGTTGTGGAGACATTATCTATACGGGGAAAAGTGTCACATTTTCTCCGATCATAAGAGTCTAAAATACTTAATGACTCAAAGAGACTTGAATCTACGTCAAAAAAGGTGGCTCAAACTGCTGAAATATTATGACATCGAATACAATCCTGGAAAAGCGAATTTCGTGACAAATGCTTTAAGTAGAAAGACTGTCACAACCTTGTTGTTCCTTCGACTTAAACTTACTATGTATGATGCTAGAGCCTTACTAGCAAAGTTAGTTTTGAAGCTAACTTTTTTCTCCCAAATTTTGAAGGAACAGTCAAAAGACACCCTAGGCACCCAGTTCAAGCAAAAGATAATGGCTGGTGAAACGACAAACTTTAGTGTCGACAAGGATGACGAGCTTAGGTACAGGAACAGAATGGTGGTACCAATCAAAAATAAGTTAAGGGAAGAAATTATGAGAGAAGCTCACCAAGGGCCATTTACACTTCACCCAAGTAGCGTCAAGATGTATTGCGATCTGAGAAACTTGTATTGGTGGCCAGACATGAAGAGGGAAATTTCAGAATATGTCACATCCCAAAAATTGGGTTAGTTAAATTGAGTTAGTGAACCGAGAGCGGTCATGCCCTAATTTTTTTTAAAGTTATCTTCGCGTTTTTTATAAATAAAAATAAATTATATATAGTGATTGAGTAGTGGTGGAGCTACCCTTAATGATCTGTGTTCGAATCCCTCATGCTAATTTCTATTTGGTGCAATTTTTTTCTAAACCTTTAGCAAAGATCATCCTATGTTTTTAAATATTTTCTGTTAAAATAATAATAAGCAAGTGAGTTGGTTTAGTGGTTAAGTGCTTAATTAGTTTCCTAAAGGTCCTAAGTTTAAATTTCCACACTTTATCTTTTAATTTAATTTTTTTGCCAACTTTAGTGGTTAACACCCCCTTAAACCGTCCATACTAGTTGCCATGCATGGGGAAAGATTATTTCCTTGTGTGTGAGTCAACCTTCCTTCATTAAGCCCCGTTTTCACTCCCATGATCCCCCCTTTTGCTCCTTTGTCCCCTCAACATGCCTATTTTCTTCACCCTTACCTTATGTGTCATACATTGAACCTGGATAAGATGAATGACACCTTTTGTTGTTCATCTTTTATTTTCCTATTCATTTTTCCCGTTCCCCTCCTTTGCTCCTCTCTTTTTTTTTTTCTCCTCCTCCCCTTTTACACCACCTTAAACCACCATTATTTTGATTTTGGCCTACTTTCCTCTAGCGTTAGCCACCACCGTTCGACCTAAACACCACCACTTTATCACCCATCCTCTTCTTCTCTTCTTCTCTTCTTCTTTCTATTCCACAGTGCGCCACCGCAACCACTACTCCTTATCTTTCTTTTTCTTTTCTCCTTATCCTCTCTAGTGTCGCAACACTTTTCTTCTTCCTCCTCCGCCGTAGAACTGCCGCCTCTGTCGTCGAACCTCTACCATCGTCGCCGCCTATCGCGTGTGAAATAATATGCAAATTGTGCAAATATACATGTCGAATCAAGTAATAAAGTGATAAGTGAGATCGTCTTCACAGGAATCGATTAGGTATAAAATGGTTGAGTTATTATAATGAAGTACGATTAATGTTATGACAAAAATAATGATAAGAATGTAGTGGTAATTTGAAGGAATAATGATGTGTTTCAATGTGTAACTGATAAACAATGAAAAATGCTATGACAAGACAAAAGTAAGAATGCAATGACAAATTCGAAAATATATAATTACGTGAATAATATGCAAACAAACAGGTAAACAACTAAAAATGCTATGGCGAAAATACTACAGCAAAGGATAGAGAGTCTATGATATTGATTTGGAAGGTCGGGATTACTAAGAATTTGATTGGCTTCTATACATTTCTTCCGCAAATAATGCTAGGGGTGTTTTATTGGTTGAGTGGCAAGCGATTAGGTAAATTTTTTATGGTTGGGACGCAGGTTCAGGTCATTGGCTAGGTTATGAAAGTATTTTTTTTCCGTAATAGAAAAATAAAACCTGGAAAAAAGTGCTGATAACGTTTTAAGAAATATAAGCGTAAATGATTGATGAATAGAATTGTTTATAATATTTTTCAAATTTATTTTGATGTTGAAGGACATCAAGATTAATAATAAATTTTTTATTAAAAAATAATAATATCAATATTTTAAGAAGAATTAATTGATTTTTTTAAATTTATTACTAATGTCTTTTTGACCATTTAACCTTATTAATTTCAAAATTTTCTAATTTACTTTTAATAAAAGACTAAGTATCAAATTGAAACAGCTGATTTGCCCATTCATCTAATATATAGAAGTTAGGAGTTAATTTGTCTATTTTTCACTTAAAGAGTTAAAATGAAGATTTTGTTATTGATAAGCGAAAATATATAATCATATTAATAATTGAAAATATAACAAGCACATGTTTTTGTTTTAGTATAAATAATGTAAGAAGGTACCGATGCAATACCGCGAAATGGAGCAAGCATGGCGATTTGATTTCAATTTTTAAGTAATGGTAACAGAGAGGAAGTAAAACAAATAGAAAATAAATAATAATAATAATAACGGCATGCCCTATTCATCATTTTCAGCCAAAGACAACAGGACAAGTGGATCTACTTGGGTTGAGCATGATGTCAACAGTGTGCTATTTATCTATTAATAAATAATTTACAATGCAACATCTCAGATAATTCCACACACATCCCCCTCTGCACCCTAAATCTTGTCATTTTACTTGGTTTAAAGATCAAGTTAGTGAACCTTTTTCATTGGGTCGTTACGCTCTTGGCCAGATTCCGAGGTTGGTCTACGTTGTAACCCCGCAGCACTGTAAGGTGATACGCCAACAACTGCAGCCAAAACCATAACATTTCAAAAATGCGTCCGACAACAAACATACAAAGCCCATCCATGATTATGAATAACAAGCAAAGGGTAACTTAAAACTCCAACTTGCTGCTAACAAGGACAAGGGTTTTGAAGACAAAGTTAAGAGCCTGACACCAAGGGCAACCTCTATCTCGTCAAATCCCCCTTCTCATATGCACACCTAGGGAGATTCATTGTTCTCTAATTGTAGATGTGTAGTAGATTATAACTTACACGTCACCAGAGTTACAATTTGAAATTTGCAAAACTTGTACAAACCTGCAAAGGAATAATATTAACCACAGGTTGAAGACAATCTTCAACCTGAGGAACTTCAATCACTCGACAAGATGAAGATCCACCAGGACATACAGCAGCTGCATCTCCTTTTGAACACACCACTATTAGGCGACCTTTACGGGCATGAAGTTGCTGAATAACTGACTGCTGCTTACTGTAAAAAGTTTAGTAATGTTAATCATCAATTAAAACTGAAACACCACCATATCACTTCTTGGAAGCATTATATAACTGACCTGAAGCATGCATCACGGGTGGCAATAACAATAATGGGGAGATTCTCATCAACTAGTGCCAAAGGGCCATGTTTCATTTCACCTGCAAGCATTCCCTCACTGTGCATAAGAGAAACCTCTTTTACTTTTAAAGCGCCCTCTAAAGCTGTTGCAAAGTTATATCCTCTTCCAAATACAAGAAGCGACTGCTCAGCAATCAACAATTTTGCCAGTTCCTTCATTTCCTGGTCAAGCTTGAGTACCTCTCTAACTTTATCTGCAAAAATGCAAGGTAGAAACATATTGCTTTTTCCTAAATGTACAACAGTGCAATAAAACAAGTCTTTATAATCCAGTGATCTGTTAAAAGAGGAAGCGAGATGAAGCATACTTGGTAAATCAAATAGACCATCTATAATAGCCTCTCGTCTGGCTTGACTGGATATTGCATCATCTCCGATAGCCAAAGCTAGCATTGCCATCACAACAATTTGACTAGTGTATGCCTAAACATGATGGTGAAGGTTTTGTTAACCCATAACACAATAAATGGAACAGCATGTACAAACCAATGAAACTTACCTTGGTACTTGCCACCCCTATCTCACAGCCAGCATTTATGTGAATCCCACAATGTGTGTTCCTAGCTATTGCACTACCAACAGTATTTGTTATGCCAACACATAATGCGCCATTCTCAAGGGCATACTCTAAGGCAAGCAGAGTATCTGCAGTTTCACCAGATTGACTAACAAAAACTGCAGTATCTTCTCTATAAATTGGACCCTGCCGGTCCACCAGATCACTAGCAATCTCCATAGTAACTGGGACACCTATATTTGTTACAGATGATAAACAAAAAATAATAATAATAATAATAATCAGCAAACTGAACATTAAAAAAGTTTCAAAGGAGCATCAGAAATCAAAGAGTAAGTACCAGAAAGTTCTTCAATGATAGGTCTAGCAGCTAAAGCAGCATTATAGCTTGTACCACATCCAATAAAAACAATACGTCTGCTCCGTCGAATAGATTTAATGTGATCTTTCAGTCCACCTAAAAGCACAGTCTTGGCTTTGGTAGAACCTCCACGTTTAAGTCTCCCCCGCATTGTGGTTGTAAGAGATTCAGGTTGCTCGTGAATTTCTTTCTGCATATAATGCTCATATTTGCCCTTATTTATCTGCTCAACCTCCATCTCAAGAAAAGATAATGCACGTTGCACTGATGATGGTCGAGAAAGTCCATTGCCACATATTCCTTTTTCATTCTCAAATTTAAGAATAGAAACACCTCCATCCTGAATTTTACTAGTGTTAGTAAGAAGATTTCAATGCAAAAAGTTTGAAGGTCACCCTCAGTAACATGCCAAAGAGTTCACTTAGAAGTCATTACAAAGGTACCTTAAGGTGAACTACTTCACCATCTTCAATCACCAGAACCTTTTTTGTATGTTCAACTATAGCACTAGCATCACTAGATAGAAATAATTCTTTTGGATGCCTATTTTCTGAAATGAACTTAAGATCAAGAAATGGAGCTCCACTATGCATGTCTTCACTTAATTCCTGCACATGATACATTAATGAGACCAAGATTTAATCAAATAACCAATCAAAGCCTGTACATGAGATCAAAAGATTTTCAAATGATAAAAATGGTTTCAGTAACATCACCAATCTGGCTCATTCCAGAAAAAAAGATAAGATGTGCGATAAATCAGTCTGAAAAGCATTGTTGAACAGGAAGAGATATAACAAGTATCTTAAAGTAGGCAACACTTATACTTTTAGATAACTTACTTTCACACCTAAGAGCAATGGACTACCACGTTTACAAGCAATCAACTCATTTGGGTAATGGTGACTTTTGAATATAAGGGCATAGGCTCCTTCAAGATGCCTCATAACTTCAAGCACAACTAGACTGAATGTGGCAGACTGGTCACCTGCAGAATAACCAAAAAAACACTTCAAACTAAAACCAAAGGAGTATTGATATTCTAAAGCTTATGGGGAAGAGAAGCACAAAAATTGATCAACAAAGACTAGTAGAACTTTTTTTTCCAACAAAACAACATATGAGGGTTTTAGCCCAGACTCCCAAGCCATAAGTAAATTTGGTGATTGTCTCAAAATTTATTCCTAACTTGATGCCAGATAGACGTAACAAGACTGACCTATCTATGAATACATGCCCAGAACATCTCCAACCGTATATATATATTATGAAAGTGCCAGAGCCAAGGACTAATATTGCATCAATTAACACGCATATATGCAGTAATTAGTAGAAACAATGTAAATTCAAATATAGAAAGAAAATAATTGCAATTCATATCTTTCTTATACACAAGTTAAGAATGTTACCTTCTTCAGTTGCCTTGTCAAAAACATATTTAGCAAGCTTTGGAATAACTTCTGTGTCAGTGTCGGATTCAAAGTTGAACCCGTGCCGCGTCAGTGTTTCTTTCAACACCTGAAAATGTTTAATAACCCAGATGACTGGTAAGCATGTGCATAATTATCAACGTATATGCAAGAAACGGGAGAGAGTGGGAAGGAAGGAGAAGAAATTAGTATGACTAATTAAAGAAACACAAGCAACCTCATAGTTTGTAATAACTCCATTATGAACAACCAAGAATTCGTTTCCAGCACCAGATGTCTGAGGATGGCTATTTTTTGGAGATGGCTCTCCATGAGTTGCCCACCGGGTATGTGCTATTCCAGCATGAACACAGAAAAGCTCCTCCAAATTCAACTTAATCGACGCGACATCTGAAGTACCAATATCATCATATAAAGTTCAATTTCTCAAACAAATAGAATGTTATACAAAATTGATTTTCCGCCAGTTCCTCTAAACCCAAATACAGAGACAATAGCGTAATCATATTAAATAAAAAATGGTATTCCAAATTCCAAGTCACGTTAATCTAAAACAAAGAAAAGACTTGAGCGATGTTTGCCAAATCTAAAGCCATTCTCATTGGATCCGCAGTAGTCGAAATTTCAAAGGAAAGAAATTACCTTTGTAGACGGATTTAACGAGTGAATCGATGTTGCCTTCTTGGCGGAAGACGAGAGGAGAAAAGGAAAGCTGTCCATTTGGATCCGAAGAAGAAGAAGAATCAATGGAAATCCCGGCAGAATCATAGCCTCTGTACTCTAACCTCCTCAAGCCGTTGAAGAGGATCTCCAGAATAAAACGTCTGTCACGCTTGACGTTGTAGTTCAGATAAGCGAAGATCCCGCACATTGTTGCTGAATTCCGAATGTATGAATCTAGACGCTGTTACTCACCATCGGGTGTCGCAGAAGAAAGTTAAAAGCGGGGGAAATTGAGGGAGGAGGGAGAGCTTTTCTCTGTGTTTGACTTTTGATATTCCATTGGATTAGACTCTTTAAAACATCAAGGCTAGGCAAGGAGGGAGGGAGGGAGGGAAGTGAAAATCAACATCAGCTGGGAATGGTCGACAGTTTTGACGCGCCACAGCTTTGATTTGGGGAGGGCGTTTTTGTCTTTTCAAACCTCCAATGATGTTGGTCGACGCAGAAGGAAGCATGCTATTGGATGGAGCGTGCTTAGTTGGCCAATTTATCTGTGATGGAAGCATACTAAACGAGTTTGTACTTGAGTTGGAAAGGTAGTTTCGTCTGCCTCAATTATCACCCTTCAACATTCTCATTTTTACATCCTTACGTGGCATTAAGGGGAAGTTTCTGTCACCTTGCATTTCAAACACAAAAAATAAATAAATAAATAAACAACGTGATTTTAATTTAAAAAGAATATGTATTTTTCTTTAGATTATTTAAGCCTTTCATAGAATTGGTCCGCAATTCAATAGGACGCTCTATTTCAATGGTTGTTATACACATGTAATGGGGGGCATTTTACTCAAAAATGTCTTATTTTAACGTTATTTATAGAAATAGATCAATTTTTTAATTATTTACTGAAAAGGGTAGAATTCTCCGAAAATACGTTCACGTTAGCACGATATCAGGTGCCGTGTCAGCAAAACGCATCCCTGGGGAAGCGTTTTATCTACGTTAGCATAAAGCGCTTCCTTGAGGGCGCTCTTTGTGCTGACGTGGACAAAACGCTCCTCCAGGGACGTGTTTTGTCCTTTTTTAACCCCCCAACGGCTACTTTTTTACCGTTTAGGCTCCAACGGTCAAAAAAAATTAACTATAAAAGGCCTCTTTTCATTTTTTCACACAAAAGTCCTTTTTTTTCACACAAAAGTCCTCATTTCAAATTTCTCTCAAATTCCTCTCAAATTTCACAAAAGTCCTTTAATTTTTGCAAAAAAGCTCTGTTTAAATTTTTTTGAATTATTTTTTTTAAATTAAAAAAATATTCGATCGTGTTAGCAATGGCCGGAGTATTAATTCGTCTCGATAATAAACACATCTCCTGTCAATCAAATGACAATGGTAAGTGATAATTTTAATTTTTCAATACTATTTAATATTTTTTTCATTTATGCAATTTTAATTAATTTTTATTTTATAATTTTTTATAACAGTCTATAGTTCGGGTGTTGCAATGCTATATTCATAATATGTCGATACGACATCACCGTTGATAGAGAATTACTTGTGGGAAGCGGGTTTTTGGCACATGGCCACGATAGGCCAGGGGTGCAAGTTGGACCCGAAGCTGGTTTTTGGCACATGGCCACGATAGGCCAGTGGTGCAAGTTGGACCTGAAACTAATTAGTGCGTTGATAGAGAGGTGGAGACTCGAGACGCACACTTTCCATCTTCCATGCGGAGAGTGTACTATCACTCTGGAAGACGTGCAGTTGCAATTGGGATTGTCGGTGGATGGGTACGTAGTCATCGGGTCCGCCCAATCTACTTAGTCGGGAGCCGTATGCTACGAGCTTTTGGGTGCTATTCCAGATAATATTAACGGAGGTCGGATCGAGATGGGCTGGTTACGAGACATATTCCCGGAGCTGGATAATGATTTGACTGAACTAAAAAGAATACGATATGCTCGGGCATACATTCTTGAGATAATTGGAGGTTATCTAATGTCGGACTTGTCACGAAACCTCATACAT
Source organism: Gossypium australe (assembly GCA_005393395.2). Classification (NCBI taxonomy): domain Eukaryota; kingdom Viridiplantae; phylum Streptophyta; class Magnoliopsida; order Malvales; family Malvaceae; genus Gossypium; species Gossypium australe. Next base: position 98,810,236 of record CM016625.1, read on the forward strand.
CTGAGATGGCTGCTGAATCTCGTTGATTTCAGAGCAGCTGGTGAATTTAGTTGGGAGTCTGTCGTGTTAGCAAAATTGTACCGGGAGATGTGCGGGGCGATGCGACCGAATAAAGCCAAAATCGGAGGTTACCTATCACTACTGCAATCATGGGCACGATTTTGCTTTCAATTTTTACGTCCTCGAGTGGACCACCCATATACATTCCCACTCATAACGAGGTAAATTTTATATTAGATTTTACAATTATTATGTAGATTTAAAATATAATTGTATGCTAAAAATTTATTTAATTAGGTGGAACCATTCGGCGAGTTATGTTGGAATACCTATCTATTTTGAAGATATACGACTTCTATTAGACCAACGGTCGGAAGCACAAGTATTAAATAAAATATATATACATAATAAAATAGTCATTTCAGATTTAGTATTTAGTACTATGTATATAACTAATATTTTTATCATGTTCATATAGTTTTAATGGATACCATACGAGGATCCAACAATTCGGACAGTAATTCCGGATGAATTCTTTCAAAATCCGAACATTTGGCATGTAAAGGTCCCATTGGTCAACTATGCCACCGTGGAGATGCACCAGTCAAATAGACTATTGCGACAATTTGGATTCCGACAATCGATTCCCGTGGCACCTGAGGTGCTCGATGATGAGCACAAAGTCGACTTACGGCAGTTGCATACGGATTGGCCGAGATTTTGGTCAGCATATATCGAAATATGGAAAAATCAGTATGATTATATACCTACTCGGGAACCGATCATCGTTCTTAAGTTAGCGTGCGTACCGGAATAAATGCCATGGTTTAAGATCCATGGCAAGCCATATTTACCTTTGAAAGAGGAGAGGCGACGGCAAATTCATGTCCAAAAGGAACGACGGGGCCCTTTAAATCCAAGGATAAGGGATGATGGGACGGGCCCATCAACAGCACTGACACAATCACTGAGCCCAACACTTTAACCGACGACACCCATACCACAGCCTTTTCAGATTATGCCAGGTGCGTATCCTAGCCCTTATATGTATCCTAACCCTTATATGTTTCCTTTTCCTAGTCCTATGGCATATTGGAATGTATGACCCAGTTCATCTCCGTTCCTGATTGCTCTGAGCCAACCACTGATTTATAGGCCGCCATTGCATGAGGGATCGCACGAGTCACCGTCGGGGAGCTCTTCTTTTTACCAATCCCCATCGCCTTATGGGATTCAAACACTTCCACCATGAGTGATGCAAACACCTTCGCAGTCATTATTCTATCAAGGTGGGTCATCCTCCCAACATCCAGAACCAGATCCCCTGCCGGAGGGACCACAATCCCCGTCGGAGCAACCACAACCCCCGCCAGAAGCTGAACCAATGAGGAATCCAGCGTGTAACCGTCGACGACCCTCATGTGGCACTGATTCCGACCGGCACCAACATTGATTTTTGTTAATATATTTGTACAAACTTTTTTATATTGTTTCATTTAATAAAATAAAATTTATTTTTAATATTTTAATTGTAATTTACTTTTTATATTTTTAATAAAATAAAAGTTCTTTTGAATAGGGCAATATTTTTAATATTTTATATTTTTAATAAAATATAAATAATGCAACATAATTTTATTACAACAACTATCAGCTATTCTGATTTGGACATGATCGAGTTGTATGGCCTGGGTTCCTACACTATCCGCACAACTTCTGTTGGTTGGCAGTTTCTCGGATATCCATATTGTTATGTATTCTAGTCGAGCAAGGTTGACCGTTTAGTTTGCGACGGAATTCTCTATCCGGTAACAATTTAAACGGAGCAAGCGATACAAACGGCCACTTACGTTCATCTAGGACTAGTGGGAATACGTGTCTCCATACGTTGTACATGTATTCTATTTTGTACTCATCATCGACATAGCTCATGGGATCTAGACGGAGATTCTAACAAGCTGCAATTACATGAGCGTATGGATAACGAAGTGCGTCAAACATCCCATAGTCCCAGGTCCTATTTCTCAAGTGTACACGATATTGCCCGGCAATAATACCTTGGTTCGATCTGTCAAACTCCGTCACACGAAACCATAGGTTATCGCGATCGTGACACACTATGTGCATGGTGTTGGCCCGTGCCTTCGCCTTGTTAATTTCTTACAATACCTTCGCACACTATACATGGCCTCCCTACATTTGGCCTTTATAACTCGCTACTCGCTTTGATAATAGTGCCGCTAAACGAAAATATGTCTCTCGCACAACCGATGTTATCGGCAAATGACGCATTTCTTTTAGAACAGAATTTATGCATTCAGCTAGATTTGAGGTCATATGATCATATCGTAGGCCGTTGTCGTATGCTTGTATCCACTGTTCGAAAGGTATGTTACAAAGGTAGTTTGCACCTTCTTTGTTAACTGAACGCAAAATCGCCAACATCTCATGAAAACGATCCTTACTTATCTCATACTCTGCCAATATAAGTTGATAGCGAATATTACATACCACTCTTCCATTAAGAATAAATTGAATATTACAAAAGAAATTATATTAATAGAGATTAAATACCCATGTTGGTCACTTGTCTTCGTTCACTTGTAAAACGATGTTGTTCATAGTAGTTGGACGCAACATGCCTTAGGCAATACCGATGGTGTGTACGATGCCATAGGCTTCCCTATCACTCAATTGCGGCTAATATTCCAAGGCCCGATCCGATATAACGCAGATATTAGGTTGGGGGCAGACATGCCTCTTTAACATAGAAAGAAAGAAATCCCAGTCATTAGCTGACTCCCCCGATTTTATTGCAAACGCGATTGGAAGGATTCTCCCACTGCCATCCTGTGCCACAGCTAACAATAGTCGATGGGTATATCTACCATACATAAAGCTACCGTCAATTTGTACCAATGGTTTGCAGTATAGAAATGCATCTCGGCATTGCTTAAAGCTCCAGAACAGACGCTTGAACACCTGGCATCCACGGAGCAATCGATTGTTGTAGTACACAGGTGTCATTTCAAGGTCTGTTATGCAATCTGGGTTATATCTCTCCAGCACCTGACACCACTGCCACACTTCATTATATTAAGCGATCCACCGACTATGCAACTTTTCCAACGCCTTCTGCTTAGCTATCCAAGCCTTGCGGTAAGAGGGTGTGTACCTCAATTGGCTAGCATATTGGCAATTAAGACCGGTACTGAAGTCCTAAGATCCGCCTTCACCGTCGGTAGTATTAAGCTAGCTAACAAATCTGAATCCATCTTGGGATGATCTTGTGAAACACCTGTCCACGAAGTATGTTAAATAATGCAAAATTATGTAAAAATAGTATTATTCAAAAACCCTAAACACCTAGTGATACTGTACCGGTAACACATATACATGGACCTTTGTACTTTTTTATCTGCCACAAGCCTGTCCTTTTCCTTAACGAGGCCATGATTTTCCATGAACATGTACCGTCTTGCATTGCACACTTGGCCTCATACTTATCGGATTTGGATTTAACCATGTTGTAGTTAACCCCGTTCATGATGTTATGTTGTTTCAATGCAGCAAGAAAACTATCCTTATTGTAAAACTCCTTACCAACTTCCAATTCACCCGAATCCAACGACGAACTTGTACGGTCACGCCTTTTGTGTGGTAGATCTGGAAACTCTAATGCATCATCTTGAGATAGATCGACATTATGCATGTGGGCTAGAGGCGAGTACGCCCTGAATCGCAGATCTTTTTCTTCTTCATCTGAACCCCCTTCAACATCTTCAGGTATGGTTGAAACAGGCTCCGGTTCAGAAAATAATGCAACTTTTGCACCATTGGGGTTGGACTCTCGAAGTGGATCCACATCGTACTCATCATCCGACCCACCATCATCTGCAACGAACAAGGTCCCCTCACCGGTGGACGTCGTAGGGAGTACATCATCCTTTTTTGTGGAAGTTTCGTAATGTCCCAATCATATGTAGATTGCCAACCACTAGAAGTTGATGTCGTTCCCCAATACGTATTTCCAGCATCGAACATCGACCCACCGATGTGCATGTCCCATCCACTAACCGAGTGTCGTGCAAGCTTGTGTTTTCCATACTGCCACCAAACACAGGCGCTTCCGTATTCTGCCTCCCACTACAGAGTATCAGCTAAGGGTCGTGTATTCCTCTCGAACAGCAATAGATGTTGAAGTCGTAAATGCATCATTTGGCAATGAAAATTATACATATACCTCAAGATAGGGTGATCCACTAGCAAGATGAGTCTGCACCATTGCCTCCAAGCTACGAGGACCTTTGATGTCGAATGAGTCATATCTCACAGGATCAGCCGAAGCACAAAATCTATACTTAATAGGCAAACTTTCATTGGCGTTGTTCCGAAGATTTTATGCCAAATTCTTTTACGAAGTTCTGTCAAATCTATGTTTTGGTTAAAAACCAGCCGCGCTGTGTTCTCCGATAAAAAACAACGCCATTCTCGGTGTCACGGACCTCACCATCATAGTAAATAATAACACTAATACGTTCACTCATCTTCAATTTCTATTCTACTTTAGCCTCAAATTCTCTTGCTGTAACTTATACAACCTGAGAATGAAATTTGGCTCATTTATAGTCTAAGGCCAAATAAGAACTACTGTAGAAAAAAAGCGTCCACGTGGGAGCTTTTTTCAATGATCTTGCTGATAGTGCATCCGGCTTGAAGCGTTTTGGACACTATTTGTCCAGAAATGTCTTCTCAAAATTATTTTTTCAGATACTACTGTAGAAAAAAAACAAAAAAAAATTTATATTGCTAATACATTTTTTTCCAAAACCCTAAACACAAAATTATTTTTAAAAATCCTAAATATAATTTAATTAATTAACCTTAAAACCCTAAACCTTAATTTAATTAATTAACCCTAAATCCTAATTTCATTAATTTTTCCTTAAAACCCTAACCCTAAACCAAACTAAAAATCCTAATCCTAAAAAAGGGCAAAACGCTCCCCCAGGGACGCGTTTTGCTGACACGGCACCTGACATCGCGCTGATGTGGACGCGTTTTCGGGGAATTCAACCCTTTTGGTAAATAATTAAAAAGTCGGTCCATTTCTATAAATAACGTTAAAATAGGGCGTTTTTGGGTAAAATGGCCAATGTAATGAGGCTTTTTATCTTTAGCACTTTTATAAATTATTCAAAATTTATATTGGGATTTTAACTAAAATTAATAATCTTTAAATTTATCCTATCATTTAATATTTTATTTAGTTCTTAATAAATAAATTTGTTATATGATATTTTTATTCACCCACATCATAATTGTTATGGTGTTAGCCTTTACCGACCCGCTACCTGACTAGGACCGACCTGATCCTTTTTACTTTAGTAGTGACAACCTGTACAGTTTGGTTGTATGAATTCGCATGTGGTGGGCTCGAATCATCATACAAGCAAACCCATACTTAAGGGGCACGTGTTGGCCCTAGAATAGGATATGTGTTGGCATGCATGAGGGCCTGCCTAGTACGTCACATCCAAGACCGTGTCATATAAATAAGAAAGTTGCCTTCCATAAAGGAGAAATTCACAAAAACTTTCAACAATTTGGTGCGGTTAGCATGGACAGATTTCTGACTATCAGAAAAATCAAAGAATAAAAATGACTCACCCTAATGAGAATTTCCCTAGCAACTTTCCATCAGACCAAGTTGGAGGTTTTGACATCAGTATTCAACCCCAAGAGATAGGCCTCTTCGCTGGTTGGTTTGCTAATCGACCAAAAAATTTGGGTAATTCTGGTCAGGGAAGTATCTCTAATTCTTTTGATCTTAATGTCCCTCCTGATCAGGGGTCATCATTTCCCTCTGACTAAGAGGCATCATCGCAACAGTTAGTCAATTTACAGGAGCAGCTACGACTAATGAAAGAGCAGATGGCCCATCAAAGTACCAGGTTAGAACAACAGGAATTGTTTCACCAGGAGTTGCTTAGGCAGAATGAGGAATTAAGGAGAAAGACGCAATCCGATCATTCCGATCTCTAAGACAATGTTGTGTCTCTCTAAGAAGAAGTTGGTGAAGTACATACAAGGCCATGGCAAAGTGAGATGGACACTTTACGTAGGGATGTACAGGTATTGCATCATGATGTATAGGACATGGATCAATTGTTTTGTTCTAACAACCCTTTGTCTCTAAAGGTCGCAGGTGTGAGCCTGTCGTAGAGTTCAAAGTATCGAAAGAGATGTTTGAAGGTAGAAGGGACCCAAGAGCACATCTCATGCAATATAAGATTACATGAATGTGTTAGGAGCTTCTGATGTGGCAAAGTGTAAGGCTTTCTTGACGACTTTTAGAGGAAGCACAAAGGATTGGTATTTATCTTTGCCATAGGGTTCCATTCAAAGCTTCTCATAGTTGGGCTAAATTTTTTTAGGTAGGTTTCATTCCCATAGGATAATAAATAAGCACCCCAATGGGTTTAATGTTAGAGAAGCAAAAAGATGGAGAATCTTTATAGGATTATGTTAAGTGGTTTCATGCAGCCATGTTGAACACGAAGAATTTAGAGGACCAATGAGATATTGTTGCCTTCGCTATGAGAGTTCAAAATGAGCATGTTCAATACTCTTTTACTGATAATAGACTACAGAGTTTGGCAAACAAGTTTTTTATTTTATTCAATTTGGTTCCTAAAACCGAAATAGCCATAACTTTCAAATTTGAGTTTCAGTTTGAAAACTGATTTCAATTACGTTCTTTACGGACCCTCTACTCCATATTATTACTAAAATTTCACATCAATTTCGTAATTTATTCACTTTAGTCCCTTTGTACAAAACTAATAATTAAACTTTACAATCTAGTCCTTTTACACATCTAATCCTAAAATCTATCAATTTGACATGAATTTCTTCAAGAATTCATCAATGAAATGTAACATCCCGAAATAGGGCCTAAACATAATAGTAGTTGCGAAACCACAAATTCGAGTCAGTAAAATATTTTAATATTATTTTCAGTGCTTATAATATGTGAATTTACATGTGTGAAAGTTTCGTGAATTAATTTTATTGTTAGTGTGCTTAATTTAAAGAAAAGGACTAAATCGCATAAGTGGTAAAAGTAGCCTTATAGCTTGATTAAATGGTTGAATTGATGATTTCTTTAATTTAAGGGTTGATAGAGTAATTTAGCCATAATTGTTCATTTGAGGAGTAGTGGACGGCAACATGTCTTTATATAAGGCATTTACATGTTTACTTTATATATGTTAAATTACTTTAATAAATAATATAATAGTAATAAAACATAAAAGAAGTGGGTGAACATTTTTTTCTATCATTTTGTCTTCTTCATTGCCGAAACCAGAGAAGAAAGAAAGAGCTTGAGCTCTTAAACTTTCGGCCTTGCATGCTTGATTAAGGTATGTAATTGAGTTCGGTTTTCGATAATTTTTACGTTTTTGAGATCGTTGCTTTGAGTGCTACAAAACCCATGTTTCAATTTTGAATTTTGATGAATATTTTGAGTTATGCCATTGATGAGAACTTGTGATTTTTGATAATTGATGGTAGATTTTGCATGTTTATGAGTAGAGGAATGATTTTTATTAAGTGATTTTCGGTAAAAACGAACTAATTAGTAAAAGTTGTTATTGTTCATAAGTATGTGATATAGTAAGAATTTGAAGTTGCTATAGAAGGGAAAAATGTTCAGCATGTTATAAAACATAAGAATAAGGGCTGAAGTTTAATTTTCGAGCCTAGGGGCAAAATCGTAAATATGTAAAAGTTTAGGGGCAAAATTGTAATTTTGCCAAAAATGAGAGTTAAGGACTGTTTTGATAAATATGAGTATTAAATAAGCTAAATTTGCTATTATAGATCAAGAAGAACGAAATCCAGAGTTAGATCGGGGAAAGAAAAAGATAGAGGATTAAATCGATATAGTTTATCGATTTTATTTCGAGGTAAGTTTGCGGTAAATAAATGCAATATTCTATTATTTTACATTTAATATTATTAAATTCCAGCATTTACATATTTATTCAGTAAATTTATTATTTAAAGACTCAAGTATGAATTGACGGAAAAGCTATCTCAGAAAGTTCCGGTTGAACCTTAGGAATGTGTAGGATACAAATGTCATGACATTAGGGTTTGAGGAAATCATGTAAGACCATGTCAAGACATGGCATTGATAAGTTACTATAAGGCAAAGATCCCATGTAAGACCATGCCAAGGCATGGCATTGGTGAATTTATAAGGCAAAGGTCCCATGTAAGACCATGCCAAGGCATGGCATTGGTGAGTTCACAAGGCAAGGATACCACGTAAGACCATGTCAAGACATGGCAATGGTTAAGTTTCATAAGGAAAGGTACCCGCGTATCCTTAGTATTCCAAGTGGTTCAACGGGAAAATTCAAAGAGTATACCACAGTAAAGGTAAGACAAGTTCAAGCTAAAAAGGTAAGTTAAGACAAGTTCAAGCTAAAAAGTAAGGTAAGACAAGTTCAAGCTAAAAAGGTAAGGTAAGATAAATTCATGTTAAAAAGGTAAGGTAAGATAAATTCATGTTAAAAAGGCAAGGTAAGAATACAAGTTTGAGTATATTGAGTTAAAGCTTAAGTGATCTTGATAAGAAAAGAATAAGTTAATTCATTAAGAATGTTGTCATCTATTTACATGTAAACTTACTAAGCTTTATGCTTACTCCCATTCTTTATTTTTTTTATAGTATTGCAAGCCAATTCGGGGATCGAAAGGACGTCGGAGATCGTACACACTATCAAAGGATTATATTGGTATTTTGTGACTCGAACGTTTTAAGTTATGGCATGTATAGGGACTTAGCCATTTTATGTGTGTGACCTTATGATATGGCTTATTATGGACTTGTAAATGTTTGGTAATGATTAGCCATTAAAATGGTTAATTAAGAACATGGTTGTGGATGTTATGAAATGTCTAGTTGATAATTATTTTAAAGAAATTATGTAATTATATGCAGGGGAATAGTTGGACAGCAGCAGTGACGTGATTTTGAAAAATCACCAAAAATAGTAGAAATTGAATTAGGTTTTGCATAAGATATAGAATTAAAGCTTATTGAGTCTATTTTCATATAAAGAAAACGGTGTAGGAAACGAGTTGTATATTATGAGATAATTGATTTTTAGTGAAGAGAGGTCAGAACTGTCAAACTGTGTAATAGGGGAGACTTTAACTAATAAACTGTACTAATTGGCCACACCAAAAATTCTGGAAAAATTATAGTAAGAAGATATATGAGTCTAGTTTCAGAAAAAATTTACGAATCTAGATTTTGAGTTTCATAACTCGAGTTATAATTAATTTAGTGAACATAACGCAGACGGACAGTTTCAATTTTTATGCCCAGAACTAGTAAGTTAAGTCTAGTAATGCCTCGTGCTCGACTTCGGTAACGGTCTCGGGTAAGGGGTGTTACATGAAAACTTTCAAAAACTTTAACTGTTTTGCAAATTGGTACATGGGCTAGCTAAATCAAGCTCTCGTGATTTCAAAAACATAAAAATTATAAGAAAATGACTTAATTGCGCTAACCAATTTATAGTCGAAAGTTTGAAAGCTTCCAAGGGTTTCTTTCTTTCTTTCTCACGACATGAAGATGAAGATGGAGAGAAAATGATATTTTCTTTCTTTAATTTAGCTTATTTAGTTGGATTAGTAGTTAATTAACTAGGATTACTTAACTTAAACATGTTTTAATTAGTCTAATCTAACATTAATCAATTTTAGTGGATGACACCATCATAATCTACTTTTTTTTCTATTAGAAAATGGTTTAATTATCATTTTCAACCTTTGGCTAATTGTAATTTAAGTCTCTAAATCTTTGGCCAATTAAAAATATATAGCGATAAACTTTTACAATTTAGTCTGTATACCTTAATTAAGCAATTAACAGACAAGACTTAAATGACTAAACTTTAATAAACTACTATACCAACTTTGTAAATATTTTAATTTAATATTTATGGATCCAATTTACGAAAATAAGATTCCAAAACTACCTTTTTCGGCACCACTAAAAAATCAAACTGTTACATCATACCTATTGGAACTCCACAAAATTAGGTACAAAGGGAGAAAAGAAAAACATAAAGTAAGGAGTAGGGAGAAGGAAACAAAGTGATATAAAAATAATCTCCAATCCCCTAAGAGAAAAACTAGAAAGAAAATCCACCAAATAAAGAATATGATAAAGGAAAGGGAGAAAAAAGAAAGATTTTTAAACTGCATCTTAAGAAAATAAGGGAGTAGAAGAAACATGAACTAGATAAATAAATAAAAAAGGCTTTGACTAGAAAATAACATTGATCAGGGCTAAAAAATGCTTAGGGATAAACCCTAAGAAGGATACTCTACTCAGAGAAGTATATAATCTTCTTTATTTTTATCTTAGAGCCTCAAATGATGTTAATAAAATGTTGAAATAACATTATTTTTAATATTATAAATGATACAATTATAGGATAGAAAAATATTTTGATAGGTATTTTGATAAATACATATCGGTATCGCCTGACATAGTGGCAACACCAATAATTTTTTTAAGTCCCGATGATTGCTAAAAAAGGGAGGTGGTGCCACCAGTGTGTCAGGCGACATTGGCGGGCACTGTAGTAAACAACTCATTCCTGTAAATAATTTCTCCTTCAACCCATTTTCGTAATTAATTAATTTTCTTATATTATTTTTATAAAAAAAAAAGCCCCTTCTGGTTAGTGCAATTAATGGAAACAGACCATAAAGAAAACAATCTCGATTAGTTGGGTGACCAATTTTAAAAAATTATAGTCGGGTGACAAAAAAAAGAAACAAACCCATAGTTGGATAACCAATTTAAAAATTTTATAATTAAATGACCAAAAGGTAAAGTGGCACATAGTTGGGAGACTTGTGATGTAGCTTACCCTTATTAGTAATAAATTTTAGAAAACGAAAATTGAACATTATAGAAGAAAAATTAGAGATTCCGACGAAGGAAATTCACGTGGTGGTCTTCAGTGGAACAAAATTAATCATTACAAACTACAACAGACTAGTTACTATTTTGACAGGTAATCTATAACTTTTGTATTCCTAATTCAGACATTAATAATTTGAATTTGGTATGGTTTTATTGTATCATAAAAAATATATAATTTTAATTCATTTAATTCAAATTCAGAGATATTCGAACTTTGAACTTGAAACTGTTAGTGCGGAATTTCAATGAGAAAAATCTTCAACAATGCTCTAAAGTATGTATCAAGTTATTATCTTTAATGTTTTATTTGGTCCCATTTATAATCGGTGTGCAGGTGAGTTTCAAGCAAATGAACCTTAAAGATATAATCAAACCTGATGACTATTTGTATTTAGCATTGACGAAAATAATCCACTAAATACTGAGCAGAATATAACAAGAAAATCAATTTCTATAAAGAATTTCTGCAATAATTCTTTATAGAACAATCTAAGTATAGTAGAAGATAGAAAGAACCTTTTTTTGAGAATTTTTTGGTACATCATTAAAATGTAATTTCACTGCTATTTGTAGGAATTCTCAACTTTCAATAGATGTCTTTGTAAATAATCACATCTTTTAAATAGACATAATTATTCAACTAGTATCTCTTAAATAAATATAACTATTTAAAGTAAAATCTTTTAAATAAACATAATATTGCTTGAATAGTTATAATTTTTTATAAAAAAATCAAGTGATATAACTCTTCATATTTAAGAGACATAACTTATTATTATGAATAGTTATAACTTTTAATCAATAACAAAAAATTTAAACTTTTTATTACTTACACCATTTCATTTATAGTTATTGGAACACTATAAATATTTAAAAAAGTTCCAACAAAAACTGATTGAATTTGAAACGATCCGAACTGAAAAAGGTCAAAACTCAAAACAATTTGAATATGCAATGACTCAAATAAGTAACTTGAAATATTCAAACTACTAATGACTTGACCTAAAAACCCAAATGATCCAAATCTAAAATAACTCGAAACTAAATACGTAATTATCCTGAACCAAAAAGTAAAAAAAAAAATTTGAATTCATTCAATCCAAAACTAATCCACCGTTTTATCATCTCCATTTTTTTAGACTAAAATATGTTACAAGTATTTGTAACCTTCATAAATCAAAATTTCAAGATGGCATGTGAACTTGAACCATGTCCCGTAAGCTAGCCACGTTTATTCTTCAGGTTAATTGCAACTAACATTTTTAAATTATCAATTCAATTTTAATTGCTTTTTAAATTTTTGAATGCTTTAATTGAGTTCTTAAAGATCGGTATTGTATCAATTTTGTCTACTTATCTGTCAATTTAGGTGTAAAATATCAATTCATATTGAACATAGATACAAAATATGTATTGAGTATGACTGTAACACCTCCTACCCGTATTCATTATCGGAATAGGGAACGAGGCATTACCGGAGCTTACAATATTTTTTTTTTTACTCAATATAACTCCTTTATAAACAATCTAGTCTTCCCTGCAAAATTTTTTTTAAACCGAGACTAATTCATATCAACCAATCCAATCAACATACCTTCAAAATAGATCCATGCAAATTTATAAGATAACCTCATTACATACTGAAACTAGAAATTTGTTAGCCATACCAATGGCTGACCTTACATTCATTTCATATTAACATCTACTTTATTAGCTTATACATGCCATTGATTTCCAAAATAAAGTTTCTTTATATACCGAAATCTTGGGGTTGATAGTGTGATGTGTCTCCCACCGAATCCGACCTCCGAGTTCTTAATACTACAAAATAGGGAAAAGGAAACAGAGTAAGCACTTTGTGCTTAGTAAGCCCATGTAACAAGAATTATACTTACCTAACATTTTCAATATAATGTAATAATCATTTATATATCCATTCAATGCATTATTACCTTAACATTTACAAACTCAACATTCAAGTCAGTCCAATAATTTTCATATATCAATAATATATACTATCATTGATGAGCTCATCAATACCATAATTTCCATATTTTTTTTTTATATTTATCCCATTGAATTACTCGGAATTTCGATGGATTTTCAAAGGTACACTTTAGTGTACAAATTCGGGTCCGTCAATTCATATTCATGTGCGCACATTTTCATTTCAGAGAGCACACTCCCGCGAACCTCATCTTTACAGCGGGATTACCAGTCCAGGCTAAATCCCCTGTAATATAAACTCATAGAGTATTGTCGGGATTACCAGTCCAGGCTAAATCCCCTGCAACGACAATTACTCTAATGAGCTTGGATCTGAATTACCAGTCCAAGCTAAATTCAGACCCTAATTCGGATTACCCGTCCGGGCTAAATCCATTTTCCACATATTCTTCGGGTGGGCTATATCAGGATAGGATCACCCGTCCGGGCTAGATCCTTTTTACCGTCAATTCCTTTTCAGAGATCCATCGAATTTTCCTTTCATTCAACCGGGATTTCTTCCCCTTTTTACCAAATATATCAATGTTTCATCAATTTTCATACAATGAACATTCAAATTATATTCACATCAATAACATACATTTCAAGCATTTAAGAGTACAATTCAAGTTACACGAACTTACCTCGATTCTAATTTGTATACAAAATCTACTAATCCGGAACTTTTTCCTTTCCTCGATTTAGCTTTGTGTTTGAGTTTTCCGGATCTAAATAAATAAATTCAATTATCAATTCAATACATTTCATGTTCACATGTAGCATTCATTATAATTCTATTACTATTTATAGTTCATTCAAAGCTGTCTACTTGAGTCATAGTCACTAAATTATTTATTTTTCGAGCTACAGAACTCCAAATGAAGAACCGTTAATTTTCCTTGAAACTAGACTCACATATCTTCACACCATAAAATTTTCATAATTTTTGGCTTAGCCAATTAGTACAGTTTATTCGTTAAAGTTTTCCCTGTTTCATTGTTTGACAGTTCTGCTATCTCTTCACAAAATCTCAGATATCTCACTGTACAGAATTAAAACAGATATCTTCACAAAATCTAACAATATAAACCACTCCCCATAATTATTTTTATTCAATTTTTTATGATTTTTCAAAGTCAGAACAGGGGAACCCGAATTCATTCTGACCTTGTCTCACAAAACCTATTATATCTCATGATTTACAATTCTATTCTTACAACGTTTCTTTCATAAGAAACTAGACTCAATAAGCTTTAATTTCATATTTTTTCCATCTTCTAATTCAACTTCTACAATTTATGGTGAATTTTCAAAGTTAGACTACTGCTGCTGTCAAAAACTGTTTTAGTGCAAGCTGGTTATTACCATTTTTCCCCTAAACTTTCAATGAATGATAATTTCGTCCCTGCTCAATTAACCTCTCAATTGAGATTATTTTTCTCAATTAACACTTTATTATATCACTTTAAACTACTTTATAACCTTTGGAAATCATAATTTCAGTAATAGACTTTAATTCCAAACACTTTCATAATTAGGTCCCAAAAATCAATTTCTATTGAAATTACCTAATAAAATCATCTCTTAAACGAATTAAGGCTTAAATTTCATGCTATTTCATCATAAACTTACATAAACCAACCATGGTGGCTTTCAATTTCATCCATGAAATCAAATACTAATGAATTTAATGATAGGACCTAGTTGTAAAAGTCTTTAAAAACACAAAATTACAAGAAATAGGCAAGGATTCACTTACTTGGTGCAAAAATTATGATATACCAGCTTAGATACCCCTCCTATGGCGTTTTTTGCTGATGAGAGTGAAGAAAAATGAAGAAATTTCTAGATATCCCTATTTAGTCCTAGTTTTATTTAGCAAATTTTGTTATTTTCCCATTTTACCCTTATTTCTCCTTATTTTCTTGTTGATTTCATACCTTTGCCGTCCAGCCCAATTAGACCTTGGGTCTATTTTCCTTTTAAGCCCTCTTTATTTTATCATTTAAACTATTTAATCATTTTTCATAATTTTGTATTTGTTACAATTTAGTCCTTTTCATTTAATTACATACTCAAACGTTAAAATTTTCTAACGAAATTTTAATACCACATTACTAACATTTTATAAATATTTATAAAAATATTTCCTACTCAATTTTATGAGATCAAGGTCTCGATACCTTGTTTTTACCCAATTCCTTCAATAATTCCTTTTTCTAACTAACCACTAAATCGGTAAAATTTTTCTATCGATATTTTAATACGATTTTCCTATCATATAAATATTCATGCAAAAATATTAAAATAAATTTCTCTTTAAATCGGATTTATGGTTACGAAACCATTGTTCCGATAACCTTGAATTTAGGCCATTACAACTCTCCCCCCTTTTAAGGATTTTCGTCCTCGAAAATCTTACCAGTAAAGAGGTTTGGATATTGTTTCCTCATTGTCTCCTCCGGTTCCCATGTCGCTTCCTCAATCCCATGCTTTTGCCATAATACTTTCACTAAATTTATCTTTTTATTTCTAAGCTCCTTGTTTCCCGTGCCAATATCTTGACCGGTTCTTCACTGTAAGTCATATCCGGTTGAATCTCCACTTCTGTCGGAGAAATAACATGTGAAGGATCTGACCGATATCGTCGTAGCATAGATACATGAAAAACATTATGAATTCTATCAAGTTCCGGTGGTAATGCCAATCGATAAGCGACCGGTCCAATTCTTTCTATAATTTCATATGGCCCGATAAATCTTGGACTCAATTTACCTTTTCGACCAAACCGGAGAACTTTCTTCCAGGGAGACACTTTCAGGAATACCTTGTCACCGACCTGAAATTCAATCTCTTTTCGTTTAAGATCGGCATATGATTTTTGGCGATCGGAAGCTGCTTTTAAACTATCCCGAATAACCTTCACTTTTTCTTCTGTTTCCCAGATTAAATCAACTCCATGTATCTTCTTTTCACTGAGCTCTGTCCAATATAATGGTGTTCTACATTTTCTACCATACAAAGCTTCATACGGAGCCATTTTAATACTGGACTGGTAACTGTTATTGTAAGCAAATTCAATCAAAGGTAGATATCTCTCCCAATTACCTTCAAACTCTAGTATACAACATCGGAGCATATCTTCCAATACCTAAATTACACGCTCAGATTGGCCATCTGTCTGAGGATGAAATGCAGTGCTGAAATACAACTGAGTACCCAAGGCTTCTTGCAATTTGTCCCAGAAACGAGACGTAAACCGAGGATCTCTATCTGATATAATGGAGACAGGCACTCCATGTAGCCTGATAATCTCAGATATGTACAGTTCAGCCAGTTTATCTAAAGAATAATCCATACATACCGGAATAAAGTGCGCTGACTTTGTCAATCGATCAACAATCACCCAAATAGCATCTTTTTTCCTCGGAGACAACGGTAACCCCGATACAAAATCCATAGTGATTCTTTCCCATTTCCATTCCGGTATAGTAATTGGCTGAAGTAACCCCGAAGGTACCTGATGTTCAGCTTTAACTTGCTGACATATTAAACATCTTGATACAAACTCAGAAATATCACGTTTCATACCTGGCCACCAGTACGTCTTCTTCAAATCATTATACATTTTATTATTTCCCGGATGTACAGACATAATACCACTATGAGCCTCATGTAAAATCTTCTGTATGAGCTCTGAATTCTTGGGTACACATACCCTATCTCTGAATAATAAACAACCATCAATCCCCACTTGAAATTTAGAATCAGTACCTGACTCACATTGTGCCCGTTTAACCTGCAACTTTTCATCATTCTTCTGAGCTTCACATATTTGCTGTAGAAATGTCGGTTTAGCTCTCAACTCAGCTATGACTGAACCATCATCAACCAAAGACAATTGAGCATTCATAGCTCGCAAAGTAAACAGAGATTTTCGGCTTAAAGCATCAGCAACAACATTAGCCTTACCCGGATGGTAATCAATAATCAAATCATAGTCCTTTATCAATTCAAGCCACCTGCGCTGTCTCAAATTCAAATCTTTCTGTCAAAATTGTTGTGGTTGCTTCCACGTTTTAATTGCATTAAATGGTTGCTTCCATCATGCATGACATCATCTTTGTCTTTTGGTGGTTTCCTTCTTTTTAAGTCACCGCCAAAATTATTGCTTGTATTATGACATTGATTGTTGCTTACATCACTGTCTGCGTCATTTGGATGCTGACTGGTTGCCTTCATCCTTCTTGAATATTTTTCAGATTCATTTCCTCGATCTCGTCAAGGTGCAATGATTCTGGTGAGGGTGCTGGTGTGTTCCAGTGTTCCCATACTTCTTTGATCTCCGCTGCTAACGGATAATCTTCGATTTCCATTTCAGCTATCTTTTTTAATAACTGAATGGCTTCTTCATTTCTTTCTATCTGGGTTCTTCCAGTATCATAGGCTAAAATTCTTCGTCCATCGGTCCAGAACATATAAGTTGTTTGATGGAGAAGATGCTTCGCCATACTCATTAAATCAATTCCGGCTTGGATTTGATAATAGTTAAATTTATTATAACACTCATCAATGGTTTTTGACAAATGTTGTTGATCTTCTTCAACGGCTGAAAGGGCTTTTCCCGAAAACATAGTATTTATATTCCAAATTTGATATGGCTGATAAAAATTTTCTTTTTCAGCTATACCAATAAAGCTGCTTATTTCAATATGAAAATAATAGACAAAATCGTCTATATCTATAAAATTTGATAGCCGGGATTTGACTATCGCTGGAAAGTCTTTTAATAAATCAAAAGAGAGATTTTGGACTGTTATTTCTTTAACAAATCCCCACTCAATACTGGTTATATCAAATGGCTCATGATTTAATCGAAATTTGATAGTAGGAATTTTTTCTCCTATATCATTTGTATAAACAAAAGCTTGTGAAAAATATTTTGAAAATGTTTTCGAAAATAGAGCTTGCTGGTTGCAAATGGCTCGATTTATTTTTGAAAATATATCAATAGGTAGAATTTGTCTACACTTGTTATATAGACATATTCTAAACATCTTATTAATAATAGGAGTATTTCTCCCTTTACTAATAAAATATTGAAATATATCAAGAAGATTGTTTATCTCCTTAATATCCATATATTCGATTAAGATATCATCCCAATCTCGATATAAAATAGATTTTAGTAATAATTCTTCAGATTTATTTTCTTCAGTTGTTTTTTCAACTAAGAATTCTGAGAATTGGGTAAGAGCTTTTCTGAAACTAGCCCTTTGTTCCAAAATATGGTTTTTCCATATCTTGTTTATGAAATGGTAATATTCTGGGGGTAAGCCTGGATTATAAAAATCCTTTAGATTCGAGAATTCAGAGTTTTGTTGGTTTTTCAACAAAGCATCTGCATATTTGAGAATTTCAGAATCGGTAGGAGGCTTTTGAGAAAATTGAGAATAATCCACCTGTGTTGGTGAATGTGATCCAATTGGTTGGTTTACCAATGGATATGGTAAATAATATCCCTGGTTAGGATAAAATTGTACCTGTGTAGGTGCAGCCATAAATCCTTGTTTAGGAATTACTTTTGCAGGTGCAGTCATAAATCCTTGTTTAGGACTTATTGGTGATTTTCCCTTGTTGGGTTTTTTATGGACAGTTCTCCATCCATCATTTTCTTTTAGAGGTTGTTTACCTCTATCCATGAGGCCTGCTAAGAAAATCAGCAATAATATTATTAGTTCCTTTAATATAAATGACCTCAAAATTGAACTGGCATAATTCGTTATACCATCTGATTCTTCGAGGAACAGTTTCTAAACTTTTATTAGTTAGAAATTGTTTAACCGCTTGGTTATCAGTTTTAATAATAAACTGTTCAGGTGCTTTCGTCAATAAATCTTTCAATCGATCAAAACTCTGCTGGCATTCATCAGTCCACTCAAATTTAACATCTTTCTGCAACAAACGGGTCATCGGAGAAGCTATCATAGAGAACCCCTGTACAAATCTCCGATAATAACCAGCAAAACCCAAGAAACTTCTAACTTCAGATATATTCTTCGGTGGACTCCAATTAATAATAGCTGAAATTTTATTCGGGTCTACCCTGATGCCTTCGGCTGATACAACATGTCCAAGGAAACCCACTTCTCGGAGCCAAAATTCACATTTACTGAATTTAGCATAAAGCTTCTTCTCACGCAGGATTTGCAACACTATTCTCAAATGTTCTGCATGCTCATTTTCATCTCGAGAATAGACTAGAATATCATCAATGAAAACTACAACAAACCTATCTAAGTACGGTCTGAATATCCGATTCATCAGATCCATAAATACTGCAGGTGCATTAGTCAGCCCAAAAGGCATAACCAGAAACTCATAATGCCCATACCTGGTTCTGAAAGCTGTTTTCGGTACATCTGACTCCTTTACCCGTAGCTGGTAATAGCCCGATCGGAGATCAATCTTTGAGAATACTGTGGCACCTTTCAGCTGATCAAATAGATCATCAATCCGGGGCAACGGGTACTTATTCTTTATAGTTGCCTTATTGAGCTGCCGATAGTCGATACACAATCTCAAAGACCCGTCTTTCTTTTTTACAAACAGAACCGGAGCACCCCAAGGTGAATGACTCGGTCTGACAAAACCTCTATCAACAAGTTCCTATAACTGTATCTTTAATTCTTTTAATTCTGTAGGAGCCATCCGGTATGGAGCTATGGAAATCGGAGTAGTTCCCAGAATCAAATCTATAGAGAATTCCACTTCCCTTTCTGGTGGCAACCCGCGTAACTCCTCTGGAAACACATCAAAAAATTCGCGTACCACTGGCACTGCCTGTATCTTTGACTCAGATACCTTGGTATCGAGTACATAAGCAAGAAAAGCATCATACCCCTTTTTAACATACCTCTGAGCAGCAATAACTGAAATCACATCAGATAATCCCTTTGTCTGATCAGATTTAACCCGGAGTAATTTGCCATTCTGACACTTCAACACAATATATTTCTGTTTACAATTTACTACTGCATCATGCTGAGTTAACCAATCCATACCCAATATCACATCAAACTCATCAAATGCCAGTAACATCAAATCAGCCAGGAAACAATAACCTCTTACTATCAGTGGACAATTTTTACAAATTTTATCCACCA
Source organism: Gossypium australe (assembly GCA_005393395.2). Lineage (NCBI taxonomy): Eukaryota > Viridiplantae > Streptophyta > Magnoliopsida > Malvales > Malvaceae > Gossypium > Gossypium australe. Next base: position 98,830,408 of record CM016625.1, read on the forward strand.
AAACAGATTGGCCCAGGGGGTTCGAGACTTTAACCACAAATTCAGTAGGTTCAATAGATAAATCTTTAACACATGCAAGCTTTATACATATATATGAATGCGTAGAACCGGGATCAATTAATGCAGTAATATCAGTGTCAAGTAAAGAAAATGTACCAGTAATAACATCGGGTGCTGAGGCATCTTCTCTGGCACGAATGGCATATGTCCTAGCAGGTGCTCGTGTCTCAGGCCTGCCTACAGTGTCTTTTGCAGCTCCTCGGCTACCACTAACATTACCGGATGGTCGAGATGGTCTACCCCTTGAAACTGGATTACTCGGTTTAGATATCTGTTCCACTTCTTTTTCACCTCTTTCTGGACAATCTCTGAGGAAATGGTCAAAAGAACCACATCGGTAACAAGCTCCGCTCTTAAATCGGCATTCACCAAAATGAGCTTTATTACAATACTGGCATCTCAGCTTAGGGGTACCAACACTGCCAACACTGGTCACTGATGGAGTGTAAGGTCTTGGATTAATGCGTTGAGAACCTCGTTCTCTGCCTGAATACCCAGTGACCGAGGTAGAACGATCCAGGTACTTCTGCAATTTCTTTGGAGCAGAAAACTGAGATTTTCCCATTGGTCTTTTACTAGAAATTCGAGCTTCCTTCTCAGCCTGTTTCTTTTCTTTGCTCAATTCTTCTGCTTTATAAGCTCACTCTGCCAATATAGCAAACTCTCGAATTTCAAGAATTCCGATCAATAGCTTAATGACTTCATTCAACCCTTTTTCGAATCTTTTACACATTTCAGCTTCTGATTGGACCCATTCTCGAGCATATTTACTCAACCGAACAAATTCCCTTTCATACTCAGATACCGATCTATTACCCTATTTCAGCTCAAGAAATTCTTTTCTTTTCTGATCAAGGAACCTCTGGCTGGTATATTTCTTTTTAAATTCGTTTTGAAAGAACTCCCATGTAATTTCTTCTTTCGGAACAACTGAAGCTTTAGTATTCCACCAATGGTAAGCTGTGTCTTTTAGTAGTGAAACGGCACATTTCAGACATTCTTCTGGTGTACAAGATAAATCCTCCAAAACCTGAGTAGTATTCTCTAACCAAAATTCAGCCCGCTCAGGATCATCATCAACTGCTGCTCGAAATTCTTCGGCCCCATATTTTCGAATTTTATCAACCGGAGCTTTCCCTTTTCTAACAAATTCAGTACCTGTAGTCTGTGGGATCTCGGGAACCGGTGGAGGAGCAGGAGGGGGAGCTTGAGTTTGCTGCACTACAAGGTTACTTCTTATGTATTGAGTAAACCATTCATTCATCATTTGAAAGAAGGCTATCTTTGCCTCCTCCCCTTGACCCTCTGTACCGGGCCTTCTACTGCTAGTTTCTTCTCTTTGTACTGAAGCCGGAGCATGACTCCCAGCTTCCTCAGATTGAACTCGGTCGGATGACATTACTATAAGAAAAATACAATTTAAACGGTGAGGAGATATCACACTATCAATAATAATTTAAATGCCATGTATAGCTAATCCGTATTTGCTACACCGGTCCTAGAACCGGCTAAACCGTAGCTCTGATACCAACAAATGTAACACCCCCCACCTGTATTCATTATCGGAATAGGGAACGAGGCATTACCGGAGCTTACAATATTTTTTTTTACTCAATATAACTCCTTTATAAACAATCTAGTCTTCCCTGCAAAATTTTTTTTAAACCGAGACTAATTCATATCAACCAATCCAATCAACATACCTTCAAAATAGATCCATGCAAATTTATAAGATAACCTCATTACATACTGAAACTAGAAATTTGTTAGCCATACCAATGGCTGACCTTACATTCATTTCATATTAACATCTACTTTATTAGCTTATACATGCCATTGATTTCCAAAATAAAGTTTCTTTATATACCGAAATCTTGGGGTTGATAGTGTGATGTGTCTCCCACCGAATCCGACCTCCGAGTTCTTAATACTACAAAATAGGGAAAAGGAAACAGAGTAAGCACTTTGTGCTTAGTAAGCCCATGTAACAAGAATTATACTTACCTAACATTTTCAATATAATGTAATAACCATTTATATATCCATTCAATGCATTATTACCTTAACATTTACAAACTCAACATTCAAGTCAGTCCAATAATTTTCATATATCAATAATATACTATCATTGATGAGCTCATCAATACCATAATTTCCATATTTTTTTTTATATTTATCCCATTGAATTACTCGGAATTTCGATGGATTTTCAAAGGTACACTTTAGTGTACAAATTCGGGTCCGTCAATTCATATTCATGTGCGCACATTTTCATTTCAGAGAGCACACTCCCGCGAACCTCATCTTTACAGCGGGATTACCAGTCCAGGCTAAATCCCCTGTAATATAAACTCATAGAGTATTGTCGGGATTACCAGTCCAGGCTAAATCCCCTGCAACGACAATTACTCTAATGAGCTTGGATCTGAATTACCAGTCCAAGCTAAATTCAGACCCTAATTCGGATTACCCGTCCGGGCTAAATCCATTTTTCACATATTCTTCGGGAGGGCTATATCAGGATAGGATCACCCGTCCGGGCTAGATCCTTTTTACCGTCAATTCCTTTTCGGAGATCCATCGAATTTTCCTTTCATTCAACCGGGATTTCTTCCCCTTTTTACCAAATATATCAATGTTTCATCAATTTTCATACAATGAACATTCAAATTATATTCACATCAATAACATACATTTCAAGCATTTAAGAGTACAATTCAAGTTACACGAACTTACCTCGATTCTAGTTTGTATACAAAATCTACTAATCCGGAACTTTTTCCTTTCCTCGATTTAGCTTTGTGTTTGAGTTTTCCGGATCTAAATAAATAAATTCAATTATCAATTCAATACATTTCATGTTCACATGTAGCATTCATTATAATTCTATTACTATTTATAGTTCATTCAAAGCTGTCTACTTGAGTCATAGTCACTAAATTATTTATTTTTCGAGCTACAGAACTCCAAATGAAGAACCGTTAATTTTTCTTGAAACTAGACTCATATATCTTCACACCATAAAATTTTCATAGTTTTTTGCTTAGCCAATTAGTACAGTTTATTCGTTAAAGTTTCCCCTGTTTCATTGTTTGACAGTTCTGCTATCTCTTCACAAAATCTCAGATATCTCACTGTACAGAATTAAAATAATGTTTTCGTTTGTACCATAAAAAAATAGACTCACTAAGGATTCTAAGAATATAAACCACTCCCCATAATTATTTTTATTCAATTTTTTATGATTTTTCAAAGTCAGAACAGGGGAACCCGAATTCATTCTGACCTTGTCTCACAAAACCTATTATATCTCATGATTTACAATTCTATTGCTTACAACGTTTCTTCCATAAGAAACTAGACTCAATAAGCTTTAATTTCATATTTTTTCCATCTTCTAATTCAACTTATAAAATTTATGGTGATTTTTCAAAGTTAGACTACTGCTGCTGTCAAAAACTGTTTTAGTGCAAGCTGGTTATTACCATTTTTCCCCTAAACTTTCAATGAATGATAATTTCGTCCCTGATCAATTAACCTCTCAATTGAGATTATTTTTCTCAATTAACACTTTATTATATCACTTTAAACTACTTTATAACCTTTGGAAATCATAATTTCAGTAATAGACTTTAATTCCAAACACTTTCATAATTAGGTCCCAAAAATCAATTTCTATTGAAATTACCTAATAAAATCATCTCTTAAACGAATTAAGGCTTAAATTTCATGCTATTTCATCATAAACTTACATAAACCAACCATGGTGGCTTTCAATTTCATCCATGAAATCAAAGACTAATGAATTTAATGATAGGACCTAGTTGTAAAAGTCTTTAAAAACACAAAATTACAAGAAATAGGCAAGGATTCACTTACTTGGTGCAAAAATTATGATATACCAGCTTAGATACCCCTCCTATGGCGTTTTTTGCTGATGAGAGTGAAGAAAAATGAAGAAATTTCTAGATATCCCTATTTAGTCCTAGTTTTATTTAGCAAATTTTGTTATTTTCCCATTTTACCCTTATTTCTCCTTATTTCTTGTTGATTTCATACCTTTGCCGTCCAGCCCAATTAGACCTTGGGTCTATTTTCCTTTTAAGCCCTCTTTATTTTATTATTTAAACTATTTAATCATTTTTCATAATTTTGTATTTGTTACAATTTAGTCCTTTTCATTTAATTACATACTCAAACGTTAAAATTTTCTAACGAAATTTTAATACCACATTACTAACATTTTATAAATATTTATAAAAATATTTCCTACTCAATTTTATGAGATCAAGGTCTCGATACCTTGTTTTTACCCAATTCCTTCAATAATTCCTTTTTCTAACTAACCACTAAATCGGTAAAATTTTTCTATCGATATTTTAATACGATTTTCCTATCATATAAATATTCATGCAAAAATATTAAAATAAATTTCTCTTTAAATCGGATTTATGGTTACGAAACCATTGTTCCGATAACCTTGAATTTAGGCCATTACAATGACTCATATTTGTAATAACCGAATTTTGCCCGGCCCATACCCAATAAAACCAAAAACCCAATATTAATACAGTCCAAAGTCCATTACAAAAAAACAGAGCTCAATTACAATGTCCATTTACAGAAAAGTCTCAAAACCCAATTAACCTAAAATGCCAGGCCCAATAAAATAATAAAAAACAGTCCATTTGAATGTCCAATTACAAAACCAATTAGACAAGCCCATTAGCCAAAATAAAAGCCATTTAAAAACTAATAATAAATAATAAATAAGGTCCAAAAACAATATCCATTTACAAAAGACCCACTAAGCCCCATTTACCCATTACAATAGACCCAATTACAGACCCCTGAAACCCAAACCCGAAGCCCAGTTAACCCAATTGCAAACCAGCCCCAACAAGCCCAAATGCCTAGAAACCCAAGCCCATTCAGCCCAAAACGTTTTAGCCAACAAAGAACCCTAGCCCCCAATGTGCGCCGCATGCCTCTGCCGTCACCACGCCCGTGCCTCTAGCTCCACTTGTTCTGACCATACGCACCTTTTCAGATTCTTGCACCAGCGCACACCCCGAGCCTCGGTCGACACCCACGCATGTCATCGCCCATACCCTGCAAAAAGGAGAAACAACAACAACAGTAGCAATAGGGGGGAAACTATTTTGTAATCTTTTTCTTTGGCTATAAAGCCATCCGAAATGCAATGTAAAAGGGGGGATTTTGCTGGGATTTTTTTCCAAAAGACAGAAAGACTGAAACCACTGTAAAGGGGGATTTTGTTTTACGAACAGGAGAAATCAAATTAAAAACTCGAAGGTTAGTTCCGCTTTTGTTCTTATTTCCACTACTGCTTTCATCCATTTTCAATCCTTTATTTTACTGTTTTGAGATTTTTACAAGAAATAAACGAACAATAAAAGGGGAAGAAGAGGATCCCACTTTTTTATATACAGACTCACGCACAAAATACAAAGGGAGGAAAATTTTCGAAAAGGTGAATCTCAGATCTTTTAAACATTACGGGGCATATTATTGCTCGCGCATGCATAGAAAAAGAAGAATAAAGGAAAAGATTTACCTGTTGGCGTCGCTATCGGATCTCCGTTGGCTTCGTTACAATCGAAGTTCTGGCGGAGTTCAGAAGGACAAAAGTCTTTGATCCATTCAAAGGAAGCCGATCGACTTGCTCATGGCTATTAGTCATCCATAGTGGCAAATGGGTGTCGATTCGGTTCGCCAAGATGAGGGAGGAAGGAGGCGTTCAGATTTCACTTCTGTTGGGACTTCTGATTAGGAGGGCTAAGTCTGGGTGTTTTAGGTTTATTTTGTTTAATTTTTTTTATTATTTTTTTCTCTCCGGAAACGTATTAAACGACGTAGTTTAGGCCTTAATCCCAATCCCCCAAAACGACATCGTACAGGTTTGCCCGATCTGATCCGATTCGAAAACCCGGAGATCCGCGTGTTCTATTACATTTGGTCTATTTATGCGATCGCTCCTTCCCTATTTTGCAGTGATCTGATTGAGTCCGTTTTCGGTTCCTTTTGTTTATTGTTAAGTTTACCTCGAATTTTGAGTGCTATTTCAAATCAGACTGCGTTTAGACGTTGCGTTTTGATCATTGGGATATTTACTAGTTTAGTCCTCAGAGATTTGTGCGCATCTTATTTTGATCCCAGCTTTAGTTCAAATTATTTTATTTATTGTTATTCATAAAATGGCTTTAATTTTCTTTTATTCCTACTAGATATTTTCATGTTCTTTTATTTATAATCTTAGTAATAAAATAAAAAATATATATTTTAGTATATGATTCGTTTACTTTAAAATTCACTTTTATGTGTGTTTTGATTTAAAGATTTACGTAATATTTCTAAATGCTCTTATACATTCTTATTTTCTTGCGTACTAGTTATTTTAATTTTTTAATTATAATGCTTGTCTTAAAATCCTTTCGTATACATATTTCGAATTATGTGTTAGTATTGGTATATTTGTCATTTTCACGATATTGTATTCACACATTATTATTCCGTATTCGATACTGCCCTTTTTATTATTGAATATTGGTTCAAAAAATGTGTTTAGAAACAATTTTAAAATTAAGTATTTTATATTTTTCAAAAATAAGGCAATATTCGTGTGTTTAGAAGTTCGAAAAATCACATCCTAACGTGCTGGGTGTTGACTTTTTTGTCCGACTAGATATTCAAATACCCTTCTTCGCATGATTTGAAGATCAAAGATGACCTCGGTGTTAGAGGATAAAGGCATTATATCCTAACGTGCTGGGTACGATACTTTTATTCCTTTAAAACGAGATGATCCTGAGATTCAATTCCAACTTAACAAATTCTGTTTTTTTACCTTAAATATTTTCAAGTTTTCAACATTAGGACGACATCAATCAATTTGGTACCGATTTTGGGCGTTGCAAGGGTGCTAATCCTTCCTTGCACGTAACCGACTCCCGAACCCGTTTTCTCAAATTTCGTAGACCAAAATTATTTTCATAAATCAAAATGCTTTATTGAGATAACCCATCTCAAGGTGACCCGATCGCACCTCGAATAAAAGATCGGTGGCGACTCCCTATTTTAAAAGTCGATTCCCGTTTTGTCAAAAAAATGGTTACGACAATATTTTAGTCAAATTTGACAGATAATCTCCGAGTTAAACTTTGTTTATTTGTTTCAAGTCGAATTCTGATTAGTTTAGATTATTTTATTATTATTTGACCTACAAATTTAGCCTATGAATAGGCTCTTTTACAACCTTAGAAAATATACCAATAAAGATTAGAACTCATAACATTTTTGGAGAATTTTTATGTTTATGTTTTGAGGGTTCTTTGTTTTCGGGTTTCGGGGTTTAGTTTTTATCTCCATCTTTTGTACTCTTCATTCTTTTTCCATTATAGTAAAATTATCTTTGCCCATAGTTTTTTATCCTTTTTAGAGGGTTTTTTCACGTTAAATTTGTGTGTTCAATTTTTTAATTTCTTCCACTATTTTTACTTGTTTGTTGCTTAATCGGGTCGATCCCCAACAAGTGGTATTAAGAGCTAGTTCAATTTTCGTAGATCAGCCTGTTCAGAGATGGTAGCAACAAGGTTTGACATTGAGAAGTTCGATGGCGTCACAAATTTTAATTTGTGGCAAGTTTGGATGATGGCAATTCTAGTTCAAATTGGCTTAAAAAAGGTCGTTACCAGGAAAAAGCCTGAGAATTTAGATAAGACAAAATGGGAAGAGCTTGATGAAAATGCCCTGTCTACAATCCAGTTTTGCCTCACAAATAGGGTATTGCAGGAGGTATTGATGGAGAAAACCTCATTCGTTTTATGGAAAAGGTCAGAAACTCTTTCTGTGACTAAGTCTCTGGCTAACCATTTAGTGTTGAAACAACGTCTATTTACGTTTCGGATGAACGAATGCGAGCTTATTAGAGATCACATTAGTCAATTTGTTACTCTTTTAAATTATTTAGATAATGTTAAGGTTAAGATTGATGATGAAGATCAGGATATGTTATTATTGTGTTCTTTACCCTTTTCATACAAGTCTTTCAGGGAAACTCTGATTTATGGTAGAGACAAACTCTCGTTCGAGGATGTGAATGGTCATTTCTTGAGTAAAGATAAACTCAACAATGATTTTCGTTCGGATAATAAGGTAGATAAGCAAGCTTTCGTTTCGGTAGTATCAAAGAAACGAGAAAAAAGGTGTCGCTATTGTAAGAAATTAGGTCAGATTGTTATAAACTGCGAAATAAAAAGGGCTACTGAGAGTAACGAGGAAGATGTAGCTGGTGCTAATTTGACCATAAAAGCGGTGATGATTTCTTGTTAGTGTCAACAAGCAATAGCTCCGAGCTTACATTCGGGTGGTGATAAACCGTAAAAGTAACATATTTTAATCCCACATTTAGCATACTTTTGGATGATTTATCCTTTGATTTATGTAAAAAGGTGCTCTTAATCCTTTCTTTTCATATTTTATACTCATGAAAGCACCCAAGGATGAAAAGAACGAGAAACGGGCTTAAAACGGACCAAATTGGGCCAAGAGAGAAATCGACATGGCCTGGCCCAAAGACCACACGGCCGTGCCTCATTAAAAGTCCAAACACGGCCTGGCCAAAATTCACGCGGGCGTGTGCCATGGCCGTGTCCCTGTCGCTGGAAAGAGCAATTTCATTCGGGAAAGGATACTTGGAGGCAAAGAAACACATTCCAAAGCTTATTCAAACACCCTAGTAGGAATTCTACTTAAATTAGGATACTTAGGGGCCAAGTAAGGCATCTCAAAGTCTAAATAAACACCCAAGGGGGCAACTTGAAATGGGGAGTTCGGGAAAGGTCAGAGTTGTGGGAATCACTCGAAGTTAGCAGTTGATCCATCCCAAGAAGCCGGAATTCTACTCAAGACGGCGAATTTCTCCTTCAATTCCTTCAGGGAGTTTTAGGGATTTCTTATGTTTTGTTTTATCTTTTCTCTTAAGATGTTTTCTTTATTTGTTATGAACTAAACTCCTCAGATACCTGAAGGGGATGAAACCTAAATGAATCTTGTTATCATTTTCTGAATTATATGATAAATACTTAGTTTGTTCTTAATTATGCATGCTTAATCCAAATCTGATGTGCTTAGGTAGAGGAGGAATAGACCCTGCTTAAGAGTAGATCAAGCGTAATTAAGCGGAGTTGATCGAACGCCTAGAGATAGGGTTACGAGATTTTGCTGGATTAGGGTGAAACCTAATATGGGAATCCATTGATCGATTTACTGCTATTCTAGGGGGTTATTATAAGAGAACGAGAGTTCCACTAATTAACCTAGGGTTAGATGTTATTCGCCTCGAGAGAGGGTTTAATATACGTTAGGGAGTCCTACAGATCAAACTAAGTGAATAAATCGCATGGTTCAGTGTTAGATAACAAGTGAAGTCTAGGTGGATTCTTCCTGAGGGTATCATAGTGATCAACTGAGTTTTTCATCAAGTTATTTCCCAATTCATTTTTTTTGTCTTTGCGTCTTTAGCTTAGTAGTCGTTAATTTAATTTTAAAACAACTTCACTTTATTTTAGGCTAAATAATAAAAAGAAAGTTAGTATTAGTACTTTTAGTTCCTTTGGGTTCGACAATCCGGTCTTGCCTAAGCTATACTACTGTTCGATAGGTACACTTGCCTTAATCATTGTCAGAGTTAGTTTCCAGGTTTGATCATTCGTTTTATAAATTTTAAAGCTCTAATTTCAGCGATAAGGTGGATCTTAGATTCGAGATATTCTTTCCACATGTGTCCCAACAGAGAATGGTTCTCCACATACAGTTCGGTTGGAGGTAGAGTTGTGCGCATGGGAAATGATTCATCCAGTAAAGTAATTGGTATTTGATTCTGTTAAAATTAGGATGCACGATGAGATGATTATGACACTCTCAGATGTCAAATATGTACCTGATTTACGAAAGAATCTCATCTCCTTAAGTATTTTAAACTCGAAAGGTTGCAGAATCAATATCAAGTCAAACGACATTAAGGTGTCTCGTGAAGCTCTCGTTTAAAAGGTAAAAGAATTGAAAATCTTTATATTTTGGAAGGTTCTACAGTGACTGGTGAAACTGGACATCCCTCATCCGTTACAGAGTCAAAGTTAACTCGTTTGGAGCGGAGGCAACTTGGTCATATGAGCGAAAAAGGTATGACCGTTTCTTTGAAGAAAAGTTCTCTTTTGGATGCAGGTTTTGAAAATTCAGGGCATTGTATTCGTGTAAATCATACCTGGGTTAGTTTTGATTTGGAAGTGCACAAGTCGAAGGCTAGAAGTCTTCCAGCTTCTAAGCACAAATTCAACTCAGTTAATTCCCTGCTAGTTCAAGATAGGCTCGTGGCGGCCTTTGGGAAAGATGACGTTGTGAAAATAAAAGTCAAGGTGGAGATTTGTTGAGTATGACTTATATTTCAGATGATTCATATTTTAGTTAAATTTGAGAGATAATCTCCCAGTTAAACTGTAACAGCCCGATTTTGGGGCTAGTCAGAATAGTGGTTTCGAGACCGCTAATCTGAGGTTGAGGAAAATTATTTTGATATTACTTTATGTGTTATGACATTAATATATGGTTATATGAAAATTTCGGTGCTTTAATTTTAGCAATTGTATGTGAAATTGTGAAAAAGGACTAAATCGCATAAAATGAGAAAGTTCCATTATAAGTGGGAGAGGTGTCTAATAGCCAAAGAATATCAAATTGGAGGTCCTTAAAGTGAAATTAGGCCATTGGATGTGTGATGGTCGGCCATATAGAGGCTAGGGAGACAAGACATTAAATTTTGGTCAAATTTGGTAGAAATTAGGTGATAAAAATGAGTAAAATAAGATGAATAAAAGATGTTGTCATCTTTTACTATTCCTTCTTCTTCTACCACCGAAAATTGAGAGGAATAAGGGTTCTTGGAGTTCAAAATTTTCAGCAAAACAAATCTCTTGCAAGTAAGTGATTTTGGTGGTTTTATTTGACAATTTTTGTACTTTTGGAGTCTCCAAAGCTTAAGCTAGCTAATGAGGAGACTAATTTGTGATATGGTTAAAAGTCTAGGGACTTTCCATGAGAGTGTTTATGTTGTTAGCGGAGTTTTTATGGAAGAAGATGAATGTTAGGGAGATAAGAAACAAGTTTTGTGAAAGGTGTTAACATGAAAACACCTAAATAGGATTGAATGCAAAGATTAAAAATGTGTAATAAATGCATGAACTAGTTAGATTTGTGAGTAGTTGTAAGAGGAATAAATGTTCAGCTAGGCTTATTTGATGAGAAAATGTGTTGAAAAATGATTTACGAGCCTAGGGAAAAATTGTAATTTTGCCAAACTGTAAGGGCAAAATGGTCATTTTTTCCTAAGTATAAATTTTGATGCATTATGATCATAAAATGTTTTAAATGAGTGAATTTTGTTGTTATAAACCAAGAAGAGCGTGGAATCAACCTTGACCGAGGTATAGGCAGGGTTACAAAATAGACCGTTGATTAACTCATTTTGCACCGAGGTAAGTTTATGTGTAAACGATGCATCTTATATACACATGTTGTTACTTATTGGTGCGTTGTATGATTGGGAGCATGAATGATTCAAGTGGATTGAATTTGGTAGATATTGAATAATTTTCGTATGAATGACGAAATAGATATGTAAATGTGAAATAACATTCGTAGTAATAAATGGTGGGGTGTGTGGGATACCACCTTAATAATTCTTGATGGTGGGCTAAGTGCGATACCACCTTAGTACTTATTCGCGATGAGCTATGTGCGATACCATCGTTTATATTATTTGGTGGGCTAAGTGCGTTACCACCGTAAATATTCTTGTTGGTGGGCTATGTGCAATATCACCCTGTTAAAGATTAATGGTGGGCTAAGTGCGAAACCACCGAATGATTGGTAGTATTATGAATGGTTTATTGGGAAAATTATGATGTGTTATTTCATGTGATCATGTGGTGATAAGTGTAGGGATGTATGTTAAATAATGTGGGCATTTGGCTTATGATATGGTTGGAATATGGTAAGAGATGAAATGAGTAAGCATGATCATGGAATGTGGATTGTTCTTGCTTAGTATGTAATGCTATTTATTGTTTAGCACATACTATGATGTTATTTGTTTACATGTAAACTTTCTAAGCTTAAAGCTTACTCCCCTTTTCTTTTCCCTTGTTTTATAGAGTCAAAGAGCCAAGTCGGGATATGAAGATAATTGGAAGATCACCCACACTATCAGCCCCTCTTGGTATATCTAGACTTAGTGTTTTGAGTATGGCATGTATAGGGGCTAGACTAGGTAAATTGTTTTGTTATTTTGGCCAAGAGTGTGTTGGCCCCCTTTAAAGGTGAACTCTTTTGTATATAGTCATAGTTGATGGCTTATTATTATATATGAAAAGATGAAATTATTCATGGAAGTGTATATTGCAAATCTGAGTTGTTTAGTGATTTGTTAAATAGATTTATGTTGTGTGAGTTAGGGTGGTGAAAAGAGCTTAGCAAATAGCCTTGTTCTTGTCCACGCGGGTAGGCACACGGGTGTGTGTCTAGGCCGTGTGTGACACACGGTCAGTCCCATGGGTGTGTGATCAGGCCGTGTGTCTCCTGCGAGTTAGTTTTACAAGTCAGTAAGCTTTGTAGTAAACACACGGGCAGAGACACGGCCGTGTGTCTCAGCCGTGTGGTAGGCACAGCCACGAACATGGGTGTGTGCCCAAGCCGTGTGAAGTCTGCACCTTGAAATTGGAATTTAATTCGACACAAGGTCTAAGGACACGGGCTTGTGCCTTGGCCGTGTGACCTTAGTGAGATGATGATGTCATAAATAGAATGCCAAGGTTTTGGTACACAGGCTAAAACACAAGCGTGTCGAGGCCGTGTAAGGGACACGGGCGTGTGTCCGGCCGTGTGAAAACCCCTATAGGTTCGAAATGAAAATAAATCCCACACGGGGTAGGGACATGGGTGTGTATGACCACACGGCCTGCTCACACGGGCGTGTCCCATTTCACACGGGCATGTGACCCCTGTTTAGGTGAAAATTTTTAAATGCACAAAAGTTTCCGATTGAGTCCCGAAACCTCCATATGTGTGTTTTTGATCTCGTAGGTCCTTAATGAGAATGATTTGATGGTGAAAGAGATATTTTAAATTGTATGACCAAGTGAGTTAAGTCCGGTAATGCCTCGTGCCCGGTTTCGACGTAGGATACGGGTAAGAGGTGTTACATAAACTCTGTTTATTTGTTTCAAGTCGAACTCTGATTAGTTTAGGTTATTTTATTATTTGACCTACAAATTTAGCTTATAAATAAGCTCTTTTACAACCTTAGGAAATACACCCATTAAATATTAGAACTCATAACACTTCTGGAGAATTTTTGTGTTTATGTTTTGAGGGTTCTTGGTTTTCGGGGTTTAATTTTTATCTCCATCTTTTGTACTCTTCGTTTTTTTTTTGCCATTATAGCAAAATTATCTTTGCCCATGATTTGTTATCCTCTTTGGAGGGGTTTTTTCACGTTAAATTTGTGTGTTCAATTTCTCAATTTCTTCCGCTATTTTTACTTTTTCGTTGCTTAATCAGGTCGATCCCCAACAATATGACTATTTCTTTTTTTACACCTCAGGTCAATGTTGTTCATATTATAGATACATTCAACTTTATATTTTGATCTATATATTTCAAATATGCTTTGATTTAACATTTAACAACTTAACTAATAGCCAGATTGATTAAAAAAAAACTTAATTAACTTATTTAATATTTTATTGAATCAATTAAAATATTTTAAAATGAAAAGATGAATTAAAAAATGAAATATTGTTTGAATTATTTCAGTATAATAAACCATTACTGTTTGATATAGCAAAATCTAAAAAAAACACAGTATTTTTTTTGAAATCAAGTTGTACTGTGGACCATTAACATACATGTGAGCTTAATTTGGATTAATATCAAGTTAGAATAATGCTGCTTAGTAGCAAAGAGTGTAACTCTGAACAACCACAAATAAAAGTATAAAATTATCGATTGAATTATAAGTGAAGTGATAAAAAAAATTATATTTAAATTTTTAATTAACTTCAGATTCGAATTTCATCTTTAGATAACCGTTACTCTTAAATCACTTACTAAAAGGATAATAAAAGCATAGAATCCATTACATAAGCCAAGATGAGGGATGATACAACAATTTATCTACTAAATAAAGAGAATTAATGGTTCAAACTATGAAGATGATTTTATTAGAACGAACCGTCATGAATTTTAAAAGAACTTTTGTGAACAATAAAATGAACATAAATCATACCTTCATAGAATTCTATGGACATGCAAAGCCTTGAGGGACCTTTTTACCGCAAGCATTTATCAACAAGCTAATGGCAATAGGTATTTTAACCTTGATAGCACCAAGTGCATTGGCCTTAATTGCAGTACACAAACACAATGCGGCCTCAAGATCGGCTAAACCCGAAATCAATGTACAACACTCTTTACTCGGCGGAGTCCCGATGACCTCGTGAACCAACCCCAACCAGCTCCCACAAACACCGAACTTGAGTGTGTCTTTGGGACATTTGGCCGCAACTGAGGGAGGCATCGACGGTGTCGTTTTTGGAGGGCACGGAACGACATTATGAGATGAAACGCAAGTGAAAAACAACATGAAAAGAGCTGCTGCGTTACAACAATTAAATGCCATTGCTTTTCACTGGAAATGGATCAAGTGGAAACACATGAGAAATTTTATAGGGAAAAATATATATTTATGGATAAGTTTGTGAAAAATCTATGAATCAATGGTGTGGAAAGCTTGAATCAAGATATTTATTGATGTGTGATTGACATTATATATTTCAAAAGCAAACATAACGGGTTTGTGGTTGTTATTAGTATAGCAGTAAATCTAGTGCCTACATTAGCCATTTGCCAGCCAAGAATTAGTTCGGCTTATGGCATTATTCGGCCATCGGTGGAACCAAACGAGATATACTTCACTTGCCTGACCTAGCTATGTGGTCTTACTTTTTTTTTTTTAAGAGTTATTGTTCTATATATCTCTAAATTATGAACTTCATTTTAAGTTTGTTCACAAATTTTAAAACATTTTAATTATATTCTCAAACTATCAATGTTAGGTTATAAAGTCTCTTTATTACTAAAATCGTTAATTTAACCGTTAAATGAAACATCAGATCTTATATAGCATAATTTAATATAAGAATTTTTTTAAAAAAATTACTATTGTATGGTTGTGTTACACCACCTCTTTGAGCCCTCTACACGTGTCTTTAGCAACGGAACCTAATACCATACATGTGTCATGGTTAGGCGAATTTTAGACATCAGACAACACCATGGCTAACCCTCACTAAGCTTTCTCCGCTAAGACCGTAAAGAACCTTTGACCCATTGATTGCTTGGTCGTCCTAAAATGTTGAATCACCAACCTAAAAGGTCACATCATTGCCATTGCAAGGAGACCAGATGTGACCTGCCGCCAACGAGCCTAAGACGTGACGCATCCCTTGTCTCTCGTATATAAGCCTACTTACAACACCAAAGAGACCATTAAACACAAAACCAAACACTTAGTCTTCTTCTTCCATCATCCCCCCCCCACACACACCTTCTCTCTCGACTTCCCTTAAATAAATCAAGCACAACGGCTCTTTGCCCCAGCTAAGGATGAAGCACCATTGTCATAACGCTGCCTACATAAGGGTACGAGGGCCGAGTAAGCAAAACTAGACGCAAAGGGCCTAAATTAACGTAGAGTTGCCACTAACCAATTAGGGCTAGGTTGGTTAGCCACCTATATTCTAAAAGTCTATAATTAATACTACGAAAAATTCTAAAAGTCTAGACTCGATCTCATTACCAAATTTCGAATTCGGGAGTATGGTTACGTGTGGGGAAGGTTATAGCACCCCCACAACGCCTATTCGATGATAGTCCTACTGGGTCTTAGGAGCTAGGTTTTTTTATTATTTATTTAAGCATATTAATGTTTTAATCTAGGCTAAAATCTTATGGAAATCTTAAATAAAAACTCTAAAGAAAATGTCTTCGGTTTACTTGTAACTCAATTAAGATGTGTTCACCAAACTTATCTAATTTTAAACTTAAATTAGAGATTTTTACTTTTAACAGGAACCCTAAAGATACCTAAATAATTTACCTTCAATTCCTAAAATTAATTCTATCTTATAATTCTAAAAAAAAAGACCTAAAAATTACCAATGAATTAAGAGAAATATTAAAATCCATCTACAACTTATTCGATATTTTATTATTATTATTTTTAAAGATTTAATTAATAACGTTGAACTTATCAAGATCTTACGAAAGTACCATATGCTGAGTTTGTGATTTATCTTACTTTAAAATTCTTGTTCTAAGGTTTAAATTCGTCAAAATCCTAAAATAATAAATCTTAAATAACATTTATTAGCTTTCTTAAAAAAGTTTCTAAAATAAAATACTTAGAAAGACCTACCCATGATTTACAATTCACCTACAAAAATCTTTAGTTTTAATCTTGAATAAAGTCCTAAAGAATATTTACATATTAATTTAAGATTCTAATCCTATACGATATTTAAAATTAGTTTAAAACCTTAAAAAAATTAGTTTGATAAATTTATAATTTTTCTAGGATAAATGGTAGATAAGATCTTAAAGATTAACCTAAATCCGAATGTAAAACCTTATGATTAAAATGTAAAAACCTTATGGTTTCATTAAAATGTAACACCTACTTAACGAACTTCATATAAACAATTATAAGATGGAAAAATGACCTAAAGTTCCTTCTTTGAAAACGAATAGTAATAAAATAGGAAAATTAATTAAATTGGCTAAAGTTAATGAAAAGTTAAAACTCTTTCAAAAATAGCAATAATAAAAAAGAAAACTTAAATAAATGAAATAAATAGGACATTGACATGATAATGATAATAAGAACAATAATACACCTAATTCATAATGCAATAAAAGAATCAAAGTAACATAAATAAATAATATTAAAATGTATGTAAGGGGAATGTGTAAAAAAAACATAAATATAAATGAGCATGTAACACCCCCAACTTGTATCTGGCGCTGGAATAGGGTTACAAGGCATTACCTATCAAATCACAACATACAACATACATTTATGCATCCATTCTCAAACACCATTCAATCATAAACACATTGTCCCTTATAAGGGCCTACGAGGCCTTAAACATACTTTAGAAATGGTTTGTTACTAAATCGATAACATACAAAAATTCTAGAAAACTTAGAAATTTATCAAACATACAAGGGTCACACGCCCATGTGAACAGGTCGTGTGCCTCACAAGGCTCCAGGCACGCCCGTGTCCCTGGCTGTGTGAAAACAGAGCATACATACTGACTTAGGTCACACGGCTGACCACACGCCCGTGTGCCACGCAGTGTGCTAGGTCATGCCAATCCTATAGGGTATACTAACTTATGCAACACAACTAAGTCACACGCTCGTGTGCCATTTAGGGGGTATACTAACTTGTGCCACACGGCCAGTCACACACCCGTGTGTGAGGCCGTGTGAAGCATACTGACTTCAATTCAAATTTAACACCAGGGGACACACGACTGTGTATCGTGACTGTGTGTCGCACACGACTGAGACACACGTCTGTGCCTCTGCCTGTGTGGACAAGAATAGGCCATTTGCAAGGCCAATTTGCCACCCTTTCTCATGCTCACCTAAACAACCAAAATAATACCAAATCATCATCTTAAAATCAAGCCACAACATGCCATTTTTCAAGCAATAATACACCAATTGACAACTAGCTAATTGAGCAACCATATTACCATCACAAACATGCCAAAACACAAGACAATATATGCATCATATATCACTTATCAAACTTATAATTTAAGCGAACTTAAATGGCCAAATACATATCAACATTTACATCATTCAAGAGCCAAATCTCATGGCTAATATCATATCTCAAAACACATCATCATATCGCTAGCCTATACATGCCATATACCATATTTACAAAGCACCAAAAGTACCAACAAGTTGATCGATAGTGTGACGATGTTCCTAATGATCCCCGAGTCCGAGCTAGCTTCGATTATCTATAAAACAGGGAAAGAACACACAAAGTAAGCTTTAAAAGCTTAGTAAGCCATATACAAATAAAATTACCACATGAATCAACATTATTTCCATCAATAGGTAAACTATGAGTAAACACATATAATCTCACAAACCTTTCCAAATGTATATATATTCAATATCACAAGTGAATTCATCAAATACTTCCCTTTTCAATACTTATATGAATCTCGTACGTACCTGAGCCACTTAACTCATTCGCACATTCTTTCTTGACTTGACTTTGCCTGTTGAACCTTTTGGATTCATTAAGGATACTCGAAAATCACATATAGCTCGTACAATGCCATATCCCAGATATGGTCTTACATGTTATTACATATCGATGCCAATAGCCCAACTATGGTCTTACACGAAATCAAATAACGATGCCAATGTCCCAGACATGGTCTTACACGTAATCACATATGATGCCAATGTCTCAGACATGATCTTACACATAGCCACATATCGTTAATCCTAATGTCATGACATTTGTATCCTATATTATTCCTAAGGTTCGTACGGGACTTTCGAATATTGTAACCCTGTCGATTCTTGCTTGTATTTAATTATTCAACATTCATAGAAGTTCAATGACAATTAAACATATATAATTCAATTTAAAAACATTTATTTGCATATGAACTTACCTTGTATTCAAGATAAACGGACTGGATCGACTATTCAATAACATTTGATTTTCCCCGATCTAAATCTGATTTCTTTTGTTCTTAATCTAATATATTTAAAATTAACTCATTTATTCATCAAATCATATAATTCAGTCCACAAACACATATTTGGGCATTTTACACTTTAGCCCTTAAAGTTCCACATTTTTACAATTTAGTCCCTAATTCACAAATACACAAAATTCATAAAATTTCATTAAACCCAAGCCTAGTTGAATTACCATAGTACCCCTAGCAGCCCATATTTCACATTTATTTCACATTTCAACCACATAATTTTTACTTTTCACAATTAAACCCCTTTTTGACATTTTTGTCAAAAATCACTTAACAAAACTTGTATAACTATTAACAAATATTCATTTTCCATCATAAAACATTCAAAAGCTCAAACATTCATCAATGGCGCTTCACAAAATCATTAACAAATTTCAAAATTAAGGCATGGGCTAGCTAGAACACAAAGTAACGATTTCAAAAACATAAAAATCATCAAAAATCGAGCTAAAACCGTACCTTAATCAAGTTATACAAGTGCCGAACCCTAAATGAGCAACAATGGTTCTTTTTATTCTTCAATATTCGGCTAGGTGACAAAATTTGAAAGAAAAATGGCTTTTGTTTTATTTAATTAAACTTAATTTAAAATTTTACTATTATAACCTTAATGAAACCATTATAAAATCACCTAATATATTCCCATTTATATCCATTCCCACTATCAATGGTCTAATATCATCATAAGGACCTTTCATTTAATAAATCATAATAATTAAACACCTTTAACAATTAGAATGTAACTTTTACATTTTATGCGATTAAGTCCTTTTGTCAAATTAACCATCCAATCGGTAAAATTAAAACATGAAACTTTCAAAAATATCTAAACACATGTTGTAGACACTAAAAATAATATTTAAATAATTTTTTGACCTCAGATTTGTGGTTCTGAAACCACTATTCCGAGTTAGCTAAAACCAAGCTATTATAGAACATGAAAATAAATAAAGACAAAATAAGAATAAATAAAAATTATACAAGTGTGAATAAATATAAAACATTAAAATAAAGTGCATAATTGACATTAAATATATAAGGTATAAATGCAAATGAAAAGGGAGATATACGTGTAAATAATTTATTAAAGATGGAAACAAAATGACACAGGTTGATTTTTGAACTAAAAGATAAAAAAGGTAAAAGACAGAGGACTGATGTAGCAATTAATTTTGAAATTTCGGATTAAATCGAATGTTTGAATAAACAAAAGGGTTACGGGTGTAAATAGGCTAGAGAGTGAGGGCGGTGCTGCAAAAAACGAGGTATTTTTGTAAATTTAAAAAGTAAGGGTGAGAATAAATTACCCATTTTCGGCACCTATAAAAAAAAACTATTCATTCTTTCATTTTAACCTCATTTAAAAAAAAAAAAACTTCTTTCTCCTTCTATGTTGGCCATGGCTCGACCACCGGAGAGCCCAACGGCTTTCTAGCCTCTGGTGGTGGAGCCGTGGTGTACGGTGGCCGAATTTTATTTTTATTTTTACAAAATTAAAGTTTTCTTTAAAAAAATCATTACCTTTCATAAAAATCAAAACTTTATTTCGAAATAGCTGAAAAAGATCAAAACTTTATTTTAAAAAATTTAATTTTTCCTTTAAAATGACTAAAAAACAAATTTTTATTTTAAAAATCTAAACTTTCTCTTCTTTTTTTTTTTAAAAAAAAACACACTATTTTTTCTTAAAGATCAAAGCTTTTATTTTGAAATAGTTGAAAAAAAAATCAAAACTTTGTTTTAAAAATTTAAACTTTCCTTTAAAATGACTAAAAAAAACAGATTTTTGTTTTTAAAATCTAAACTTTCTTTTTTTTAAAAAAAATCAAAACTTTTCACAAGATTTTTTGGGGCTCCTAGGAGCGGAGGACCGATGGACCGACGGTCCAATGATGTCACTTTCATCGGAGCCCAAAATCCGATCTCTCATGACATGTCTATGGCAAAAAAAAAAAGATAGAAGAAAAGAAAAAAAAGGAAATAGAATGCTTGTTGTTGTTTTCTTTAGCTTTTTTTTAAGAACAAAAATATAAAAAGCTTTTTTTTTTTCATTTCATGTATATACATTATTTTTTAATCTTGTTTATTTGTAAAAAAATATAATAATGATATTTAATAATAATAGTAGTATTGATGATAATAGTAATAATTTGGGCATTTGACAGGCCCAAAAAAGAAAGAAGAAAAATAAAGGTCTCAAATAGACCAAAACCCGGTGGGCTTTGAACGGTCAAAAAGTGAACAAAAATTTAAATGGGCCTCCAAATGGGCTTAGACAGAATGAGTGTCTACAATCATCTACTCCTTGTTGATTTCACTTGTCAATAGGATGTTGTAAAAATCTTGGTTTCGAGGTTTTTGAAACTTTATCATTCACTTTTTATTTGGTTTTACTTTATTTTTAGTTAAAAGTTATACATCAATATTTTACTTTTCTTTAAAATTTGCATTTAAAATTATGCTGCATAATATTTAACATATTATTTAATAGTTAATTTTACAATTTTAATAATAAAAGGATTCGATTGATATATCATCGATTATTTAGGAATATAATTAAGATGTTTTGAAGTTTGGGGACCAATTAAAATTAAGGTCATAATTTGAAGATGTTTGAAACAATTAACTCTCTTCTAAAAAAAATTCACATAATTAATAAAGTCACATGCTCGTGAGGGATTATTCACCTAAACTAAAATTATCACGTTAATTACTCTAAATAGGGGTGATTCTTGTTTTAATCACTAAATTATTTTTGGGTTTTTTTTTTTTGTTGTTGCATCTTAGAAGCAATAACTTCCAAGAAGATTTTGGATTATAGCTGATAAAGTGCATAAACTTAAATTTATTTTTGATAATTTTACTTTTGAATTATATCATTTAAATTCTTAATTATTTTATTTTGACTTATATTTTACTTTTTATAGATTAAGCGAAAGATTTGAAGAAAAATAAGCTTAAAGATTAACTTTGATAAGTTTTACGAATTGGACTTTTAACTTGACACTACTTAAGTGTTTTAGTCATATCTTTAGCCCATATTATATCGTTCTAAAGGAAATTGAAAACTTTATGCAGAATTATTTCAAAACCCAAGACCAAAAAATATCGTGAAATTGCTAAAAACAACTTAGAAGTTCAAAATGCAAATATAATAAAAATCTAACAAATCTGCTTCAAATCATTAAGGACACTTTTGTTTTATTAATACATTGTTTTAGGTTTAGAATCAAAGATAGCCACATTCAATATTATTTTACTTTTGTGTTTTCTTCTCTGTAAGTTGTTAAACTCTTTTTCTAGTCAAAGAAATTTCAATGAATGTTTTGATTATTCAAGTTTGTGATTTCTAATTTGCTTTTAACCTTTCTTTACTTTTTGGTATTTGCATATCTTCTATTTTAATTACAAATATTTAGGTGTATTCGATTACTTAGAATATTTGCTTTGTCAATTAAAATTTAATTGTTTAATCGGTTCTAACATTTGTGATGAATAATGCGGTTATGTATGCCTAATTATGCAATTCATTGTTATGTAAATATGTGATTTAGTCTGAATGAACTATGTTTGTGTGTTTGTTGACTAGAATTGAGTCTCTTTTGTTTTTAATGCTATTAGTAAATTGAATCTTAAGCATCTGTTATAAGGTTATTTGTCAATAAAGAAAGTACTTAATGATATTTGTTTAAATTGTCGAGAAGGTAAAAAGAGATGAGTTGCTACGCATTCATCAGTAACTATAATCAATTTATTGTAAAATATCAAAATTATATTTGTATCAATGATTAAACCCATAAATCAAAACTAATATTTTATTTTGACTAGGTTCTCATTATATTAATTTTGTTAAATTTTATTTGGCGATTTTTACTTCACATAGTTTTAATTTTAATTTTAATTTTAATTTTAATTTTAAATTCAACCCCTACTTTTTATTTTATTTTTTTATTAAAGAAGTAAAATAATCAGTCAGATTTGTGAATTAAACCATATTCATTACTATATACAATATTTATATTTTTAACTTTTTTGATCAATGCATATCATATCGTGTTTAAAATTATCGATCTAAGCGAATAAAAATTTCAACAAAATGCAAAAATATGTAAAAAGAAAAAGAAAAAAAAAAGTTACAACTTTGGAATGCCTAAAAGGCTAAAACTGTTCCAAAAATATAAGAAAAATCCAAAAGAAATCATGCAAAGAATTCCTGTATGATTGATATTCTTTCCTTCTTTTCCTCCTTTCTTTTCTCTTCTCTTCTCTTCCTCTTTATTCGAACCCACCGAAGACAGCTGCCGGAACTCAGCAAGAGGTGATTGGCTGCCGCCACTGTTAGTGGGGACAATGCTGGATTCCGAGGATGTAGCATGTTGGGAGCAAAACAATGGAAGAAGTTGATTATTGTCAGAGATTGTAGTTCGAGACTTTAAAACAATGGCCAAAAAGAGGATACAAAGTGCTGAGGTTAAAATCTATGCCGTTGGTATGGGAGAAATTTTTAATGGAGGGTCTATTTCAATATAGAAAAGAAATTAAGCAGACGAGGAGGTGCGCTAGGGTTTTATATATATTTGTGATAGGCATATTAATTTATATAATTAACCATATTTACTCTGGGTCCAAAATTAATTCTTTAGGTCAAGATATTATATAAGGTTTGAATATTATTCAAGTAAAGTCCCTCAACCATAATAAAGAAGCTGATAATATTAGCATAAATAATAGCAAAATAATTTAAATTTTTAATTTTAATGATACTTACCAAATGGGTGTTTTTATTTATTTTAAAATGTCACACAAATAAATTTAAGAAAAAAATTAAATAATATTAACAATGAGAATTAAATCTGTCAAATTAATAAATTAAAATTCTGGAAAATCACTATTTTTTACTTAGTTATTGTTTAAAAAAATCAAAATTGTCTGCCGAGTAGCATGAGTTAGGGTTTCTAGTCTGCTGAGTAGCACGGAAGTGAAGGTTAGGGTTTTTAAGGTTTTTCTTGCGTTTTCTTGTTCTTTTCTTGAGGGTTTTAGTGGCGTTAAAAATATTTTTGAAGGGAGGTATGGACGATATCAACACAGTGGATGCAGATCTGGCCAATCTGAATATTATGGATGAAGAAGAAGATCCCATGGTGATTATAGGCGATAATATTACTCAGATACAAGATTTTTGTCTGGTGGGAAGAGTTTTAACAGACAACGTGGTGAATTTCCCGACTTTAAAAAATACATTAGCAGATTTATGGCATCCACTGAGGGGTGTAACGATTACAGAGATGGAGGACAAGCGAATTTTATTCAGATTCTATAACGAGATAGATCTGAAACGAGTAATTGATGGTATGCCATGGTTCTTCAATAGGCATTTAATTATTTTTCACAGGTTGATAGGAAACGAGGAGCCAAACACAGTTCCGTTGTGGGAGACAGTATTTTGGGTGCAAATTCACAATATCCCGATTAGGTTCTATACAAAACAGTTAGGTGATTTCATTAGAAAATTTGTAGAATATGACGCATCTATGGCCACCAAAGGTACTGTGCAATTCATGAGAATTTGAGTATTAACTGATACTAGGTATCCGCTGAAAAGGAAGAAGCGTATCTGTATTAGCAAAAATAGATTTATTTATGTTCAATTTCAGTATGAAAATTTATCATTGTTTTGCTTCTTGTGTGGCCGGCTTGGACATAGTGAAAGTTTCTGTCCAGTCAAATTGACATTAAGCAATCAGCAAGTAGAACTTGGATGGGATCTATCATTGAGGGCTGCAGCAAGAGGGGTGGTCAATCGACGAGTAGATAGCTTCGAGAGGAAACTGATTCTGAACGCAGGAGGAATATGGGAGTTGATGGGGAAAAGAGAGGTAGGAACTTTGGAATGGAGATTATGAACAATAGAGATCAATGATGGGAAATGGGATCTATGGGATTATTTGTAAGGCATCCTCGGAATTCGATGGGAGAAAGGACCATTGAGAAACAAGAGTTAGAAAAAGAAAATGGAGAGGGGATGGAAGATTTACCGATGGATCTTGTTGATGGAAAAAAGAGACAAAGGGTTAATTCAGAAGCGGGAAATTCTGGGGAGATAAGAAGTATGTTAGAGTTTAAAACGAATTGGCCGACCGGATGCAATGAAAATACTAAGTTGGAACGTTCGTGGTTTGGGGCAATCACGAACGGTGAGACGTCTCAAGAATAAATTGAGACACATTCAGCCTCAAATTTTGTTTCTCATGGAGACAAAAGTCACATGTAAGAGAATGGAGTCAAATAAGAAGAAGATGTGGTTTCACGAATGGTATTGATGTTGATGCGGTAGGCTCAAGGGGGTTTATCTTTAGGTTGGAAGGAGGGAATAAGTCTAAACTTAAAAAGCTACTCAAGATATCATATTGATGTGGAAGTTGAAGAAGAGAATGAAGCGGAAGTGTGGAGATTTACAGGTTTCTATGGTGAGCCAGTGGAACATAACAGAAGGGAGTTGTGGGAGTTACTAAGAGCTTTGAAGCGAGGAAGCAATATGCCATGGTTAGTAGTAGAGGACTTTAACGAAATTATGTTTTCTTTTGAAAAACAAAGTGGACGAATTAGAGAGGAAAGACAAATGGAAGCATTTTGGAAGGTGTTAGAAGATTGTGATCTGGCTGATTTAGGTTTTTCAGGACAATGGTATACATGGGAAAAGGGTAGGCTTGTTAGTAACAATATCAGGGTGAGATTAGATAGAGGGGTAGTGAATCCAAGGTGGTGGGAACTGTTTACAAATTTTGAAGTAAATCATTTACAGCACAGTTTTTCAGATCATTGTCCATTAGTTGTGAGTACAAATAGGAATGGGGATAGATACAATTCAGGACAACAAAGGCAATTCAGATTTAATGTTGACTGGATTTTGAATCCAAAGTGCGGGAGCATGTTAAAAATATATGGTCTTCAAACACTTAGGATGTGATAGTGAAATTAAAGGAGCTGGGTAGAAGTCTACATGGCTGGTCAAAGGGAGAAAAGAAGTTAAGAGAACAACGTATAGATGAGCTGAATGGCAGATTATGTGAATTGGGAGGCTGCGAATTTTCTAAAGATGTTCTGGAGGAAATTACAGGAATTAAAATTGAATTGAACCTCGAAGCTGACAAGGAAGAGATTTATTTGGAGCAAATAGCAAGGACTAATTGGCTTAGAATGGGGGACAAAAATACAGCTTTCTTTCATAAAAGTGCATCACATCGAAAGAGGAAAAATATGCTCAAGGGGCTGGAGGATGAGTTCGGTACTTTGAAAACAGAAATAGAGGAAATGGCAAAAATGGCAACTCATTATTTCAAGGATCTCTTCTCTTCTAAAGGGACTAGTGATTGCAGCAAATTGCTTGAGTCTTTTCAACCAAGTATTACGGAGGAGCATAATAGGGATTTAATGGCAGAATTTACAAAAGATGAAATTGTTGCGGCGATTAAATCGATAGCCCCACTCAAGGCGTCAGGTATAGATGGATTTCCTGCAATTTTTTATCAGAAATATTGGCATATTGTTGGGGAGGAAATAACCAAGTTCTGTTTAGATGTGTTAAAAGGAGTGAGAAAAATGGAGGAAGTCCACTTACAAGTATAGTTCTGATTCCAAAGGTTAATTCACCAAAGTTAATGAGCCAATTTAGACCAATAAGTCTGTGCAATGTAATTTACAAGATTATTTCAAAAGTATTAGTCAACCGTTTTCGGAAGGTGCTTAATTACTGTATTGAAGACAATCAGGGAGCTTTTATCTCAGGTAGACAAATTACGGATAATATTTTCGTGGCTTATGAAATTCTTCACTCATTCAAAAAAAGAAGGGAGACATCCGAAAAAGGG
Organism: Gossypium australe; assembly: GCA_005393395.2. NCBI lineage: Eukaryota > Viridiplantae > Streptophyta > Magnoliopsida > Malvales > Malvaceae > Gossypium > Gossypium australe. The sequence goes on from CM016625.1 coordinate 98,857,283, forward strand.
TTTGCGCTGAAACTGGACATGAGCAAAGCATATGATCGTATTGAATGGAGTTTTTTAGAAAAAAAAATGATAAGCAGAATGGGATTCTGTGATGAATGGATTTCAATTATTATGAAATGTGTTAGGAGTGTCACATATTCAGTTGTCTTGAATGGAAGAAACGGGGAAGAATTTCATCCTCAAAGAGGGCTAAGACAAGGAGATCAACTAAGTCCGTACTTGTTTCTCATTTGTACTGAAGGACTTTCTCGGTTAATTAAAATGGCTAAAACGGAAGGAAAACTAGAAGGCACGAAGGTGGGTAGGGGGAATATTATGGTGTCGCACTTATTTTTTGCGGACGATAGTATGCTTTTTGGGGAGGCGTCAATTGAAGGAGCAAACAATGTGAAGACAGTAATTAAGGAGTACGAGCAGGTATCTGGCCAGTTGGTGAATTTCGATAAATTGCTAATTTATTTTAGTAAAAATGTTGGAACAGAAGTAAGGGAACAGGTAGGGGGTACCTTGGGAGTGAGAATCTCTAATAATCCCGAGAAATATCTGGGGTTGCCGACTATGATTGGTAGAAGGAAGAAGCATGCGTTTGTGGATATAAAAGAAAGGTTTTTGAAAGCATTACATAATTGGAGTTTGAGGCTATTCTCAGCAGGGGGCAAAGAGGTATTCTTAAAAGCCATTTTACAAGCAATACCAGTTTATGTAATGCAGTGTTTTAAGTTCCCAATTACTGTATGTCGAGAATTAGAGAATTTGATGAATAAATTCTGGTGGCGTAACTCTAAGTCAAACAAAGGTATAAATTGGTGTAAATGGCGTGATATGTGTACCCCCAAAGTGAAGGAAGGATTAGGTTTTAAAGATCTTGAAAGCTTTAACTTGGCCCTTTTAGCGAAACAGGGGTGGAAAATACTAATGCAGCCTAATTGCTTATTTGCGTGTGTCATGAAATCGAAGTACTTTCCAAAAGGTGATTTTATGAATGCTGAGTTAGGATCTTACCCATCGTTTACCTGGCAGAGCATTTGGGGAGCTAGACACATTCTGGAAAAGGGAATCAGATGGAGAGTGGGGAATGGGAGGAGATTAATATATGGAATGATGCCTGGATACCAGGGCCTGGAAACGGAAGAGTCCACTGTCAGTACATTGATACCAGATTTACAAAAGTTGCTGATTTAATTGACAAAGATTCAATTACCTAGAAACAAGACATCATCAGATCTCTATTTAGTGAAGAACAACTGAATAGTATCCTAGCAATTCCACTGGTGAGCAGTAGACCACAAGATGTCCTCATTTGGCGGGGTGACAACTCAGGAAATTATACAGTCAAAAATGGTTACAAATGGATCATTACAGGCGGGAACACTAGTTTATAAAATGATGATAGATCTACTTTCTTTACAAAATTATGGGGACTCAAAATCCCTAGTAAAATCTGTATTTTCATATGGAAACTAGTGAATAACTTTCTACCCACGATGCACAATCTAAGCACACACAAGCTGATAGGAAGCACAATATGTCCAGTATGCCAAGCAGGGGAGGAAATAGTCGACCACCTATTTCGAGATTGTAATCTCACACAACAGGTCTTGCAAACAGATTCATCATGCAACAGAGAAATAATATGGATAGATTGGTTAATAAAGGAGTTCAACAGTCAGAACACAAAAAAATATGAGATTAAAGCCGTTAACTATTGGGCCATATGGTACAATCGTAATAAGATTTATCATGAAGGGTCAAGGGGTCAAGTTAATGAAATGTTGGCCTTCATCAAAGCATATTATGCAGAAATATCAGAGTTGGGGGAGTTACCGAAACAGGCAAATGGTATTCAAGAGAAGAGATGGAAACCACCAGAAGGAAACATTATAAAGTTAAACTTTGATGCTTATTTTAACCAAAATATGGAAAAATCAGTTTCAGGCATTATAGCACGAAATAAAGAGGGCTTAGTGATGGCTGCATGTACCTACCCTTGGGATAATATTCTAGATCCAACAACGACAGAAGCAAGAGCATGCCTTCAAGCGATCATCATGGCAGAGGAAATGGGGTTTCAAGAAATCTGCGTGGAAGGGGACTCATTAACCATAATAAAACAAATTAACTCGCTGGAGGATGATAGATCAAACATCAATAATTTGATTAAGGAAATAATGGGGAGATTACCCAAATTTCGAGTACTGAATTTCAGACACGTACCTAGAGAAGCAAACAGAGCAGCACACGAAATGGCAAGTGAAGGGAACATATATGAAGAACCCTGATATTAGATTGAGGAGGCTCTGGCGCCGGTGGAAAGGCTGGTAATCCATGACATAGGATGAGGCGGAGGAAGAAATTTTTTGGAGTCCGGACGATATGGAAAGGAATAAGTCCGAAGAACTCTTTAATTTTGTTTAAGAGACTGAGATAACAGGAAGACTCAACAGGGAAAAGAATCAGTCTCTGGTTGACTGATATGGATTTGGTACAGAAGGGAGAAAGAAAGAGATGATGGACCAGATAATTAGAGCTGTTGTTTAGATTTCTTTTGAATGTTTAGATATTTGTGGTTTTTTTACTTTACTATTTTCTTTACTTTTTAGTTATTAAGGCGCCGATTAAGTGGCCAATAGGAGGTAGGATACTGTTTCAAGTTTTTCATTTCCAAGACTGTAATCTGGTGTCTATTATCCCATCATTAAATAATATCAGTCAGAAATTTCAAAAAAAAAATTAATGATACTTTTTTTTAATGTTGAAAAAATAAATTAAACATGTGTCTAAAACAAGAATAATTATTTGATACACTGGCAGTGATAATTATTAGCTGTACAAAATCACAACCTTACTTATGAAGTTAGAATTTACCAAATAATTACTCTTAGAATAAATATATATGCTTTCTTTTACCAGAAAATGATTGAGCATTTCTTTATAATAAAGAAATTTAAAATTAAAGATTTTAATTTTCTTTTGAACAATCTCATTATAAGTTGTGATAATATCTACTCTCTTTTGACACAATGTCTAAAACTACGCACTTCAGCGTACTTGAATTTATGTTCTCCTGTACTAACAACAATACTCATGCCAATCAAACTAAGACTCCATCGACAATTTAGAGGTGTTAATTGATTGCTAATTACAAATATATCATCTAAGCAAAACTCATATTGATAAATAAGTTAGAAAGATGTTTTATTTGCCATAAATTTTGAGAGAATGATAATATTAATTTTCAGATAGTTAATAAATTAAGATTCAGATTCAAATGTCCAAATTCAATTAATACAGGTTCAACCATTGAACTCTTTCTTGTTCTACCAGAAACCGAGGATGCTTCAATGGAACAATGCCAAGAACTCTATCATCAGCTTTATTCAAGCTGGCTAAAAATATAAATGGGTTAATATAATTTTTTACTCCCTAATTTTACATTACCTTTTTTCACTTTAGTACATAAACTCAATAACTAAGTTCATTTTAATTTCTAAACTTTAAAGGATATAAAAAATTGACAATGTTTGTATCCCATCATCACCTGAAAAAATAAACCTGCTAAAGCAGCACAATCTTAAAATATCACGTTATCAAATTTTTATATTTTTATAAGTTCAAATATCAAAATAGACTTAGTTGCAAAATTCAGATACCAAAATGGAAAAAGAAAATGTTCCAGTACCAAAGTGTACCTAGTTGTCAAGTTTAGGGGTCAAAATTTTTATTAACCCAATATAAAACCATAATCCAACCAAAATGTTACCCGTTTGGCAGAGGAAAAAACTTGCAAAACGCAAATTCATTAACAATATCTTAGTTTACATAAGTTTGAGACTATCTAAACCACCATGGAATCAATTCACCTGATCAACTTCAACAATCAATCATTTTAACTATGATTAACACATCTTTTTTATCAGGGCTACAATTTTTACACACTACAAGCAAAAGGACCTAAAAAAGTGTCATGAAGAACAAAACTTCGAAAAACAGCCGCTAATTACTACTTACTCCGACAATTTTTAATCCGAGTTGGTTCCGAATACAGTCCTTCCTAACCTCTCTTAACAAAATAGCCAACCAGGACACCAAGAAGACCAACTAGCATCACAAACATTAGAGAGAACCCACCGGCACGACTTTTGCTAATATCTTTTCTTATTTGTTCCTGCATGACGAATTTGATATGGTAAAGATGTAACGAACATGAATAGGAACAAACGATAATAAAAAGATTCTTTGGTTCAGAATTGTAAACTATGCCCATGTTATATGGAGAGATTATGTAGGAAATTTTGAGGGGAGAGGCGGAAAGCAGTAACAAAGGGCAATATTTCATACAGACCACTAACATGATTGGGGTAAAAGTACCATGGAGGCCCTTGCACTAGGGGTAGGATTACATTTTGCCTGCTCTACTTAAAAATAGGCAAATTAGTCCCTATATACTAGATCAAAGTACAAACTGGCCCTAAATATTCCATCCATTTCTACTATTAAAAAATGATCTTTGTACATCACAATGAGAACCACATGGCACACCACATGCAATTGTATTATTGTTCTATCAACCACGCCAGTTTTTAACAGTAAAAATAGATGAAATTTTAACAGAAATGATCCATTTGCTCTTTGATCTAACGTACAAGGACTAATTTGCCAATTTTTTAAGCAAATGGGGTAAAATGCAATCTGACTCTTAATACAGGTACCTTCATGGTACTTTTACCCATGATTGGGGTACCTAAGAAAAAATATTTAACGGCAAAGTGGTCATCACCGCCAATGGCAACATTCAAATTCTGCTTTAAACACTTCCCAATTTAAATTTCACCCCCTTTTAACTTAAGAGTTGAAATAAGACAAATCAGCATGAATGGAACTAATACTATTATAAGATAATGACAATACATAAGAGAACACGAAAGGGAACAAGAATTGATACTCTATGATGCATAAAACTACGGTATCCGCTACTATAAGCTCATACCAGTTCTTGACGCAGCCTCTGATTTTGTTGCAAAGCAGAAGATTTCTCGTCTGTCAACTTCGAAATTGCAGACCATGCCTGGAGATAATCATACAAAACAACCAATGCTATAAGAAAATGGCACGCAGAAGATTAGAATACTTTCAAAATTATATCTAAAATGATGGATCTGAAACGGGGGAATGTTAGCAAATAGGGCAATCAATGAACCATCTAGATATAGCTTTTGCTATATGAAAAACAGTTTGACGCCATCTCTACGCAGAGCTACATCCCCTATTTTAGGTACATCTCATCCATAAGTATATAAAAACATTAATAACATACAATTCCATGTCACTATGGCATTAATTATGAATCAGCAGTTGCAGATTCTTTTACTTAATACCCTTTTTATGCTTTTTCCAAGATTTTATTGTCATTTATCACTACACACTTCGAGCTTGCCCTTGAGAAAATTCCAGAGTTACCACTAGGTTATTAAAGATGCTACTCGCACAAACCAAATAGTAAAACAATAACAATTAGTCCCACACAATTGAAATGGATATTTCATATTCTAAAACAACGAGGAGATTGGACAAGAAGGAAAAGTTAAGGAGCCTACTCAGTAAAGATAGCAACCAGTAAGGTGGTAACCAGGAAAATGCCAGTACTATTAGTATTAAGATGAAAGACTCTTTTCATAGAAAAAAAAAGAAGTTGGAAATATTAACTAAGCAACAGAGAAATGGCATACCTCTGAGGACTTCTCTTTAGTATCCTCTAAAGATCTTGATACCTAAATTTTGCATTAAGTTGGGCAACAAGTGAAACCCAAAGTATATAACTAGTGAGTAATAGCTTCTCCAGTAATAGTTGATAAAAGGGGAAACAAAGACAACATTTTCTAGCCAGCCAGCAAAAAAGGAAGACACTTACCTCTTCAAAATTTTGATTCCCATTTTCTTGTGAAGATGCTCTGGGAGGAGTCCCCTCTTCAGATCCTTCAGGAACAGGAGAGGGCGGATTAGCAGGAATGTAAATGACTCGCATTTTGAACTCGTTCACAACCCGACCATCCTCTTTGTTAAACTGCATTCAAACCACACATCCATTAAATGCAACACAGAAACCAATAAGTTGACAAAATAGACAATGGTGGCACCGTCATCATACCATTTCCGGGGTTATGTCTTTGCTGGTTGTACCATCAGGAGTAACAACACTCTGGACGAGGAACTTGTCCCTGCATGGCTCAGGAGGTGCCTCCTTTTGAGCTTGCATGGTAACTGCCAGAAAAAACTCGTGTCAATAAACCGAAAACACATAAGGTACTAAGGGAGAAAAGAACAACAAAAGAAGTAAATGCCGATGACTTAGCTGCCACAGAGATCAAAACCAGTAAATTACACAATACTTACCGGTGACATTGCATGAACTTCCAGGCAAAACAATACCAGAGTTGGGACGAACACAATATTTCTTCGGATTAGTTGTTTTAACCTATTAAAAGCATTAAAAGAGAAATTTTCACAGTATGATATAAGTGTATCAATATCAAATATTCAAATCCAATCACAGCTAAAATAAAGATATGAACGTTAAAATTACCTTAAACGCAACATATTTTTCCGTCTTGTTCGTCAATTGCATAGAACATGAACTTTGCCTCCTCAATTCAACTATGAAATTCCGTAAGAGAAAAAGCATTTTTAAAAAAAATCTAATTCTTTGTCCTTACACATATTAAAATCAAATTCGCATTCTATTTTCTTCTAGGTATCAAAACTCACTCGATTCTTTTCCTATCTATTTTTTTCACAGATCAGATTCAAATTTCAAATTTCAAACTTATGTTACCTAATTTCATTTACATTCGCATTCCACTTTTTTAAAATTCAAAACAATAAAAAAGCTAAGGATGCAAATGAGAACTTACATGGGAATTTAAGCTCTGATGGATGAATACTGATGAGATCTCCCATACTCATGGATCTAAACCAGGATATTTACAGTTATTTAGACTGATTTTTTTTTTAAAATTTTCTGCTGATAAAATCAAAATATGAAGAAAAATAAGCAAATCAAGAAAATGAAATTAGTAGAAATTTGTGAGATCGGGAAGAACGAAAGTAAGTCTAATACAAAGCGGTTTGATTTATTTTAATTCGTTTGACTCGTTAAAGGATTCTAATTCCACAGGTTTGTGATGTCTGTGACATTTCTGAGCCGTTGATATACAAAAGCGTGCGCCTGAGATTGGGATTCGATTTATGTGTAGAAATCCATTAATGTTTGGGTTATAGACCTAATGGGCTGTGACCGCTGGGCTGTTTCGACGATAAGATTCTTTTCTGGGTAAACTGCAATTAATGTCACTAAAATATTAATAATTTTACATTTTAATCATTTCACTTCAAAAAGTTATAAAATAGTTATTGAATGGGATGTTAAAATTATCGTTGTATGACCTTCTCTGTTTGCACCGCTTGCACCAATTGAAATCTCTCATTCCCCATCTATTCTACAATTTAGTTTTTTTTCTTTCATGAAATAGCTTTGAATGTCAAGAATTTGCGAGCTAAAATCTCAATAACTTTCTTCTTTTATCTTTGACACTAACTTGGATCTAAAGTATATTTTTCTACTCATTGATGGGTACTAATCTACTATACTGACCGTCGAATCATCGTTTGGAGCTCACTACCCATACTGTTTTTTTTTTAAATTAACTTCCCAGTGACTTAAATAAAATTTTCAAATAGTTCAATGACTTAAATGAAAATTTTTGAATAATTCAATGATCATTTTGTAATTTTTTAAAGTTAAGTGATCAAAATGTAAACATACTAATAATTTAATGACCTTGAGTATAGTTTCAACTTAACATTATTGATTTTTTTTACAAATAATAATTTATTAACGAAATAATTTGGGATATCAAAAATCTAACTAGCATTTTAACTTGTAACTATGAATATTTTTTTTCCTTTTTATAGAAACACTATGAGCATGAATGTTAGTGAGGTAATTTATGATAAGTGCCAAGGAGCAATGTTAGTTAGTGCTTGCACTACTCAAACTCATTACTTACTTTATTTGTTGATATGCTTCATCAAAATATTTTGATTATTTGTCTGTATTTTTTGAGGGTTTTGTGTAAATAATATTACGTTTATTATTGGTGAAGAGATTGAATTAAGCAAAGTTATTTTTCAAATATTTTTATGTGATTTATTTACCTTATATACAGGGTTATGCAATCTAAGAAGATATGAACTGTAACACCCCTTACCCGAGACCGTTGTCGGAGTCGAGCACGAGGCATTACTAGACTTAACTTACTAGTTTGGGGAATAAAAATTGAAACTGTCCGTCTACGTCTTGTTCACTAAATTAATTATAACTTGTGTTACGAAACTCGAAATCTAGATCCGTAAATTTTCCTTGAAACTAGACTCATATATCTTCTTACTGTAATTTTTCTAGAATTTTTGGTGTGGTCAATTAGTACAGTTTATTAGTTAAAGTCTCCCCTATTACACAGTTTGATAGTTCTGACCTCTCTTCACTAAAAATCAATTATCTCATAATATACAACTCTTTTTCCTACACCGTTTTCTTTATATAAAAATAGACTCAATAAGCTTTAATTCTATATCTCATGAACAACCTAATTCCATTTCTACTATTTTTGGTGAGTTTTCAAAATCACGTCACTGCTGCTGTCCAAACTGTTCCCCTGCATATAATTACATAATTTCTTTAAAATAACTATCAACTATGCATTTCGTAACATTCAGAACATGTTCTTAATTAACCATTTTAATGGCTAATCATTACCAAGCATTTACAAGCCAATATTAAGCCATATCATAAGGTCATACACACAAAATGGCTAAGTCCCTATACATGCCATAACTTAAAACGTTCGAATCACAAAATACCAATATAATCCTTTGATAGTATGTAACGATCTCCGACGTCCCTTCGATCCCTGAGTTGGCTTGTAATACTATATAAAAATAAATAAAGAATGGGAGTAAGCATAAAGCTTAGTAAGTTCACATGTAAATAGATGACAACACTCTTAATGAATTATCTTATGCTTTTCTTATCAAGATCACTTAAGCTTTTAACTCAATATACTTAAACTTGTATTCTTACCTTACCTTTTAACATGAATTTATCTTACCTTACCTTTTTAGCTTTAACTTGTCTTACCTTTACTTTTTAGCTTGAACTTGTCTTACCTTTACTTTTTAGCTTGAACTTGTCTTACCTTTACTTTGGTATACTCTTTGAATTTTCCCGTTGAACCACTTTGGAACACTAAGGATACGCGGGTACCTTTCCTTATGAAACTTAACCATTGCCATGTCTTCACATGGTCTTACGTGGTATCATTGCCTTATGAACTCACCAATGCCATGCCTTGGCATGGTCTTACATGGGACATTTGCCTTATAAATTCACCAATGCCATGCCTTGGCATGGTCTTACATGGGACATTTGCCTTATAGTAACTTATCAATGTCATGTCTTGACATGGTCTTACATGATTTCCTTAAACCCTAATGTCATGACATTTGTATCCTACACATTCCTAAGGTTCAACTGGAACTTTCTGAGATTGCTTCTCCGTCAATTCATACTTGAGTCTTTAAATAATAAATATACAGAATAAATATGTAAATGCTGGAATTTAATAGTGTTAGATGTAAAATAATAGAATATTGCATTTATTTACCGCAAACTTACCTCTAAACAAAATACGATAAACTATATCGATTTAGTCCACTATCTTTTTCTTTCCCCGGTCTAACTCCGGATTTCGTTCTTCTTGATCTATAATAGCAAATTTAGCTTATTTAATACTCACGTTTATTAAAACGGCCCTTAACTCTAACTTTGGCAAAATTACAATTTTGCCCCTAAACTTTTACATAATTACAATTTTGCCCCTAGGCTCGAAAATTAAACTTCAGCCCTTATTCTTATATTTTATGACATGCTGATCATTTTTCCCTTCTATAGCAACTTCAAATTCTTACTATAACACATACTTATGAACAATAACAACTTTTACCAATTAGTTCGTTTTACTCGTTTTCACCGAAAATCACTTAATAAAAACCATTCCTCTACTCATTAACATGCATAATCTACCATCAAACAACAAAAATCACAAGTTCTCATCAATGGCATAACTCAAAATATTCATCAAAATTTAAAATTCAAACATGGGTTTTGTAGCACTCGAAGCAACGATCTCAAAAAACGTAAAAATTATTAAAAACTGAACAAAAACTAACCTTGAATTAAGCTTCCAAAGATGCCGAAATTTCAAAGCTTTCAAAGCTTTATTTTCTTCTTTAGTTTCGGTTGATTGAAGTTAAAGAAGATGAACATGCCACCACTTTATGTTTTATTTATTATTATAATCTTATAATATATTATTTATTAAAGTAAACTTAACATATATAAAATAAACATGTAAATGCCTTATATAAATACATGTTGCCGTCCACTACACTTGAAAAAAAATAATTTACAACATAAGGCCTCGTCTTTATAAAAACACATCAATTTGATCACTCAATTAAATAAAAGGTTACTTTTATCACTTATGCAATTTAGTCCTTTTACTTAAATTAAACACACAAACGGATAAATTAACTCACGAAACTTCAACACATGCTCAATCATATAACATAGGTACCGAATATAATATTAAAATATTTTACTGACTCGGATTTGTGGTTTCGCAACCACTGTTCCGTTTAGGCCCTATTTCGGGATGTTACATGAACTGACTTTGAGATTCTTTGTATCCTTATATGAAGAGTAATTAATTTGATGAGTGATGGTTACTAAACTAACTATAATTACAATAGAGGCAAGAGCACCTATCGAACAATAGTATAGCTATGGTGAGTAGCAAATATCATATCCACGAGGACTAAAAGTATTAGTAATTACTGTTTTTCTATTATTTAGCTGATAAATTGAAGTGATCGTTTTTAATCTAAATTTACTAATCTAATTTAACTACGAACGCAATAGAGAATGAAATAGGAAAATAATCGAAGATAATCAATGAGATAGACAATATCCAGGAAAAAATCCACCTACACTTCACTTATTATTCTGAAACTGAATTAAACGATTTATTCACTTGTGTCTTAATCCGTAGGAATTCCTAAATTATGTTAATATCTCTTTCGAAAGTAAGAACAACTGACTCTAGGTTGATTAATTGAAATCTCTTTCTAATTAAAACCCCTATTGTCCCATTAACTCGATCCATAGACTCCCCTATTAGATTTGACTCTAATCCGATAGATTTATGTTGTCCTATTTTTAGGATTGCATGCAACTCTACTCAATTATGCTAGATCTACTCTTAAACAGTGACTTTTGCTCCACTGAAATAAGCACATTAAACATGAATTAATATCCTGAAAATATTAAAACACGAAATAAGCATACATAATTGAGAACAAGAATCTAGTATTTATCATGTAAATTAGAAATTAAATAATAAGATTCATCATAGGTTTCATCTTCCCTAGGTATCTAGGGTATTTAGTTCATAATCTGGAATGGAAACATCTCAAAATTAGGATAACAACAAGACATAAAGAAATTCAATAAAACTTCGAAGGAAATTAAATGGAGATCTTCAATCTTGAAGGAAATCCGCTTTCGGGTTGATTCCAATGGCGTTCTTCGAATCTTTTCTTCGATCTTCTCTGCGTGCCCCCCTTAGGTCTTCTTCTAATATGTAGTTATATACTTTAGAGTGCTCAGAAAGCCTAAAAATTAGGTTTTTCCGTGTATTTGGGAAGTGGATTACGAAATCGACACGGGCTGGCACATGGGCGTATGGCCATCCCGTGTGGATCACACGGGCGTGTGCCTAGCTTGTGTGGAAATGCCCAGGCTTGGATCCTGAAAGCAGCTCTTTTTGTCCAATTTTGGCTTGTTTTTCACTCCTTTCACTCCCCTATGCTCACCTAAGTATAGAAACATGAATTTAAAGGATTAGAAGCATCAAATTCACTAATTTACATAATAAATCATCCAAAAATGCATCAAGATTGGAATTAAAATATGTTACTTTGATGTAATAATGTTTATGTAATAATTTGTTTAAAAAGATAATATTTAAAGTTGTAATAATTTGTGGTTGAATAATGTCTCATGCAATTAATGATACATCAACATTACAAAATTTTGTAATAATTTGTATAGTTTAATGATCTCCCGCAGATTGATGTGGCAAATTAGGTTTTTTCGACACACCTTTTGGTATGGTACATCTCTATTTATGGGGTTCTTACAATGTTCCAACTCATTTGGGGCATTGTTTTTTTTCTTACTATTGTTGATGATTTTTCGAGAATGACATGGACTTTTCTTCTTAGGCTTAAAAGTGATACTATTATCATCTTAAAACAGTTCATAGCTCTTATTAATACTCAATTTCCTTTGTCTATTAATTTTTTTCGCAGTGATTATGAGACATAATTTTTAATTCTGAGTCTAAGTCGTTGATTACTTCAATGCGCATTATTCACCAAAGTTCATGTGTCCGAACACCGTAACAAAATGGGGTCGTTGAACTTAAACATCGTCACCTTATGGAAATAGCTCAAGCTCTCAAATTTTAGTGAAATGTACCTACTAAATTTTGGGGTGGATGTGTGTTGGCAGCCCGTTACTTAATAAATCGATTGCCAACTTCTGTTGTTGATTAGAAAACTCATTTTTAACAATTATACCATAAACCACCTTCTTTATCTTATTTACGGGTGTTCAGTTGTCTTTGTTATGCAAAAAAATTAGTACCATCAGATATTTTTCCCTCCCGGTCATTACCATCGATTTTTATGGGTTATTCATTGGTTCAGAAAGGGTTATATTATGTATATTAAAGTTTTTACACGTCCTATTGTTATCTTAAAATAGTTCATAGCTCTTATTAATACTCAATTTTCTTTGTCTGTTAAAGTTTTTTGCAATGATAATGGGACATAATTTTTTTATTTCGAGCCTAAGTCGTTGATTACTTCAATGGGCATTATTCACCAAAGTTCATGTGTCCGAACACCATAACAAAATGGGGTCGTTGAACGTAAACATCGTCACTTTTTGGAAATAGCTCAAGCTTTTAAATTTCAGTCAAATGTACCTACTAAATTTTGGGATGAGTGTGTGTTGGCAGTGTAACACCCCTAACTCGTCTCCATCGCCGGATTAGGGTTACAGAGCATTATCGTACAATTGGAAAACATTTACCTTCATAACATTAAATAACTTAAACATATAATAAACCATTCAATCATATGTATTTTGTCCCTAAATCGAGCTTTCGAGGCCCTAAAAATAGCTTAGAAGTAATTCTGAAACAAAACTGAAGTTTTAAGAAAATGATGCAAAAATTGGAAAATAGGGGTCACACGGTCGTGTGACATAGCCCAGGCTGTGTAACATTTGAACAAGGGACACACAGCCGTGTCCCAGCCCGTGTCCTCACCCATGTAACTCACTGAGATGCCCCACACGCCCTTGTGCCAGGCTGTGTAACTCTCTAAGTTGCCATACACGCCTGTGTGCTAGACCGTGTGCTAGGCCGTGTAACTCACTGACTTGGAACACTAAGAAATCTCAAATGACACACGGCCGTGTGAACTCAAAATTTACCTAAAATCAAGCCATTTCGTAACCAATTTATGCATAACTAGCCAATCCGTTTGTGCACACTTTCAAGGGACTAAGGCATCATTCAAATTCACATAATCATGCCATTTCAAACAACCTAATTCACCTAACCAATATGCCATTCAAAGGCACAACAATTGCATCCAAACATCATTTCCCTAAACATGTCAATGTTGCCATTTTCCAAACATAATAACCTAGTTCAAATATGTACTAAAACATGTCACAGGTAGTCATTTTCAAGTCATCATCAACATGCCAAAAGAACCTTATAAACAAGCATTTGAAAATGACCAAAATGACATAATTTGGTGAGAAGATAGGATTCACCAAACCAAACATGAAATTCAAAGCTCATACATATAAAATAACCATTAACACATTTATAAAGTACCATTACTAAACAACCCATAAATGTCATTATTAACCTTAGCCAAAATACACAAAATCTACCAAATTAGTTGCTGGATAGTGTGGCAGGTCTCTGACGAGCTTCCAACCGATCGAGCTTCTGATAATTTATAAAATAAAGGAAAATAACTACGTAAGAAACAAGTGCTTAGTAAGCTCGTATAAACTTTAAACATAAATTACCACTTCTAATAATTCAATTCATAGATTAAGTATAAATCATTACCAATGCCATAAGCTTAGTGAAAGCATATACAACATCATCAAATTCACAAATTAGTATACTTTTTCATGATACATATGAAACCAACCATAAAATATGTAGTTTACCATATATATACATAACATTTAACTTATCAAATCATGATTCATTCCATTTGCATACTCACCATTTCATTTCCTTTTTCTTACCCGTTGAACCATATAGAATTACATCGGATACTCGGGAAAGCTTACACATAGTGTGCCTTTACATATAACTGTAACTTTTTCTTTACATCAATACTCACAAGAGTTGTGAAATGGGCCTGCTTATACGAGTTGTGGGTCGGAATGTAAGCTACACGATGCTGCTCGTACGAGCTGTGGAGAATCAGCAACAAATGCAAAACCTCAACCATTAGTAGGACGTTCAAGACCAGCACCCGAAACATGAAATCCTTAATGACATGTAATTTGTATCATAAGAATTCTTAAGGTTTAAATGAGATTCGTTATCCATTAATTTCTCAAACATCGATACGTATGCAATTTCAAGTTTGTTTATATTAACCCAACATAGTAAATAATCAATTAAGCTATCATTAATACGATCATAATTTACACGAACTTACCTCGATAACAAAGGTCATAGAAGTAGAATTCGAACTAATCCGAAGCTTTAGTTTTCCTCGATTTAAGTTCGAATGTGGTTTATCTTAATCCAAATAGATAATTTCAATCAATTAAATACTTCTATTATTTCAATTTTATCCATAATTAATTTTTGTGCAAAATTACAAAATTACCCCTAATACTTTAACTTTTCACAATTTAGTCATTAAGCTCATAACATAAAATCTAACCATTTTAACCTAAATCCAACTTAACCTATGTTGCAAAGGACCTTAAAGAAACTCATATTTACCAAAATTTCACAATAAAATCCATAGATTTATACATTTTAACAATTTAATCCCTATTTCCAAAATTCAAAAAAAACACTTAAGAAAACATGTTTATTTTACAAAAAAGATAAATAATCCATCAACTAACATCAAAACCCATTCAAAAACATCCATGGTAAGTCCCTTAACCTTTAATAGGTTTGCAAAATAATCCCTGGGCTAGTTAGATTAAGCTAAAACGAACTCAAAAACATAAAAATCATTAAAAACGAGGCTTGAATTCACTTACATGCATAAATTAAACCCTAGATGAAATTTCAAGGTCTCTTCCCATGGAATTTCGATTGAAAATAAAACAAAAAGAAGAAGATGACGACTTTGTTTCATCTTTCTTTACTTAATTTTCTTTTAATTACTAATTTATCATTTTACCCTTATTAATAATCAAAATTTTCAATAAAACCTTATCCATAATTATCCACTAACCCTTTAAATGGTATAGTTACCATTCAAGTCCTTTAGTTGAAGATTTCATAGCCATTTAGCCTTTTTGACTAATATAAGTCAACTTTTACACCTTGTACAATTTAGTCCTTTTTACTTAATTAACTATTTAAACATTAAAATTTCTTAATGAAATTTTAATACGACTGTAGGAGCCCACTTTCGCCCGGGCCCATTAAACCAAAAATATAAACCAAAAATAAAATTGATCCAAAACAGTCTAATAAATAGTCCATTTACATTTAAAAGACTGATTAGGAAATAGGTCCAACAAGCCCATTACAAATTAAAATCCACTAAACCACTAGCCCAATTACAGGCTTAGTCCAAAGACCTAGCCCCAAAACCCAAACATTAGAACAGATCTAGACGGCCCAAGCAGAACAGAACTCCAGAAGCTTCTGGCGCCTTCTCCGTAGCCACTCAAGCGCGACTCTTGGGCTACCGCGTGCCAGCTTTCATTAGTGCGCATACATACTGCCTCTAGCACCCTCAAGTCGTACGATCCCTCTGCACCTAGGCCACGTTTGTACCTGCAAAACAAACAAAAAAATGACGAAAAGAGAGCAAATACAGAATAGAAAAGGGCCAAAAGAAGAAGCTTGTAAATTTTTTTTCTTTCAAATCGGCTATAAAAGGGCGGAGCCAAAAACCTTGTATTTTTTACGCATACAGATAATAGGGAATACAAAAAAGTGCGGATTCAAACAAAAGGTTGTTTTTTTTCTTCATCTGGTCGATTGCTTTTGAATCGATTTTCGGTATTTTCTTTCTTTTCTCCTTGGGTGTATAGTAAATAAAAAAGGGGAAGGGAGAAGGAGATTTACATAGTCTCAGTGCTTACCTTCAGCCTCTTCGTTGTAATCGGAGCCGGACGTTGGTAAGCGATTAGAACTTCAGGGTCGACATCGAAAAATTGGTCGGACCTCATGGAAATCGCTCGTCGCCAGACTCGAGGGCGATTTAGTGGTAGACCAAAGGGCCCTCCCCTTCTCGCGGCCACTCGCCAGTCCCGATGGCGATGGGCTGGTGAACGGGAAAGTTTTCTTTGCGGCTGAGAAAACAAACAAAAAGGAGGCGTAGGGTTTCAGTTTTTTAAAAAGAGGGAAGGGCAAATGAAATCCAAGCCGTTTTAATAAGTTTTTAAAACCTATTAATGAAACGGTACCGTTTAGGCTTATAACGATAGCCTTTAAACGACACCGTATATGGCCACGACCCGGAACCGACCCGGTTTGGTCCCATGATCCGCGTGTTTCTCCAATTAATGGAGGATTTGCGCGTCTGGTCCCTCCTATTTCTGTATTGCTTTTAATCAAATATGTTTATGCATGATTATTATTGCTTACTCAACCTCAATAATTTATGTGCGTTTTAATTTAGTCCCTGAACCTGTTTAAATTTTTATGGAATAGCCTTATAATTTTATTCTCGTTCTGATTTGATCCTATTAGATTGTTCTTCGCTTATCCATGTTAATATTCCGTGTATTGTTTGTATTAAATTATTTTATTTCATTTTTATTCCAAAGTATTTTAAGTATTATTTCTTTAAAATCACCTTATAAGTTATTTATTTTACATTGCCTTGTTTTATAATGCATCACTCATTTTAAATATTTTGTATATTATTTTTTGATTTCCTTTACGTATTATTTTGAACTTATTATACATAGCATTTTAAGTTATTTTATATGTCATATGATCTAAACTTGTATATATTATTTCGCTCAAACTACACAATATGTTATCCATTTTAGTCCTAAGCTTTTTATCCAAGTTCCATAAATTTATTTACAAATTATTCCACTTTAAGCGAATTGCATAAATCTTAGATTTTGACCCTTTTTATATTTTCATTTGTTATTATTCCAAAGCTGGTTGTATAGTTTATTAGCTTGCCATGCAAATATTGTTATCGTATATTATTGCGTTAAATTATTCCCATGATTATGCGTGTTCGTATGAAGTTAAGTTTGTATATTATTTCATGGTTAACGCTATATTCATGCTCCTTGTTATTATATTACACTGTATTTCAAATTCTAACATACTCAAACCCTTTCTAGATATTTTGTCACATTAAAGATAAATGTGGAGCCAACTTAAAAAGTGCGTATTTAAAAAAAAACGAGGCAATATTTGTGTGTTTAGAATTACGAAAAATTACATCCTAACATGTTGGGTGTCGATTTTTTCGTTCGACTAATAACCAAATACCCTTTTTACGGGTTTTGAAAATCAAAGATGACCTCGGTGTTAGAGTATAAAAGCGCTATATCCTAACGTGTTGGGTATGATGCTTTTATCCCTTTAAAACGAGCTAATCTTGAGATTCAATTCTGACTTAATTAACTTTCTTCTGGAAATTTTTACCTTAAAAATTTTCAAGTCTTAGATAAATCCGAATTATTTCTAAAAGTCTTCTTGCATTAAAAGCATACATCGAACCAATTTCAAGATTGCATATAAAAATAAGGCAATATTTGTGTATTTGGGAGAATGGGAAATTACATCCTAACGTGCTGGGTGTCGATTTTTCGTTCAACCAGATACCCAAATACCCTCTTTTCCATGTTTTGAAGATCAAAGATGGTCTCGACGTTAGAATATAAAGGTGTTATGTCCTAACGTGCTGGGTATAATACTTTTGTCCTTCTGAAACGAGCTAATCTTGATATTCAATTCCAATTTAATTAACTGTCTTCCAAAATTGTTACCTTAAACATTTTAAGTTTTCGATATTAGGACAACGTTAATCAAATTTTGGTACCAACTTTGGGCGTTGCAAGGGTGCTAACCCTTCATTGCATGTAACTGACTCCCGAACCCGTTTTCTCAAGCTTCGTAGACCAAAATATTTTTATAGGTGATCCGATCACTCCTAACCAAAAAGATTGGTGGCGACTCCCTATTTCTTTTAAAGTCGATCTCCATTTTTCTAAAACTCTAAAATAAAAATGGTTTCGACAGCTTGGCGACTCCACTGGGGATCTAACCCAGAATCTCTGGTTGAGAGTCAGGCTATAAATTGATTAATTGTTGTCCTTTTGATTGAAAATTTGGAAATTTGTTTTTACATTTTTTTAACGCATTTGTTTGTGCTATAATGTCAAGTTTCATGGAGTGTTTTGGCATTGCATTACATGACCGTTGTGGTCGCACCTTTAAGTGGGAGTGAAAAACTAAGCTTTCGTGAGGTTTTCACCTCCGCATGGGCTAGTGGACTGCTTCCGGGATACATCTGTACCTATGTGTTTCGTGAGATTTTCATCTCCGTATGGCCATAGGGAAATGTATTCCCCTGAACCGAACTCGATCCATGTGAGCCTATAATGGGTGAGGATTGAGGAATCTGCTGGTTTGGGTACCCCTCCTTTAGAACGAAACCACATATAGCAAACCCTAAGAGCCTATCTAGGGTAAGACTATGTCAAATCTTTAATGGTTGTTCGGATAAGATGCTTAATGATATTTTGCTTATTTTGATTTCTGTTATACATATTGACTCGTTGTGTTTTAATTTGGTTTTTGCATGGCATTCCATATTAAAGAGGTGTCGATTTCTGTTCGATTGCTAAAATAGGAAGTTTGATATGGAAAAAAAATTTCTTGATAAAATAGAGAACAATGCGGCTGTGCGCGCATGGTCAGAAAAGTTGCAGTTGGAAAAAGGGGATAGCATAGCTGGAGATTACACGTCGGAGCTGTGGGACTACACCCGCATTAGCGTGACGCAAAATGAGCTTCAAGAGTTGCGAGATATTTGGACTCAGTGGGAATGTAAGACTAAACAGATGTTCTACCACAGTTATGGCGATATCTCTTATTTACTGGATGTTAAGATAGATAAAAACTTGTTTCGGGCTATGGTGCAGTTTTGGAATTCTGCGTACAGTTGTTTCACTTTTGGGAATGTAGATTTGGTGCCAACCATAGAGGAATATACCACTTTACTCCGTAGTCCAGGGATACAGGCTGGTAAAGTTTACATTAGGCCTGCTTACGTTCCTCCTTTTACGAAGAAATTGATGAAAATCACGGGTATGAGTGAAGAGTGAATCTCAGCCAGAATTCATCAGAAAGGCGAACGAAGATGTATCCTTTGGGTAAATTTAAGATATTTGATTCTGACGCACCCTGATGTGAGGAGGAAGGTCGATATTTTTGCCTTAAGCATTTATGGATTGGTCATTTTCCCCAAAGCTCTAAGACACATAGATGAAGCAGTTGTGGATCTATTTGACCGATTGGATAAACAAGTCACACCTGTCCCAGCAATTCTTGCAGAGACTTTCAGATCATTAAACGCATGCCGAAGAGCAAGAGAGGGACGATTTATTGGATGTGCGCGGTTACTAACGGTATGGTTTTATGGTCATTTTTAGAAGACGGATAAAGTCTCTTATCGACCTTTGTGTGAGGGTTATTCACCATTGAAAGAGGAAGTAGACATGTCAAGACGAGAAGATATAACAGAAGAGGGATGGACGACAATCTTTCAAAATCTTCGGGAAGAAGATATTGAGTGGAAAGCTCCATGGATGGTGCCTGAGGAGATACTCTACAAATATGGAGACTTTAATTGGGTCCCTTTACCTGGAATTTGGGGAGTCATCGGGTACGCCCCTTTGCTGGTAACAAGACAATACAAGTCTAGGCAGTTCGTGCCAGTAACGTATGGGTTGGTTCAAAGTGAATTCTCTTATACGGGAGAGAGTTATAAGAAGATGATTAGGGAAGTTGCGAATGCTTGGAAGCAGACACATCGGATGAAGAGAGTGACTGTGGGTAAGATGGTGACTTCTGAGTATAAAGTGTGGCTAAGCAAAAGAGTCAACGATAATATTCCGGGACCAAGTCCAGATAATATTCAATCTATGGAAGAATGTTTGCGAGTGGTACCAACAGAGCTAGAAATGATAAAACAAGACTTTGTAAAGTAGAGTTCAGAGTTCGAAAAGAAAATTGAGCAATTAGAGGAGGAGAAAATGCATCTAAAATTAGACGTGGAAATACAGAAGTCAGAAGCGGAGAAATTCAGAAAAGGAAAAGAACGAGTTGAAGAGGATCTCGACAGTTTAAAGACTGTTTATAAGAAGATGCGACTATCAATGAGGACCGTCAGGTTAGGAAAAACTCCAGATCAATGGCGTCAAGAAATTCAAAGCGAAAGGGTTAAAGCTAACCAGTGGGAGGAAAAGTTCGAAGAGGCTCAAGCATGAAACGAACTTATGGAAAAGAACTTCCCAGAAAGCCAAGGCGTACAAAACAAGTTAAAGGCTAGAGTCGCGGAGCTTGAGAGATCCCTCCAGTATCAACGAAATCGTAACTCGATGAAAGAATTAAGAGCAAGTTTGAACCAAATAGAGGAAATGAAGAAGAGGATTGTGGAGTTAGAAATGGCCTTGCTAAATTGCCAAAACCATATCCAGTCTCTAGAGGCAAATTAAGAACGAAGGGAAGAGGAGCTTCGCCGTTCCCGGAATCAAGTCAGAGATAGAGATTACCTCATGGGGGAGGCTATAACTCAAATGCGAGAAATAGCGGAATATTTACAAACTTTGGCTATACAAGCTGATGTATTGAGCATGCAGTTTGAGACACGGTCAGATCGTGGGCGAGAATTGGAATCTCTATTAACAAAAATTAAGGCCTTAGGTGTTAGAGCAAGGTCGTACTTGTAACCTCCTTTATGTAAAGAGTTTTGTTTTCAAATGAAGTTTCCTAAGGGGAATTGGATCAGAGTCGACTTCTTTTTCATGCATTTACATTTCATTCATATGCATTAAAAGTCATTAAAAAGGATTCTAATTTAATAAAAATTATCATTTCAGCAACCTGGAAACCCACAAAACCTTACCAGAGACGCATTCCTACGGCACAAGAAAGAAAACAAAAAATATGGATCAGAGAATAGAGAAACTCGAACAACTTCAAAAGGAGGTGCAGGAAAAACTTCAGCTGCAAATGCAGGAGCAGCTTGCTAAGATCCAGCGTGATATGATGGATCAGATGATGGAATCGCAAAAAACCATGATGTCTGAATTAACTCAATTACTGGCAGGCAAGGAGAAAGCCCCCATGGTTAACACTGTTGAAGATAGTGAGGAGTGACTATCTCTCCCGGGTCTCACCCTAACACATCTTGAAGCACATCCATGAAGGACATCCGTCGTAATTAAACCTCAACAATTTCAAGAGGGTGTCTCGATGCCGCCAAATTTCCAAGCTGGATCAGGCTCCAATTTAGTTGACCATCCAATCAATGCTGTTATTCCCGACCTTGATGAGGCAGCGGAAGAGGAAAAAGCAAAGTCTGAATTGCCAAGACAGCTAGAAGAGCGTTGTAAATGGTTAGAAGACAAATTCCAGGCTATGAAGGATGCTGATAGGCAACGCGGAGGTGACGCTAAAGACCTAAGCTTGGTTCCAAATCTAATACTCCCCCACAAATTCAAGATGCCGGAGTTTGAAAAGTACAAGGGAATTACTTGCCCCGAAGCTCATATAACCATGTTTTGCCGAAAAATGACTAGGTATATTAACAATGACCAGTTGTTGATACATTGCTTCCAGGATAGCCTGGTCGGAGCAGCAGCTAGATGGTATAATCAGTTGAGCCATACTGAAATCGGTTCTTGAATGGATCTGGCACAGGCATTTATAAGACAATACAGTAATGTAACTGATATGACCCCTGACAGAATTATTCTGGAAAACATGGAAAAGAAACCAAGCGAGAGTTTCCGGCAGTACGCACAGAGGTGGAGGGAGGTTGCCATCCAAGTCTAGCCACCACTTTTGGAAAAAGAGACCACAATGCTCTTTATCAACACGTTGAATGCCCTATTCCATACCTACATGCTAGGGAGCGCAACCAAGAGTTTCTCAGACATTGTAATGACCGGAGAGATGATCGAGAATGCTATAAAAATGGAAAGATTGAGGCAAGGGAAAACAACAAAAGAATGACTACGAGAAAGAAAGAAAGCGAGGTGAATAACGCAAGCATAGGGTACTCAAAGTTGGTCACCGTTAATCAGCCTAAGGCAGTGGCTACAGGGCATCAGGGTTCGTCCAGGAAGGAATCTGGCACCGCTAGACAGAACAATAAGAAGCTTCAATTTACACCGATCCCGATAACATACAAGGCAATGTATAAAAACCTATTTGATGCGCATATAGTGTCTCCTCGCTATTTAACACCAATGCAGCCCCTGTACCTCAAGTGGTACGACCCGAATGCGGAATACAAATATCACGCGGGAATCATAGGACATTCAATAGAGAATTGCCTAGCCTTCAAGAAATTGGTGGAAAAGCTTGTAAATATGGGGGTTATAGAGTTGGCAGATTTGCCAAAAGTAGAGAATCCATTACCCGATCATAATGGGGTCAATGCAGTCAGTAAAAGTTCAGAGAGAAGGGTCAAAACAAGCGTTGCGGAGGTTAAGACTCCCTTAAGATTGGTCTGGAAAGAAATGGTTAAACAAGGGCTAATGGTTGCAAAAGAGAGTCAGCGGAAGTTGATAAATTATTGTGAGTACCATTGGGAATCGGGACACGAGATTCAGAACTGTGAAGACTTTAGAACTATGGTACAAAATTTGATGAGCAATAAAGAAATTGAGTTTTGTGAAGAGGGTGCAGAAAAAAAGAGTAGATGCACCTCAGAGTCGACAACGAAGAGCCCAAAAGTCAAGTTCCCTCTGATCGTTATATCGGCACCCAAGAACAATGAAGCTGGAGTGCAAACAGCACCAAAAGTGATAATACATAGGCTCGCAGAACCCAAGCATAGTGGACCTGGAATGCAGACAGCACCGAAAATTATAATACAAAGACCTGTAGCCCCTGCTTATGAGGATAGCAAGAGGGTCCCCTGGAACTATGAATGTAGTGTGACAATCCCAGGGAAGGAGAAATTGGCTAGTGCTTCAAAAGAAGAGTTGGATGCAGGCTCTCATACTCGTAGCGGGAGACGTTACGATTTGGTAAAAGGGAAAGCTCCAATAGTAGAGCCAGAGGGAGAAAAATTAGTGGAGTCTGAATCACCTATCAATGAATCAGTGAAAGAGGAAGAAGCCAAGGAGTTCCTAAAGTTCCTGAAACACAGTGAATATTGTGTGGTAGAGCAGTTGCATAAGCAACCCGCGCACATATCTGTGTTGGCTTTGCTTCAGAATTCGAAGGTACACAGGAACGCATTAATGACAGTCTTAAATGAGACCTATGTCACCAATGATATCTCAGTTGATAAATTAGATCGGTTGGTAGGTAACATAAGTGCGGACAACTTTATCCATTTCAGTGATGACGAGATACCACCAGGTGGTAGAGGATCCACCAAGGCTTTACATATTATCACTAGATGCAAAAGGTACACGCTACCAGGGGTTCTAATAGACAACGGGTCAGCATTGAATGTATTGCCCTTGTCCACTCTAAATAGATTACCTATAGACAGCTCGTACATGAATGAGTGCCAGAGTATAGTGAAGGCATTTGATGGCACGCAAAGGAAAGTGTTGGAAAGAATCGAGATACCTTTATTGATTGGCCCGACTACTTATGAAGTAGATTTCCTGGTAATGGACATCAAGCCTTCCTATAACTGTTTATTAGGGAGGCCGTAGATACATGCGTCAGGGGCGGTACCCTCATTATTACATCAAAAAGTGAAGTTGATAGCGGATGGTCGGCTGATAATAATAAAGGCTGAGGAGGACATTATTGCAGCTGTGACCAGTAAGATGCCGTACTTGGAGATAAGCGACGAGACAACTGAATGTTCTTTTCGGTCCCTCGAGTTTGTGAATGCAACTTTCGTCATGGAAGGAAACAGAATCCCAATACCGATGATCTCGAAGACTACAAGAATGGGATTGAAAATGACCGTGGGGAAAGGAGCTTTACCGGGGAGAGGCTTTGGAAAATATCTTCAGAGGAGAGTTGTAGCCCCGACATTGAGAGAAAAACAAGATCGCTTTGGCTTAGAATTTAGGCCAGATACGGAACAAAAAAGGAAAGAATTGGAAAAGAGACAAGAAAGAAGGCGTGCTCATTTGAATGACGAAGAAGCTAAGTGGGAACCCATGATAATTCTACACATATCTAAAACTTTTGTGTCGGGCGGGATAATTCATGCTGAGCCCAGTGCACCAAAAGGAAAAGACATCGTATTAATGTTGGGTAATGTCTGTATCATGCCATATCTGAGGAGACGATGGAGGAAGGGACCCTATCGGATATTCGACCCTACGAACCAGGAAGCGTTTTGGACAACTAGACTGCAGAGGAGATTCTTGTAGTATTTAGAACTTATTCAGAGTAATGTTCAGAACGCACTTATTGCTTTAAGCCTAGAAGTGATAAGATTTCTTTTATGAAATAGGCTCATGTTCAAACATTATTATATTAATGAAGTACATTTTTGCTATCATTTGGAGCAAACATTCTTTTATTCCTTTTTTTTTGTGATTCCTTCAAACCATTCTTTCATAACCATCATACATTCAAATAACCATTCATAAGTTCATTCATTCTTTCCATATTCTTGAACTACAACAGGTCTTTAGATATCAATGACGTGAGCAAAGCTGCTACGAACTCGGAATATCCTTTTGAGCAGGACATGTGTTTAGAAGGATCACAGGATTTTGAAGATGATATAGACAGTGATTTATCCCATGATTTGTTAAGAATGGTAGAGTAGGAGGAGAAACAAATTCTACCTCATGAGGAAACAGTAGAGACTGTGACATTGGAGGAAGGGAATGTAGTAAAAATTGGAACGCGCATAACTGGGGAAACAAGACGAGGTCTTGTTGAACTACTACAAGAATTCAAAGATGTCTTCGCATGGTCATACAAGGATATGCCCGGTTTAAACACCGACATTGTAGTACACCGCCTGCCCATAAAAGGAGATTACAAGCCAGTTCAGCAGAAGCTTCGAAGGATGAGACCGGATATTGTGTTAAAAATAAAGGAGGAGGTTAAAAAGCAGTTTGATGCTGGATTCTTGCAAGAGATCAAATATTCGAAATGGGTAGCCAACATTGTGCCTGTCCCTAAAAAAGATGGGAAGGTACGAATGTGCGTGGATTATAGGGACCTAAATAAGGCGAGCCCAAAGGACAATTTTCCTCCACCTCATATTGGTACTCTAGTAGACAATACGGCAGGCTTTTCATTGTTTTCTTTCATAGATGGTTTCTCCGGGTACAATCAGATAAAAATGCTTCCTGAGGATATGAGAAAGACTACCTTCGTAACATTGTGGGGTACGTTCTATTATAAAGTACTGCCGTTTGGGTTGAAAAACGCGGGGGCTACATATCAAAGAGCTATGGTGACTTTATTCCATGATATGATGCATAAAGAAATTGAGGTTTATGTAGACGACATGATTGCAAAGTCTAGAACAGAAGAAGAATATATTCAAGTTTTGAGAAAGCTATTCTTGAGACTAAGGAAATTCCAGTTAAAGCTCAATCCCGCAAAATGCACTTTTGGAGCTAGATCGGGTAAATTGTTGGGTTTCATAGTCAGTGAAAGAGGAATTGAGATCGACTCAGATAAGGTCAGGGCTATACAGGAATTACCTCCACCATGCACTCAAAAAGAAGTTCGAGGTTTACTCGGGAGATTAAATTACATTGCTCGGTTTATTTCACAGTTAACCGAAAAGTGTGATCCCATATTTCGCCTTTTGAAAAAGCATAATCCAGGTGTATGGGACGATCAGTGCCAGAAAGCTTTTGATAGGGTCAAGCAGTACTTGTCAAATCCTCCAGTCTTATCACCGCCTTGCCCAGATAAGCCGCTAATCCTATATTTAGCAGTGTTTGATCACTCTATGGGGTGTGTGTTGGGTCAGCATGACGACTCAGGGAAAAGAGAAAAGGCGATATACTATCTCAATAAGAAATTTAGTGAGTGTGAGATGAGATATTCGCCAATTGAAAAATTGTGTTGTGCCTTGATCTGGACAACTCGAAGGTTGAGGCAGTACATGTTATATCATACGACCTGGTTAATCTCGAAACTAGATCCTCTTAAATATATGATGGAGTCCACCGCCTTGAATGGGAGAATGGCTCGATGGCAGATCTTGCTTTCTGAGTTCGACATAGTCTATGTGAACCAGAAGGCAGTAAAGGGAAGTGCAATAGCGGACTTTTTAGCCAGCAGAGCGCTAGACGATTAAGAACCTTTGAACTTCGATTTTCTCAATGAGGATCTGATGTTTGTAGTGACTACCGAGGAAGATACCCTAGAAGACTGCCCCTGGAGGTTGAATTTCGACGGAGCATCAAATGCTGTTGGTAATGAAATTGGGGCAATCCTAATATCCCCAAATGGAGAACATTACCCGTTCACTTGCAAGTTGGATTTCGATTGCACAAATAATATGGCAGAATACGAAGCTTGTATCATGGAAATTCAAGCAGCTATAGACCGCAAAGTCAAAGTGCTAGAAGTATATGGAGATTCTGCATTAGTGACCTATCAGCTCAAAGGAGAATGGGAAACGAGGGATCCCAGACTGATCAGTTACCGAAAATTAATCTTGGAGTTAATTGAGAAGCTTGATGATATCGCATTCTTTTATCTCCCACGTGACGAAAACTAGATGGCTGACGCACTAGCCACATTAGCCTCCATGATCAGAATAAATGACCAGGAAAATATGAAGCCCATCCGGATGAGTACTTACGAAGCCCCAGCTTATTGTTGCAATATGGAGGAGGAAGAAATGGATGATCACCCCTGGTACCGAGATATATTGCGATACGTAAGAAATCGCGAATATCTTGAACAAGCAACCGAGAATGAAAAGAGGACATTGAGAAGGCTAGCTTGTGATTATGTTTTAGATGGGGAGGTCCTATACAAAAGAAGAAAGGATCAGGTACTATTGAGATGTATCGACGCTGTTGAAGCAAAGAAAATTCTGGAAGAAGTCCACGAGGGTGTTTGCGGAACACATGCTTATGGTTTCACAATGGCTAGACAAATTATGAGATCTGAATACTATTGGTCTACCATGGAAGGAGATTGTATTAATTATGCAAAAACATGTCACAAATGCCAGATATACGAGGACAAGATTCATGTGCCTCCTTAGCTTTTGCACGTTATGACTTCCCCATGGCCTTTCTCTATGTGGGGTATGGATGTCATCGGGCCGATCTCTCTGAAAGCTTCAAACGGGCATCGTTTCATCTTCGTAGTTATTGATTATTTCACCAAATGGGTAGAAGCTGCTTCATATGCCAGTGTTACCAAGGCGGCAGTCAGCAGATTCCTAAAAAAAGAAATCATATGTCGATATGGAATGCCTGAGAGGATCATATTTGAGAATGAGTTAAACTTGAACAATAGCACTATCGCAGAGGTCTGCAGTCAGTTCAAGATCAAACACCATAATTTGTCACCGTATCGATCGAAAATGAATGGTGCAGTAGAAGCGGCCAATAAGAACATTAAGAGGATTGTGGGGAAAATGGCTGAAACCTATAAAGATTGGCATGAGAAGTTACCATTTGCTCTCTATGCTTATAGAACGTCGGTCAGAACATCTACTGGGGCAACTCATTTCTCCTTAATTTATGGAATGGAAGCAGTGTTACCCATCGAAGTTGAAATTCCTTCTCTTCGAGTCTTGTCAGAGCTAAAATTAGACGAAGCAGAATGGATCCAGTCTCGATATGATCAATTAAACTTGATTGTGGAGAAGAGGTTAAGAGCTATTCGTAATGGTCAGATGTACCACAAGAGGATGATGCGGGCTTATGACAAAAAGGTTCGCCCAAGAGAATTCCATGAGGGAGACTTAGTTTTGAAAAAGATCCTCCTCATGCAAAAGGATTTCAGAGGGGAGTGGATGCCAAATTGTGAAGGACCTTATGTGGTGAAAAAGGCTTTCTCCGGAGGAGCGTTGATCCTGGCCGAGATGGATGGGAAAGACTTACTCAATCCTGTAAATTCAGATTCTGTCAAGAAATACTACACTTGAAAAGAAAAGAAGCCAAAGTGAAAACCCGCAAAGGGCTTACTTTGAGACTTCTCGCAAAAAAAAAAAAGTGGAGAGGCCAAGGTGAAAACCTGCAAAGGGCACCTTGAGACCAAAGGGGTTTTGAGTCGAAAACCCGAAAAGGGCGGCTCAAATGGTAATCAGATTATAATGGGGCATGCGGTGATCCTATCATACTTGAATTAACAAGGAAATGGTATGTTGCGTCTTGGTGCTTCGACAAAATACTCAAGATCTTCTAAACACATGTCACACTCAAAGTAGTCTTCCAGACATTGGGGCAGAGAAGCTCTGCCAGCGATATCTAGAGATCGCATAGTAGTTATTTTATTCACATTAAATGTGCTATCTTTGAATACTTGGTTCTTTTCAAGACGTACCTTTTGATTAGTTTATTTTATTAATTATAAGCTTTACTCCCTACCAATTTTATTCTCATCTGTTAATATTACCCTCATGCGAGCATGTTGGATTGAAATAATGATGGATGAACTAATAATACTTTTATGAAAGAAGTTCTACACATTACTCTAGAGGTTTCTAAATAAAACTAGAACCCAAAAACAGGACAGTTGTGTAAAACTCACCAGGTTTAAGGAGTTGATAATGTTGGAAAAGAAGGTATCTATATAAATAATGATCGCTTCATCTTAAAGTACCACGACAGTGGTGAGGCTTTAGCAAACAATAAGAAAGAAACGAAATGCTATGAGAATAGGTTACAAATTACGTTGGGATCCTATATGCTGAAGACACGACAAGGGACCATGCAAAAATACAAACCTCGCACCTTCGGGATATGAGGGAAAAGACATTGAAGCCACCACAAGGGCAAAGCAGTGGGGCATAGTAGAGATTTCTTTGAGTTTCGGGGTCAAATTACCGGTTGAACAAGGACGACATGATGCGAGCAAGGGTGCCCTTAAAACATTTGAAAAAGATCATCTTCATTTTACATTCATGTATATGTCATCCGTACTACATTTAGCTAGGAGCATTAGATTCATTCTGATCATGACATCCTAACTATTTTGCATAAAGCATAAGCACAAAACTGATTTTACAGGACAGGTCCCTAGAGGACGTTGCTGCAATATCAGTAAATTCGAAGATCTTGCCTTCCTGAACGAAGCGGATCGAAGATAGCAGATCTGGCAATCCTGAAGTTACAGGAGCAGATTGAAGATATCAGATGGTGTCTCCCTGAGTTGGCAGTGGAGCAGGTAGTATTTTTTTGGAGTTTCAGTAGAGAAGATTGAAGTTACAAATCTCTTCTCCCTGAATCTCTATCTCCTTGAAGTTCCAGTGGAGTAGGTTGAGGCTACAAATCCCTCCTGCCTGAGTTTACATTGAGAATCGGTCAGTATTTCTTTGGAGTTTCAGCAGAGAAAATTAAAGTTACGAATCTATTCTCCCTGAATTTCTATCTCCTTGAAGTTCTAGTGGAGTAGGTTGAGGCTACAGGTCCCTCCTCCCTGAGTTTACAATGAGGATCAGTTCGTATTTCTTTGAAATTTCAGTAGAGAAGATTGAAATTACGAATCTCTTCTCTCTGAATTTCTATTGGAGTAGGTTAAGGCTATAAATCCCCCCTGAGTGTATTGAAGATCAACTTTCATTTTCGAGAAGTTTCAGTAGGAAGATCGAAGCTACAAAGCTCTTCTCTCTAAATTCTTATTTCTACGAAATTCCAGTGGAGTTGGTTGAGACTACAAATCCCTTCTCTCTAAGGTTACAATTGAGCAGATTGGAGCTACAAGTCTGAAATCGAAACACTAGTTCTCGGGCTCTTGTAGATCCAGTGGGATGGAACGAAGATACTTGAAGAATAAAAACACTGAAAGAAGTCCAAAATTTGAAGATTGAGCAAAAATGATCCTTTTTGAAGTCTTTGCTATATCCTCGTTACACGACAATGAGCAAAGAGGGGCAGCTGTAGGAACCCATTTTTGCCCTGGCCCATTAAACCAAAAATATAAACCAAAAATAAAATTGATCCAAAACAGTCCAATAAACAATCCATTTACATTTAAAAGACTAATTAGGAAATAGGTCCAACAAGCCCATTACAAATTAAAATCCACTAAACCACTAGCCCAATTACAGGCTTAGTCCAAAGACCTAGCCCCAAAACGCAAACATCAGAACAGATCCAGACGGCCCAAGCAGAACAGAACTCCAGAAGCTTCTGGCGCCTTCTCCGTAGCCACTCAAGCGCGACTCTTGGGCTACCGCGTGCCTCCACGCGTACGATCGTTCGTATGCCCACGCGTGCCTCCATGCGCTCCACCCACGCGCAAGCTTTCATCAGTGCGCATACGTACTGCCTCTAGCGCCCTCAAGTCGTACGATCACTCTGCACCTAGGCCACGTTTGTACCTGCAAAACGAACGAAAAAACGACAAAAAGAGAGCAAATACAGAATAGAAAAGGGCCAAAAGAAGAAGCTTGTAAATTTTTTTTTCTTTCAAATCGGCTATAAAAGGGCCGAGCCAAAAACCTTGTATTTTTTACGCACACAGATAACAGGGAATACAAAAAAGTGCGGATTCAAACCAAAGGTTGTTTTTCTTCTTCATTTGGTCGATTGCTTTTGAATCGATTTTCGGTATTTTCTTTCTTTTCTTCTTGGGTGTATAGTAAATAAAAAAGGGGAAGGGAGAAGGAGATTTACCTAGTCTCAGTGCTTACCTTCGGCCTCTCCGTCGTAATCGGAGCCGGACGTTGGTAAGCGATTAGAACTTCAGGGTCGACATTGGAAAATCGGTCGGACCTCATGGATGTCGCTCATCGCCAGACTCGAGGGCGATTTAGTGGTAGACCAAAGGGCCCTCCCCTTCTCGCGGCCACTCGCCAGTCCCGATGGCGATGGGGTGGTGAACGGGAAAGTTTTCTTTGCGGCTGAGAAAGCAAACAAAAAGGAGGCCTAGGGTTTCAGTTTTTAAAAAAGAGGGAAGGGCAAATGAAACCCAAGCCGTTTTAATCAGTTTTTAAAACCTATTAATGAAGCGGTACCGTTTAGGCTTATAACGATAGCCTTTAAACGACACCGTATACGGCCACGACCCGAAACCGACCCGGTCTGGTCCCATGACCCGCGTGTTTCTCCAATTAATGGAGGATTTGTGCATCTGGTCCCTCCTATTTCTGTATTGCTTTTAATCAAATATGTTTATGCATGATTCTTATTGCTTACTCAACCTCAATAATTTATGTGCGTTTTAATTTAGTCCCTGAACCTGTTTAAATTTTTATAGAATAGCCTTATAATTTTATTCTCGTTCTGATTTGATCCTGTTAATTTGTTCTTCGCTTATCCATGTTAATATTCCGTGTATTGTTTGTATTAAATTATTTTATTTCATTTTTATTCCAAAGTATTTTAAGTATTATTTCTTTAAAATCACCTTATAAGTTATTTATTTTACATTGCCTTGTTTTATAATGCATCACTCATTTTAAATATTTTGTATATTATTTATTTTGATTTCCTTTACGTATTATTTTGAACTTATTATACATAGCATTTTAAGTTATTTTATATGTCATATGATCTAAACTTGTATATATTATTTCGCTCAAACTACACAATATGTTATCCATTTTAGTCCTAAGCTTTTTATCCAAGTTCCATAAATTTATTTACAAATTATTCCACTTTAAGCGAATTGCATAAATCTTAGATTTTGACCCCTTTTATATTTTCATTTGTTATTATTCCAAAGTTGGTTCTATAGTTTATTAGTTTTCCATGCAAATATTGTTATCGTATATTATTGCGTTAAATTATTCCCATGATTATGCGTGTTCGTATGAAGTTAAGTTTGTATATTATTTCATAGTTAACGCTATATTCATGCTCCTTGTTATTGTATTACACTGTATTTCAAATTCTAACATACTCAAACCCTTTCTAAATATTTTGTCACATTAAAGATAAATGTGGAGCCAACTTAAAAAGTGCGTATTTAAAAAAAACGAGACAATATTTGTGTGTTTAGAATTACGAAAAATCACATCCTAACGTGTTGGGTGTCGATTTTTTCGTTCGACTAAATAACCAAATACCCTTTTTACGGGTTTTGAAAATCAAAGATGACCTCGATGTTAGAGTATAAAAGCGCTATATCCTAACGTGTTGGGTATGATGCTTTTATCCCTTTAAAACGAGCTAATCTTGAGATTCAATTCCGACTTAATTAACTTTCTTCTGGAAATTTTTACCTTAAAAATTTTCAAGTCTTAGATAAATCCGAATTCTTTCTAAAAGTCTTCTTGCATTAAAAGCATACATCGAACCAATTTCAAGATTGCATATAAAAATAAGGCAATATTTGTGTGTTTGGGAGAACGGGAAATTACATCCTAACGTGCTGGGTGTCGATTTTTCGTTCAATCAGATACTCAAATACCCTCTTTTCCATGTTTTGAAGATCAAAGATGGTCTCGACGTCAGAATATAAAGGTGTTATGTCCTAACGTGCTGGGTATAATACTTTTGTCCTTCTGAAACGAGCTAATCTTGAGATTCAATTCCAATTTAATTAACTATCTTCCAAAATTGTTACCCTAAACATTTCAAGTTTTCGATATTAGGACAACGTTAATCAAATTTTGGTACCAACTTTGGGCATTGCAAGGGTGCTAACCCTTCCTTGCATGTAACTGACTCCCGAACCCGTTTTCTCAAGCTTCGTAGACCAAAATATTTTTATAGTTGATCCGATCACACCTAACCAAAAAGATTGGTGGCGACTCCCTATTTCTTTTAAAGTCGATCTCCATTTTTCTAAAACTCTAAAATAAAAATGGTTTCGACAACGACCTTATTATAATCTCAAAGTAAATAAATAAACATTAAAATAATAATTTACTCATCAGAATTGTGGTCCCAAAACCACTGTTTCTGACATCATTGAAAACGGACTGTTACACGCAGCCTGTTACTTAATAAATCAATTGTCAACTTTTGCTCTTGATTAGAAAACTCCTTTTGAACAATTATACCATAAACCACCTTCTTTATCTCATTTATGGGTGTTCGGTTGTCTTTGTTATGCAAAAAATTTAGTACCATCAGATAATTTTCCCCCTCGGTCATTACCATTGGTTTTTATGGATTCTTCAATGGTTCAGAAGGGTTATATTTTGTATAACCTGAAAACAAAAGCTTTTTGTAAGTCGAGATGTAATATTTTATGAGGTTGTGTTTCCCTTTAAATTTGACCTATCCTCTCATCCTTTATTTCCTCCTAACACATCAAATCCTTGTTTGGACAATGAATTTCTTACCTCAGTTCCTTCTGACCAAAATATACCTGATTTATCTTGTCCAACCTTTGTATCATCACCTGACCTTATACTCATTTACCAGTTACCTGCTACCTCATCTCTTCCTTCCATCGGCACCACTATACCATCACGCATTTCTCCTGCTCATGTTCCCTTATCTTCAACCCCTGAATTATCCTATGTGTCTTCCGCTTCTTTACGTCGTACTACCTGATTGTCTAAGCCTCCAACTTGGATGCAAGATTATGTTTGCTCCTTTCATTCGACTTCTTCCTCTCCACTTCATCCAGGTAAATATCCTCTTGTTTTATTTCTTATAATCATTTACCTTATCATACCATTTCTTTTCTTGCTTCCATTTCCCATATACCTGAACCCCATAATTATGCTAAGGCAATTAAGGATAATCAATGGGTTGAAGCTATGCAACAAGAGATTCAGGCATTGGAATCAAATAACACTTGGGATGTACTTCATTTACCCCCTGGTAAATCACCCATTGGTTGTAAATGGTTTTTCAAAGTCAAGGTATAATGTTGATGGTTCGGTTGAGCGGTTCAAAGCTCGTCTTATTGGTCAGGGGTTTACTCAGCAAGAGGGCATTGATTATCATGACACATTCTCTCCAATTGCCAAGAAAGTCATAGTTCTCACTGTCATTTCCCTTGTTGCTCACCATGGATGGCCATTGTGTCAAATGGATGTTTACAATGTTTTTATTTTTACAATGCAACTTACATGAAGAAGAGTACATGTTTGCTTCATCCGGTTTTCGCACTTAGGGGGAGACTCGGGTTTGTTGACTGCGAAAATCACTTTATAAATTGAAATAAGCATCAAGGCAGTGGAACATGAAGCTTACAGAAGCTCTTTTACTTAATGGCTATTCATAAAGTAAGCATGACTATTCTCTTTTTACTAAGGAAGTCGAGGATCAAATTGTTATCATGCTTATATATGTTGATGATTTACTGATAATCGAATATGATGGGAAGTTTATTGATGAATTGAAACAAGTGTTACATCAAAGTTTCAAGATGAAAGATTTGGGAAACCTTAAATATTTTCTTGGTATTAAAATTTTTTGGTCAGAGAATGGGGTTGTATTGAATCAAAGAAAGTATGCTCTTGAATTGATTTTAGATATGGGACTTACTGGAGGGAAAGTAGTTGTTACCCCTTTAGAACAAAATCAGAAGTTAATTTCCATTGAATATGATGAAACAATATAACTTCCATTGAATATGATGAAACAATACAAGTCAATCATGGTGATGAAATGTTATCAGATGTGCGAATGTATCAACAACTTATGGGAGATTGTTGTACTTGACTCACACAAGGCCGGATATTGCTTTTGTAGTTCAACACTTAAGGTAATTCATGCAATGAAAAAAAAGGTCACACTATGAAGCATCACTACAAATAGGAAGATATGTAAAGAAAGATCCTAGGAGAGGGTTGTTTTTTACAGTAAATGGATCCACACAGTTAATAGCATATTGTGACTTAGATTAGGCATCTTGTCCAATATCGAGAAAGTCAGTACCATGATATTGTGTGAAACTAGGAGGTTCATTGATCTTGTGGAAATAAAAAAACAAAACAAAACACTATCTCAAGGTCATCAACTGAGGCCGAATACAGAAGCATGGCCTTGACAGTATTTGAAATTGTATGGATGAAAAGGTGATTAGACGAGCTTGGTGTTAAAGACAATGAACCAACAACATTATTATGTGATAATAAAGCAACAATTCAAATAGCAAATAATTATCTCTTTCACAATAGAACAAAACATATAGAAATTTATTGTCACTTTGTGAGAGAAAAATTCAGAATGAGTATGTGTCAACAAAAAATCAACTTACAAATATGCTAACAAAAGGACTTGAAATTCAGTGGCATGAACACTTAGTTGGCAAGTTGGGCATGAAAGATTTATTTCCCTCTCATCCACCAACTTGAGGGAGAGTGTAGAAGTTGTAAATATAGTTAGCTAGTTATTAAAATCAAAATTTTTTATTTAGGCATTTTAAAATTTTTAAAATTTTAAATTAATAAAGATAAAATTACACTTTAACTCTTTAAAAATATAAAATTTTAATTTAATATTTTAAAAATTATAAATATATAAACTATTAAAATATTAAAATTACATTTTTACTATCATATAAATTACAATTTAATTTTCAATCCTAACAATTTTTTTTTTATTTGGCCCATGCGGATCATCCATCACCAGTTGGCTTACACTCATTGAACTGAAAATTTACCCTTCTCTCCCTTCAACGTGATTTGACATCACCACCTTCACCCACACTACTGACACTTTTTACTTACCACTAAGCTTTTGCCACACTCCGAACCACCGCCAATGTCTCTCACCAGACCCCTCGTCGTCCCTTTTGATCTTTCACCGTCCATGTTTGATCTCTTTGAAGAGCCCGAGATGGCATTATCGCTTGATATCTTTAACCCCAGTGGTACCCTCTTTAGTTCATTTCTTTCAGTACCTTTCGATCAAGCTTTCGATGCTATTACCGACGTGATTTCCCTGACGGAAACGCCGTTTACGTCGATCTACCGACGGGTTAGAGCTGTAGATGGTTTGGGTTTAGGTGCTGACCGTTTAAAGGAATGGGATAGGAAGCATACGTGGACGGCTGAGTTGAAGGGCGGAGCTGACCGGAAGTACCAGTATACAACTGAGATCAAGGGTTTGGAAGGGAGGAAATACAAGTGGACGGCTGAGATTGAGAGTCCGGAGAAGAAGTACAGCTGGACGGCTGAGATCAAGGGTGAAAACGAGGGAAACGCTGCGAAGAAACACGACGGCAACGAAGTGGCAGTCAAGATCAAGGAGATCGGATCGAATGCGGGAGAGTCCAGTGGTGGTCAGGTGAAGACTAAAGAAAAGTGTTCCACGCATGAGGTGGAGATCGAAGAGCCTGATGATCACGCGGCTACCATTCTCAAACGGGTATGCGAAGAAGCTAAAATGGGAAATTTTCACTTTTAGTCCTTATAAAAAATTTGTAATTCATTACTTGTTCGCCACATTAATGCATAAGGTATAAATAAGACACTAATACTGTACTCGAGTTTGATTTGGAAAAAAACTCGAATTCAATACGATAAATATCGAGCCGAGCTTAAGATATCAGATCAAATTGAATTTAAACCTAATAATACGGGTCATGAGTTTTATCAAAATTTTCATTTTTATTATAAATTTTAAATATTATTATTAAATTACGTCTGGCCCGTAATATATGTTACTTAAACTTGAATAAGTGCCAATTTCATCGTTAGAGTAAAATCGAGTTCAAACTTGAATAGATCTATTTTATCTTAAGTTAAAGTCAAGCTTTAAAATAGATACTAATTAAATTCGAGTTAAATGTTGAGCTTTAAATTTCAGATTGAGCTCGAGTTTGCCTGTATTCGGATTCTGTTCGATTACACCCTAAGTCTAATGACACTGGAAATTAATGAAATTTTCTGAATGTACCTTTTCAATTTGTGAAAGGCTTTTGAGAGAAGAGCTGGAGCGGTGGCCAAGCTAAGAGGGAAAAGGCCGATGTTATCACCGGAGAAAGCCGCGGTGGTGATAGAGAAGACCTTCAGAGCATATCTGATACGCAGATCAAAATCTTTACGAGCTTTACGAGAGCTAGCAGCAGCAAAGTCCAAGTTGAAAGAACTCAGGGCATCGTTCAACGCCTATTCTTACAGGCAAACCGTCGCCCGTGATTCCAATGAACGCCTCCGCTTTTCCGAGCGTATTATTTCTCTCATCCTCACCGTCGATGCTATTCAGGTATTAATTTGGAAACCAACACTCTTTTAATATTATACTAGTATGAGTTAAATAATTGTTTTTTTTTAATTGTAGAATAAATTTTTAAATGTGGCAATATGTTGTAAATTCTTGAACTATAAATATATTTGGAATTTAGACTTCATATTTTTTGTCAAATAGAATGTAGAAGGTATAGATTTTAGGTGGAAACCCTTCTAGGAAAAAACCTTTTGGGTCACATATCTTTTAACACTTTTATTTTAAGTAAGTTGGTCTTAAAATTATAGGTCTATTTGTTAACACTGTTAAAATTCATTTGTTAAATTTTTTGGTTTGACAATTTGAGATTTTAAAAAATTACTCACTTGGAATTCACTTAACAAAATGACATTGTAATTGACTTGAATTTAATAGAAACTTTTAACAGTGTTAACTATTCTTAAAAATTCACATCAGCATTTTAATCGAAATATATTTAGACTAAGTAATGATATTATAAGAGTTGAGTACCAAATTATTTCAAAATTTAAGTATAGAAATTAAATCTCAAATTTGAGCAAGTATAAGAATCAAAACTAAAAATTAGCTATTCTTTTATAATCTCAAAAAAGTAGAGAGATTGGAATTGAAATTTAGCCATTATATTATTATGTAAAAAAACTGGAAATGGACAGTTGTCGAGTAAGGAAGGCCAAATTAGTAGTCCCACTACTATAAGAATTAGATCAAATTAGTCCATCTATTTATAAATGGATCAATTTAGTCCTTGTGTTATTTAAAAAGAGTTAAATAAGGTCAAATTGGAATAGAGGTAACATTTACAAAGGGTGAAGCTAGAAAATTTTGGGGAAGGGTCGGAATTAAGTTGTATATTTTTATGAGAGTTAAAATGCAATTTCACCACTTCAATTGTTTATATCTTTACAAATTTTAAAGAACTAAATCAAAATTTTATCATTCTTGGGGTCAAAGTGTAATTTTATCATTTTATTAGTTTAAAATTATATAAAATTTAAAGGGTTAAAATTTAAATTGCACATTTTAGGAGAAACGGGGCTCCTACCACCCCCACCACCCATGACATTTATTGGTTAAAAAATATTATTTATTCTCTAACAGAATTAATATTTTTAAAGTTTTAAAAGTTCAGTAAATTAAACATTTTATTTAAAATTAAATTGCGAATGAAAAAATAATTTTCAAGATAATTTTTACACAATAATTGTTAATTCTGCGATAATTTAGGCTTATTTAATATATTTTTTTATAGTATAAAAATTAAATTGATTTATTTAATAATAGATGAACTAATTTAATTCAGTCCCTATAATATAGAGAAATTTCAAGTACTTTAACCGTTTTGTTTATTCATCACGGCTCTCTGCATTTAGGGTGCTGATATAATGGTTCGAGCTGGAAGAAGGTCAATGCTTGATGAACTTGAAGCAATGTTGGATGCAGTAGACCCACATGATCCTAGGGGGAAACTTAGGTTTATGAAAAGGTAAAAAATTTGATGATGAACATGGGAATTGC
Organism: Gossypium australe; assembly: GCA_005393395.2. Classification (NCBI taxonomy): domain Eukaryota; kingdom Viridiplantae; phylum Streptophyta; class Magnoliopsida; order Malvales; family Malvaceae; genus Gossypium; species Gossypium australe. The sequence goes on from CM016625.1 coordinate 98,896,677, forward strand.
AGGATTTGACAGGTTTCTTTATGGTGTTTGTAATATGTTTTTGTTTGTGAATGGTTCTTCTTGTTGTCTTTAATAATGACAAGAATCAGATGGTACTGCCTTGGAACTTGCAATGTTAGCTTCTAGTGTTGTGCATGTATATTTGGGTCAGTCTATGAAAGTTTGTGTGCATTTTACTTGCTGCTTTCTCATTTTGGCTTTTGTTTTCATTTGTTTTCATGGGTAAAGGTGTTTTAGAATCAATTATTTTATCAATCACGTTAATTTTTAACAGTATAAATAGATGAAATTTTTAATAAAAAGAATTAATTTACTCTTTGATTTAATATATAGTGATTAATTTACTCATTTTGTGAGTAAAGGGAGCAAAATATAATTTAACTCATAATATAAGTGTTTTCACGGTACTTTTAAAAAAATAAATGAGGATTATTCGATTGAACAACAAGGTGGAGCATGGAACCTATAAGTGTTCATGGAGATGAAAATTTAAGTGCTAATTTCTCATCAATTAATTGATGAGTTAACTCAAATTTTACATGAAGATTATGACTTTTCACAATTTCTAATAATCTTATTTTATTTAATATAATAGCCTCGCTTATAATATCATTTCATTCTTATTTGTATCAATCATATCCTATTATTCTTTTTTTTTTTGGTAAAAGAGAAAGCACTCCTATTATCTAGGAATGGACAAACGACGAGTTCCTTTCATAAAAGTGATCTTGATTATCCTCTTCAAGCAGTCGTACTACATACTGTGGTGGTTGTGGAAACAGGACTATCTGGTTGATCTGCCCTATTGTCGCCTTTGCCAGACAATCAGCTACCTTATTACTTCCTCGCCACACATGCCGAAACTTCACTTTCCAATCCTTCTTACACCATTCATGAATTAACCGGACTTCTGCAATGTTGCTAATTGATGCGAACCCATTACAGATAGTATCAATAAGCATCACATTATCACAATTAATCTCAACCTGCTTATACCCTTTCAACCAAGCCAGTTTCATCCCTTCAACAACCGCTCGTGCCTCAGTCCTGAATACTTCATCCATCCCTGTTACCATATTAAAACTTGAAACACCCCAAACCCGGCCCACGAGCCTTGACCGGATCTGGTATGTTCCTCGAAGAAAACCGGTTCAAAATTCTTTTGTTACTTAGGAAAAACTTGTGTGTTTTGAAAGAAAGTTTGTTTGGGTTGGGCTTGAGTTGAAAATGTGTTAATAATATATTAAATCTCTTTTTTTTTTTAATTAAGGTGACAAAACACTTGGAGTTTATTTTTAAAATAAATTTTTTTGATCCATAAATAATAATTTGTAAACATAATAAATAAAAGTAAAAAGAAATAAAGAAATTCAACTATGGCCTTATGGCCTTATTACATCAAATAATTCCCAAAATAAACTTAAAATACTTAAAATAAAATAAACGTCCAAGTCGTAAATTTCTTGCTGTGCATGGCCATCCCTAAGCTTCTGCCGAGCCCGGTCTATTACTGTTCGTCACCTGAAAATAGTCCACAACGGGGTGAGTCAACAGACTCAATGTGTACACAACACTAAGTCCAAATAAATTTAGGCATAACATACATATCATATTCACATAATAATTTACGACAATGATGCAACCCAAAACCCAAACCTAGTTAACCATCCGCTACACGTCCCCCGTACCAACCTGCACACCGTGGGGACTATTAAGTCAACCCTCCATCCGCTACACTCCATCGAAGGCAGTCGCTGCAGTCGACGTGCTCATCGCCCTTATAGTCTCGTGGTCTTAGGTCACCACGTTCAGATATTGTGGTCTTAGGTCACCACATTCAGATATCGCGGTCTTAGGTCACCATATTCAGATAGTGTGGTCTTAGGTCACCACATTCACTTCCCCTTTTCAATAACCCATATGCCCCATATCATAAATATTATGCATTAACATGCCAAATTTCACATTCTTATCTTTATTCACATGTTACATATAACATATTTCATAATCCTAATAGGAGTAGGAAACGTACCTGAGTACTTTTGTACCATTACATGGTACTTAGCCATATTCACATTCTTATAAACATGCACATACTAATTATAGCCATAAATTTTATTAAGAAGAAGTGTGGGTACACACCTGATTTGCTTAGCGGTTCACTTAAATCCCGAAAAACTTGATTTAATGCCTTAGATCTCAATTCCTACATTCGGCCAACCTTAATATATTAGCATAAAGCCTATTCGGCTATAAAACCAAATCCTAGTAGGATTTGTACACTTAATACCTACATTGTTGCCGATTGGGACACCAACAAATCCCGAAATCTTTGCTTTATTCCTTCTTGTATTCGGCCAGGCATTGAATCAATTAACTTGGTTAGTTTTCGGCTCTTGAACATTTAAAGAACAGATCTAAATACTAATCTAGGCCTTAGCCGAATATACATAGATGCTTACCTTCCAAATCTTAAATCCCGAAATTGATCTTTGCTTCATTAATGCTGTCGAAAACCCTATAGACAAATGTTAGAGTTTAATCTAACATTAAAACACTATAGAATGGCCTATGGCCGCATCTTATATTCGCTTACCTTGAATGTTGAAATCCCGGAGAACTCCTTCTCTAGTCGACACCACCTAAATCCCGAAATTCCCTTCCATAGTTTCGGCCAAAACACAATATGAGGGATTAGTCCCTGAATTTCGACAGGCTTAAAAAGGAAAGAAAGGAAACCGAATCTAGATCTTACCCTTATTTGGAGAAATCGATTGCACCTTTACTTCAACCTTCAGAGATTCGGCTATGGCTAAATGATGCTCTCACAACTTTCGGCTTTTGGAGGGATTAGAAAGAAAAGAGAAGAAAGAATAAAGATGGAGGATTCGGCTAGAACACAAGGTATTTCGGCTTGGCAAAAATAAAAGAAGAAGAAGATTTGGTGAAGAGAATTCGGCAGAGGCTTCCAAAGAACAGAAAATAATGCAGAATGGCCTCTCTTTTCCTTTTATAGCCAAATTTACTAATTTAGAATCCCTTACTTGGCCACCACTATTCTATTTTGATAGCTTTATCCTTTGAATTATCACTTTATTAAAAGAATAATCCCTTATTATCTCCTTGGAAATAATTTAAGATAAATCATCATTTATCCATCTATTAGCCGAAATTTTAAGAGAATCTAAACTCTTCCCTTGGGTTCCTTAGTGCCGTCCACTTCCCTGCTCTTTGTAGCAAAAATAAAACTCCTTTATTTGCTCCCCAAGTGACTCGAACCCAGGCCCAATTGCACCTGCTTGTGGCGGCAACTCCAGAGGCCCTAAGTGGCACCTCCAAGCCACTTAGACAAGCCCAATTGTATGTCATATTTCACCCATAAATTTTCTTAAGGCCACCCTGCTTTACTTCCCTCTCTTAACCTCAGAACTTAACTTTTCTTAAAACGTTTCCTTACATTTCCTTACATTTCCTTACATGTCCTTACATTTCCAAGTTTCTAAAAATGTTCGTTTGCCTCCTTTAAACTTAACATTTCTTACATTTCCAAGTTTCCAGAAATGTTCACTTTCCTCTTTTGAAACTTAACATTTCTAAATCATTTCCAAGTTTCCAAAAATGTTCATAATACATTCATAACACACAAGACATGCCATTTCGTATACTTAAATAAAAAATGCATAGGCCCATTTTCAGGATGTTACAGTTCTACCCCCTTAAAATAATTTCGTCCTCGAAATTACTTACTAACGAACAGTCGTACTTCCTAGCTCACCACACTACGCTACTGCTGCGCACTCTGATCTTAAGAAACTATCATACTTTCTAGGCACATTCTCTTAGTTTACAATCAAGGTTCCATACACCTTACTAGCCACATAAGAACGAACTGACTTTACAACGAACAAGGCAATTAAGGTATTCCAGAACCACGTCCCCTAGAGCTCATTTCTACGATCGTGCTTTAATCTAATTAAGAAATTTTATGAATTAGCCTTTATTCCACTGATTACCCGCGAAGAAGTTTTATGAAAAGAATTTTAGAAGTGGTTCTTTTGTATTCATACATGCATACAGTCTTTACATTCATACATTCATCAATCAATTATGAACTTTCGTTCATTCAGAGAAATGTTGTAGTTTTCATTGTTGCTGTTTTTCCACTACCCAGGGGTATTTTCGTAATTTGCCCTACAGGGGTATTTTCGTAATTTTTTTTCAAAAATAGGGTTCCTTGTGGATTTTGTCAATAAAGGTATTTTGGTAATTTTGCATTCCCGGGGTATTTTTGGAAATTTTGAAATTCCAGGGGTATTTCAGTAAATTTTTACAAATCAGGGTAAATTTGTAAGGTTTAATAATTCAGGGTCATTTTGGTAATTTTGTAAGTTAGGGTCAATTTCGTAAATTTTCCAAGTTGGAGTATTTTAATATTTCGCAGAAGTAGAGTTTTTGGACTTGTTATAAAGTAATGAATTTTTTTTTTGAATAAGAACTGTGGGTATTTTGGAAATTTCATAAACCAAGGGCATTTTTTGTAATTTTACCACCAGGGGTATTTTAGTAATTTTGTAAATCAAGAAATATTTCAAAAAAATTTTATGGGATAGCTTGTATAAATAAAAAGGGTAATTTAGTCATTTTAAAACTAGGGTTTCCATAAAAATGTGGCTAATCCCTTTCGGGTTTTAGTTAGGGGTTTAGCCTATGAATAAGTCTTCTTGGTTAGGGTGAACCGAAGCTACGCACCAGGTAGGATTCCTGCGAAGAGGAGGTGAGTCACTAGGACTGCTTAAATACCAGGCTCTTCCGGATCCAATCCTATACATGCGCACAATGGTTGCCACACCCTAACTCGGCGACTTAGCCATAGGTTTGTTTAATTAGTCATTAAGTCTTATGTAATAGTTGGGGTAAACTAGTCCTAGGGTTCCAAATACTTATCATACTACTCTACGTGCCATTCCAGTTCTACCCTTCTACAATTCATACTATAATTCACACAAAGGTTAGGGGTACTTACCTGGTGGACTTCGGGTCGGAGACTTAGGTGCCATGCCAGAAAACCTGCTTACTTCCAAAAATATTTTCATAAAACTCATTTGGGCTCGATTTGAAAACGTTTTGGGCCTTAGACCACAGGCCGAGAGTTTAAAACTGGGCTCTGATACCAAATTGAAACACCCCAAACCCGGCCCACGAGCCTTGACCGGATCTGGTATGTTCCTCGAAGAAAACCGGTTCAAAATTCTTTTGTTACTTAGGAAAACCTTGTGTGTTTTGAAAGAAAGTTTGTTTGGGTTGGGCTTGAGTTGAAAATGTGTTAATAATATATTAAATCTCTTTTTTTTTTTAATTAAGGTGACAAAACACTTGGAGTTTATTTTTAAAATAAATTTGTTTGATCCATAAATAATAATTTGTAAACATAATAAATAAAAGTAAAAAGAAATAAAGAAATTCAACTATGGCCTTATGGCCTTATTACATCAAATAATTCCCAAAATAAACTTAAAATACTTAAAATAAAATAAACGTCCAAGTCGTAAATTTCTTGCTGTGCATGGCCATCCCTAAGCTTCTGCCGAGCCCGGTCCATTACTGTTCGTCACCTGAAAATAGTCCACAACGGGGTGAGTCAACAGACTCAATGTGTACACAACACTAAGTCCAAATAAATTTAGGCATAACATACATATCATATTCACATAATAATTTACGACAATGATGCAACCCAAAACCCAAACCTAGTTAACCATCCGCTACACTTCCCCCGTACCAACCTGCACATCGTGGGGACTATTAAGTCAACCCTCCATCCGCTACACTCCATCGAAGGCAGTCGCTGCAGTCGACGTGCTCGTCGCCCTTATAGTCTCGTGGTCTTAGGTCACCACGTTCAGATATTGTGGTCTTAGGTCACCACATTCAGATATCGCGGTCTTAGGTCACCGCATTCAGATAGCGTGGTCTTAGGTCACCACATTTACTTCCCCTTTTCAATAACCCATATGCCCCATATCATAAATATTATGCATTAACATGCCAAATTTCACATTCTTATCTTTATTCACATGTTACATATAACATATTTCATAATCCTAATAGGAGTAGGAAACGTACCTGAGTACTTTTGTACCATTACATGGTACTTAGCCATATTCACATTCTTATAAACATGCACATACTAATTATAGCCATAAATTTTATTAAGAAGAAGTGTGGGTACACACCTGATTTGCTTAGCGGTTCACTTAAATCCCGAAAAACTTGATTTAATGCCTTAGATCTCAATTCCTACATTCGGCCAACCTTAATATATTAGCATAAAGCCTATTCGGCTATAAAACCAAATCCTAGTAGGATTTGTACACTTAATACCTACATTGTTGCCGATTGGGACACCAACAAATCCCGAAATCTTTGCTTTATTCCTCCTTGTATTCGGCCAGGCATTGAATCAATTAACTTGGTTAGTTTTCGGCTCTTGAACATTTAAAGAACAGATCTAAATACTAATCTAGGCCTTAGCCGAATATACATAGATGCTTACCTTCCAAATCTTAAATCCCGAAATTGATCTTTGCTTCATTAATGCTGTCGAAAACCCTATAGACAAATGTTATAGTTTAATCTAACATTAAAACACTATAGAATGGCCTATGGCCGCATCTTATATTCGCTTACCTTGAATGTTGAAATCCCGGAGAACTCCTTCTCTAGTTGACACCACCTAAATCCCGAAATTCCCTTCCATAGTTTCGGCCAAAACACAATATGAGGGATTAGTCCCTGAATTTCGACAGGCTTAAAAAGGAAAGAAAGGAAACTGAATCTAGATCTTACCCTTATTTGGAGAAATCGATTGCACCTTTACTTCAACCTTCAGAGATTCGGCTATGGCTAAATGATGCTCTCACAACTTTCGGCTTTTGGAGGGATTAGAAAGAAAAGAGAAGGAAGAATAAAGATGGAGGATTCGGCTAGAACACAAGGTATTTCGGCTTGGCAAAAATAAAAGAAGAAGAAGATTTGGTGAAGAGAATTCGGCAGAGGCTTCCAAAGAACAGAAAATAATGCAGAATGGCCTCTCTTTTCCTTTTATAGCCAAGTTTACTGACTTAGAATCCCTTACTTGGCCACCACTCTTCTATTTTGATAGCTTTATCCTTTGAATTATCACTTTATTAAAAGAATAATCCCTTATTATCTCCTTGGAAATAATTTAAGATAAATCATCATTTATCCATCTATTAGCCGAAATTTTAAGAGAATCTAAACTCTTCCCTTGGGTTCCTTAGTGCCGTCCACTTCCCTGCTCTTTGTAGCAAAAATAAAACTCCTTTATTTGCTCCCCAAGTGACTCGAACCCAGGCCCAATTGCACCTGCTTGTGGCGGCAACTCCAGAGGCCCTAAGTGGCACCTCCAAGCCACTTAGACAAGCCCAATTGTATGTCATATTTCACCCATAAATTTTCTTAAGGCCACCTTGCTTTACTTCCCTCTCTTAACCTCAGAACTTAACTTTTCCTAAAACGTTTCCTTACATTTCCTTACATTTCCTTACATTTCCAAGTTTCCAAAAATGTTCGTTTGCCTCCTTTAAACTTAACATTTCTTACATTTCCAAGTTTCCAGAAATGTTCACTTTCCTCTTTTGAAACTTAACATTTCTAAATCATTTCCAAGTTTTCAAAAATGTTCATAATACATTCATAACACACAAGACATGCCATTTCGTATACTTAAATAAAAAATGCATAGGCCCATTTTCAGGATGTTACAAAACCCGTCATCCACTTCCCATTTGAGTCTCGTACAACACCTCCGATCGCTGCTTTGGTGTTATTATTCGAAATAGAGCCATCAACGTTAATCTTGACCCATCTTGACTCGGGATGCTGCCATTTTTGTTCAGTTTTAGAAGAGTAAACCAATTGAGACGTCTTGGTACTGTACCCACACGACTTTGTCCAAGCAAGAGCCGATGCAATGAGTTCGTGTCTGTTTCTACTAGTACTTTTAAAAATAAAATCATTGTGGTTTTTCCACATGAACCAAGTCACTATCGAGAAAATGGTTGACCATTCCCCACCATCAACATTAATCATCCCTTTTATTCAAGATATTCCAATGTACACATTCCCCAATATTAAAATTGAAAAAAACATTCCAAACGTTCCTAGGTAATACGTGCTTCCACACCGATTGGGCAAAGTCACAATCTCTCACAGCATGGATGGCAGACTCAAACGACTTGCCACACTGGTCACAAAAAAAGGAAAAAAGGACATACCTCTTCATACGCGCTCCGCATTAGTTAAAATCTTATTCTGGACAAGCATCCATAAGAAAGTCTTAACTCTTTGAGGAATTTTCATTTTCCAAATGACTTCATCATCCTCAATCTGATCAGATGCAATGGGGCAATAGATATACTTGTATGACTCACGCATAGAAAATTTCCCAGCGGTCATCCACCTCCAAGAAAGATGATCCACTCTCGATCCCTTTAAAGGAGGGTTGTAAGATTGTATTCGGTTAACCACCTCTCTAGGAAGGACTGTTGAGAGCTAAATGGAATTCCAACCCCCTTTTGCATTTATCACATCACAAACGTGAATGGTTTCATCAAGATTACTGCTCCCTTTGAAATAAAATTTTAGAGGCCCCAGATCGTGAATCCAAACATCATTCCAGAAGTTAACAATTCACCCATCCTGGATTATCCAAACAAGACCCTTCTTCACTTCACCCTAGACATTCGCAATGGATCTCCAGATGTAGGAATAGTTACTTCGATGTAAATCATTTGGTATGATCCCATGGATATTATATTTACTTTTAAGAATCCTTACCCATAATGCGTCCGTGTTCGTCACCAAATTAAAGCCTAATTTTAAAAGAAATAACATATTCTGATCATGCAAACGTCGAACACCAAGACCACCTTTATCCACTGGTCTGCATACATCACTCCAACTAACAAGAGCCACATTTCTCCTTTTATCATTAGAACCCCAGAGGAAAGATCGAGCCACCTTTTCAATCTCCTTACAAATCGTAATTGGAATTCGAGCTGTTGTCATAAAATAATTTAGGATCGGCATCAAGACCGACTTCACCAAAGTGAGCCTTCCAGTAAAGGATAATTTTTGAGCATCCCATCCATTTAGACGGTTCCGAACTTTATCCAGCACAAAGGAGAAAGTATTCCTCCCAACCCTATAATGAAAGAGAGGCATGCCAAGGTAAAATCCCAAGTCCTCCACTCTAGTAAAACCCAAATTGGTACTTATTTCATTACCTGCAACCTCTGACACGTTACTTGAGAAGAATACCTGTTTCTTTTTTCTATTAACTTTATGGCTAGAGAACCAACAGAAACTCTCCGACACATTTCTGAGGCAATCTGGTCCTTGAATCGTAGCTCTACCAAAGAGTAAAAGATCGTCAGCAAAAAAGAGATGAGAGACGCCTGGGCTTCGTCGTGAAAGCCTAATTGGTTCCCACGCCCCTTCTTCAACCGAATTCTCAATAAGGTGTTGATGGAGCTCGAAACTAACTATTATTTTGACAAAGGCAAGCGCACCTATCGAACAGTAGTATAACTGTGGTGAGTCCGGAATATCGTATCCTCAAGGACCAAGAGTACTAGTATTAACTATCTTTTTATTATCTAGCCTAATAATTAATCTAAAATTAACTAACTATGAACGCGACAGAGAGTAAATTGGGAAAATACTTTTAGACAACTTATATGAGATAGGCAATACCTAAGGAATAATCCACCTAGACTTCACTTATTACTTTTGATTCATGCGATTTATTCACTTGGCTTAATCCGTAGAAATCCCTAAATTATATTAATACCTCTTTCGAGGCTACTAACAACTGACTCTAGGTTGATTAATTGAAATCTCTTTCTAATTAAAACCCCTATTGTCGCATCAACTCGATTTATGGATTCTCTTTTTAGGTTTGACCCTAATCCGGTAGATTTTCGTCACCCTATTTCTAAGGTTGTAATCAACTCCGCTTAATTGTGTTGATTTACTCTTAGACAGGGACTTTTGCTCCACTGAATAAGCATATTCGACTTGAATCAATAACCTAAATAATCAAACAAGAATAAGAACTCACAATCAAGAATAAGCACAAGTATTTATCTCATAAATCAAATAATAATAAGATCTGTCTTAGGTTTCATCCCCTCAGGTATTTGAGGGATTTAGTTCATACTAATAGGGGGAAACATATTAGAATAGGGAAAACAACAAAACATAAAAAAACCCAAAAACTTCTAAAGAACTTGATGGGAGATATTCCGTCTTGATGGAGATCCTTCTCCTAAACTGCTCCCGACGGCTGTCTTGGAGTATTTTCTGCCTTCTACTTGCGTCTATTCGACGTACTGTCGAACTCCCTTTTAGGCTACCCCTTAGGGTGTTTAAACAAGCTTTTGAGATGCCTTACTTGGCCCACAAGTATCCTACTCCGAATAGAATTCATCCTAGTTTCGGCAGGGACACGCCCGTGGCCGATGGTCCAGGCCGTGTTCGATCTTGTTTGTCACACACGGCCGTGTGGTCCTCCCGTGTGCAGTGGTCTAGGCCGTGTAGGCCCATTTTTTTCCTTTTTTGGCCCGTTTCTTGTTCTTTTCGATTTTCTAAGCTCTTCTAAGTATAAAACATGAAATTAAAATATTAGGAGCATCGAATTCATCAAATTCAATGGAAAATCATCCAAAATTAGGCCAAGCATGGGGTTAAATTATGTGTAAATTATGGTTTATCAAATATCCCGACACTTAAGCCTTTGCTTGTCCTCAAGCAAAATCCTTAACTCACAATTGAATTAACTTCCTTAATTCATAATCCTTATTAATAATGTTTCATCATAATTCATAGATAATTCATACATTGATAATTTAACAAAAAGAGTCCTAAAGATTCAAACAATCTAAGTTATAAATTTTTATAGCACGAAAACATAGGTGTTTCCCCTTACCTAAATAATTACCTCTGATTCAAAACCGACAAGAATTTACATCATCACTAAAGATTCACTCAAATCACTTAAGGTGTTTAAGGTTCAAATTAAGCACTCAACAAGTCAAACATGAAAAGTTAATCCCATAAGCTTGCATGAAAATCAAATCTCCACCATTGTAAAATGAGATGATACACAAATCAAAAGGTCTTAAAAAGGTTTGTAACGGGGCTTGGGTTAAAGGTGTGGATAAAGGCTGAATTAGAGGGTTAGAATAGAGATTGAATTGACAATTTACCTAACTAGAAAAATGGCCTAATACTAAATGATTACATAAATTGAAGACTTTATTACTAATAACATGAGCTTCTTCTAAAGATATGAAATTAATCGTTCAAGCTTAAACTAAAAATGAATAAATCTCCAATACTTTTGTATATGTTTTTTTAAGAATAAGAATAAGCACAAACAATTAATAAGAAATGACTTAACAATGGAAATAGAGAACATAGTTAGGTAACTGCTCAAATCAAATCTCGACAAAAAGGGACGTCGAAAGATAAGAGAAGTAAAAATTTGGTTTTGAGTTAATATTAATGGGTGAGTCAAGAAAAACGGTTTATTAAGATCAAAGGGGTTCACTAGGGGTTAATTATGAAGGTAGGCTTTTTGGTGGATTGAGTGGTTTAAATACTATGTGCCTTTATCATTTTAGTATATCAAATCAAAAATGTGGTCTCGACATGTATAATCGAAGCAAGTTCTAGAATAACAAATCAATATTGACACACTCATAATAAAAAAAGTGAGCAAGAAAAATATATGCTCTTAAAGGCTCAAAAATCTCACAAAAGTTATGGTTTTTGATGTCATTCTTGTAGATATCAAACTTCAAAATAATATTTAAGATTAGGGAAACAACCTACTAAATTTTAATTCTGAAAATAGATTTTATCATGCTTGATTCTCTAATGTCTTGAAGTTTAGACCATTAATGCACAATTATTTATGACTTAATCTGAAACATATAAATGAATATCATAAATCAATAGAAGTTTCATTCTAATAGTAAATATGAGAAAGTTATTTAAGAACAAGATATAGTGCAGTATTGTTGACACCTTCCCACACTTAAGATTTACATTGTCCTCAATGTAAAAAGATAAAAATGATAATATAGTAAGAAAAACATAAGAGAGTAAGGGAAGTGAAACTTCCTGAATTTTGGATGGAGTCAAAGAAAAGAAATGGTGTAGAGTTGGTTAGGGGTGGAGGAGACTCCGGTGGTGGTGTGGTCGTTCCTTAACAGCCCCTTGAACCTAAATTAAAGAAATCAAAATATAATAAAATAAATTAAAGACAAGAAAGATAAAGGAAAGGAAATTAAAGGAGAAGAGAAAAGGAAAATAAAAAAATAAATGGACTCAAAGGTCCTTATCTTGTCGAGGTAATGAAGCGGCCGACATGAACTTATGGTGATTGGTCTAGCACAGGGAGACTGTGCTAGGGTCCTTTCGCTTTTTCGACATGGGGATGGTGGTGTAGAGAAAGAGTGAGGAAAAGGGAAAAAGGAAAATGAAAGGGAAAAGATAGAAGAAATAGAGAGGGGTGTGGTGGTTAGGGTTTGGGAGAAGAAGTTAGGGAGAAAATGAGAAGAAGTGGAGTTTTAAATAGGAAACAGGGATCTGGTGGCTTCCCACGCCCGTGTTCCATGGGCATGTTAGGTCACACGGCCGTGTGGTATTTTGTTCGCTTCTCCCACGCTTGTATAGAGTTTTCCACACCTATGTGGAGTAATCAGTGTCGGCCACGGCCTACAAGCACGGGCGTGTTGTATGCTCGTGTAGATTTTTTAGTGTTGATCACAGCCGTGCGATTCGGCTGTGGAATTTTGTTGCAGCCCGTGTTTTGGAAAAATTGTTGTCCATGCTGATGTACCTACTCGTGGTGTCCATACGGCCACGGCCACACCCGTGTGCAAGGCCGTGTGGTAGGGAAACATGTACTTTACTAATTTGGTTAGTTTGTAGTTAGATGCTAAAAATCTAAAATATGGAAATTAATGGGGTTAGTGCTTGGGTTGCCTCCCGAGAAGCGCTCGTTTAAAGTCTTAAGCTAGACTTACCTCTCATTCGCATATTCATGGTGGTTTGAGGGGTTGAAACTCCTCTCCCCTGCTATCAGTTCTATGATCATTATATAGTTTGAGTCGAGTGGTGTTTACCTTAAAGGTGCCGAACTTAGGATTATTTACCTCGACTGTTCCGTATGAAAAGACATTGAGTACCTTAAAAGGGATCTCTTCGTTTGTATCAAGGTTTGAAGTGGCTATCCAAGGGTCTGTTTTATCCAACAATACCTGATCTCCGATTTTAAATTGGTTTGGCCCCTCCTTAAGCTTGTCATGGAGTCGCTTTGGTTCATCTTGTTTTCTTGGTTTTTCCTTGACATGTGTCTTCCACTCGTCTAGTTCATCGATCTGAAGCCTTCTCTCCTCATGATTTATTTCGATGTTGGCACGAGGTCTAGGATATGGCTCAGTTGTGTAATTTCGTGGTGCTTCCTGAAAAGAAGGTTGGACCAAATGGTCATTAATAGCATTTATGTTCTCACCTTTATTACTCGATGTCCTAGCCGAGTCAAGAGCCTGAAGAGTGATCGTTTCGTCACCTATACAAAGTGTGAGTTCACCTGTACCAACATCAATTTTGGTTTTAGTAGTTGCTAAAAAGGGTCTGCCTAAAATTAAAGGAACAGTATTATCCTCATCCATGTCTACAACAATAAAGTCTACTGGGAATATGAATTTGTTAATTTTTACTAGTACATCTTCGATTATACCCCTAGGAACTCTAATGGTTTTATCAGCCAATTGAGTGCTCATCCTAGTTTGTTTGGGTTTCCCTAGACCTAGCTGTTTAAACATTTTATAAGGCATAACATTGATGCTTGCCCCTAAATCTGCTAAAGCATTATTAATAGATAAACTACCAATTAAGCAAGGAGTCGTAAAACTCCCTGGATCTTTTAACTTTTGTGGTAGTCTATTTTGTAAAATTGCTGAGCACACTGCATTTAGCTCCACATGCGACGCCTCGTCTAACTTCCATTTGTTTGTGAAAAGCTCTTTTAAAAATTACCTTGAATTGGGCATCTGTGAAAGGGCTTCAAGAAACGGTAAGTTAATATGTAATTTCTTTATAAGTTTAAGAAATTTACTGAATTGTTCATCTGTGTGGTCTTTCTTCAGCGCATTGTGGTATGGTACACGAGGTTGGTACTCTGTAATTACCGGTTTTGGCTTGTCATGGCTTACCTCAACCTTACCTTCCTTTACAACATTCTCTTGCTTCAATTTTGATTCATCTAACCCTTCACTATCATGAGCAGTTATGGCTTGAAGTTGCTCCTTTGGGTTAGTTTCAGTTTGCTTGGCAAGCTACCTTGTGGTCATTCTGAGATTAGCTTAGCAAGCTATCCTAGTTGGTTCCCGAGCCCTTGAATTGATACCTGTTGAACTTTAAAAGCTGTTTCGGTGTTTTGGAAACGAGTTTCTAACACCGCGATGAATTTTGTTAGCATCTCCTCAAGGTTCAGCTTCTTCTCTTGTGGGTAGGGTTGTTGTTGAAAGCCTGTGAGGGGTTATTGTCTCTGATTTCCTTGGCCACCCCATGAGAAATTGGGGTGGTTCCTCCAATCTGGATTATAAGTGTTACTATAAGGGTTATTTTGAGGTTTAGAATTATTACCCATATAGTTCATTTGTTCGCTTTCTATGCCAGGGTTGTAGGATGGATATTCTGTATTATTCATTCCTCCTCAATTCGTATCACACTGCATTACTGGATGTACCTACGAAGAACCATACAAACCATCAATTTTCTTACTTAAAAGTTCTACCTGATTTGATAGTATGGTTACTGTGTCGAGGTTGAAAACACTAGCGGATTTTGTTGGGTTTGTCCTTATAACTTGCCACTGATAGTTATTCAGTGACATCTCCTCTATAAACTCATAAGCCGCTTCAGGAGTTTTGTTATTTAGGGTTCCGCCGGCGGCTGAATCAATCAACTGCCTAGTCGAGGGGTTCACACCTTTGTAAAAGGTTTGAACTTGTAACCATAGAGGTAATCCATGGTGTGGGCACCTTCTCAGTAGATCCTTGTATCTTTCCCATGCATCGTAAAGTGTTTCTAAATCTATCTGCACAAAAGAAGAGATATCATTCCTCAACTTAGCCATTTTGGCTGGCGGAAAATATTTTAACAAAAATTTTTCGGTTATTTGTTCCCATGTAGTGATTGATCCTCGTGGTAACAAGTTCAACCACTGTTTAGCTTTATTCCTCAACGAGAAGGAAAACAATCGAAGGTGAATGGCATCATCAGAAATGCCATTGATTTTGAAGGTATCGCATAATTCTAGAAAATTTGCTAAGTGATTGTTTGGATCTTCATCCTACAAACCATCAAATTGAACAAATTGCTGAATCATTTGAATAGTGTTAGGTTTCAGTTCAAAATTATTTGCAGCAGTAGCAGGTTTAACAATACTTGATTCGGTTCCTGTTAAATTAGGTTTAGCATAATCATACATAGTACGAGGAGCAGGATTTTGATTCACCGGGTTTGCGGCAACCACAGGAGGTAGCGGATTATTATCAGCCATCTCTTCGGTAGTATTAGTATCGTCCTCTTGCTCTTCTTCTATGTATTGGAGGCTTCGCCTTATTTCTCTTCTGTTTCTGCGAATGGTACCTTCTATATCACTGTCAAAAATCAAGGGTCCTGACGGGTTCCTTCTAGGCATAAACTAGAATTACCTGCCAGATGCAAATAAAGAAAAATTAGTAAAGTTAAAAATAAAATAAATATAAATTGCAAATAAATAAAATGGCTAAAGTAATTAAAATTTAGTGTTTCTAATATCTTAGTCCCCGGCAACGGCGCCACAAACTTGATGGAGCTCGAAACTAACTATTATTTCGACAAAGGCAAACGCACCTATCGAACAGTAGTATAGCTGTAGTGAGTCCGGAATATCGTATCCTCAAGGACCAAGAGTACTAGTATTAACTATCTTTTTATTATCTAGCCTAATAATTAAGGGGAATTATTTTTAATATAAAATTAACTAACTATGAACGCGATAGAGAGTAAATTGAGAAAATACTTTTAGACAACTTATATGAGATAGGCAATACCTAAGGAAGAATCCACCTATACTTCACTTATTACTTTTGATTCATGCGATTTATTCACTTGGCTTAATCTGTAGAAATCCCTAAGTTATATTAATACCTCTTTCGAGACTACTAACAACTGACTCTAGGTTGATTAATTGAAATCTCTTTCTAATTAAAACCCCTATTGTCACATTAACTCGATCTATGGATTCCCTTATTAGGTTTGACCCTAATCCAAAAGATTTTCGTCACCCTATTTCTAAGGTTGCAATAAACTCTGCTTAATTGTGTTGATCTATTCTTAGACAGGAACTTTTGCTCCACTAAATAAGCACATTCGACTTGAATCAATAACCTGAATTATCAAATAAGAATAAGAACTCACAATTAAGAATAAGCACAAGTATTTATCTCATAAATCAAATAATAATAAGATCTGTCTTAGGTTTCATCCCCTCAGGTATTTGAGGGATTTAGTTCATACTAATAGAGGGAAACATATTAGAATAGGGAAAACAACAAAATATAAGAAAACCCAAAAACTTCTAAAGAACTTGATGGGAAATCCTCTGTCTTGATGGAGATCCTTCTCCTAAGCTGCTCCCGACGGCTGTCTTGGAGTATTTTTTTACCTTCTACTCGGCATCTATTCGACGTCCTATCGAACTCCATTTTAGGTTGCCCCCTAGGGTGTTTACATAGGCTTTCGAGATGCCTTACTTGGCCCACAAGTATCCTATTCTGAATAGAATTCATCCTAGTTTTTGCAGGGACACGCCCGTGGTCGATGGTCCAGGCCGTGTTCGATCCTATTTGTCACAAACGGCCGTGTGGTCCGCCCGTGTGCAATAGTCCAGGCCGTATAGGCCCATTTTGTCCCTTTTTGGCCCGTTTCTCGTTCTTTTCGATTTCCTAAGCTCTCCTGGGTATAAAACATGAAATTAAGAGATTAGGAGCATTGAATTCTTCAAATTCAATGGAAAATCATCCAAAATTAAGCCAAGCATGGGATTAAAATATGTGTAAATTATGGTTTATCGGGTGTCCCAGACGTTCCATGCCAAGAACAAACAAATAGGGAGATAGAGGATCCCCTTGAAGCACACCTTTAGATGGGCTAAATTCTTCTGAGAGCGTACCATTCCAGAGGAGTTGTAAGGAAGAAGATAAAACACAATGCATGATAGTTTGCATATACATTACCGGCAGACCGACATCAAGTAAAGTATCCTTAAGAAAATCCCATCGAATCTTTTCGTAAGCCTTCTCTATGTCCACTTTGACAACCATCCACCCCTTTTTACTTTTTATGGTCTTCATAGTATGAATAACTTCCTGGGCTATGATTATGTTGTCCGGTATGTTCCGTGAATCGATGAAACTTGATTGGTTTTGCTTAACCAATGTTGGCATAGCTTGTCGAAGAGGGATTACAATCGTCTTGGTGATTATCTTGTACAAAACATTGCACAAACTAATGGGACGAAATTGATTGATTGTTTCAACTCCAAGAAACTTGGGAATGAGCACTAAGAGAGTCTTGTTAATTCTGTGATCCAAACATTCTCTTGAGAACACACGTTTGACTAGATTGAACACACTGGCCTCCACAACCTCCCAATTGGCTTGGTAAAATTTCACGTGAAACCCATCCACCCCAAATGCCTTAAGTGGACTCATGCTAAAAATAGCCCGACGAACCTCTTCTTCAGTGACTTCTGCCAACAAATCAGTTGTGACATTGGTTGCAAGTTTCGGGAAAACTCCCTGTCAAATAGTTATCCACTGTATATAGCTTGGAGAAATAGTTCGTCACATGCCTTCGTAACATATCGTTATCGAAGCACCACCCAGACCCTTCAATCAGTAGTGCTTCTATTTTATTTTGCCTCATTCACTTCATCGTGCAGTTGTGAAAAAAAAGCCGTGTTCCGATCCCCATTCAAAAGCCATTCGCTTCGAGCTTTTTGAAACCAAAGCAGCTCTTCCTGATTTAGGATGTGTTCTAACTCAAGACGAATTTCAGTTTCTCTAAGACTGAGTTTTACGCTGAATCTTCTTTCCAAAGCCCTTTGCACCTGCTCAAGTTCTGTCAACTTCATCTTTTTCCTGTCAAAGATATTACCAAACACAGTCCTATTCCAAACCTGTACTGACTTCGAAAGGTCCTCTAGATTTTGCATAATACCATTGTCAGAGCTCCAACCCTTCGCAACTACATTCTGAAATTCGGGATGGGATAACCAATTAGCTAGAAAACAAAATGGTCGAGTGCCCTTTTCAGTCCTCTCCGGATTCATGGAGACCATCAAAGGGCGATGATCAGACTTTAACTTATAGAGGTGTCGTACTGTAGTATTTGGAGAAAAAGTTTTCCATTCACCATTGCAGAAAGACCAATCAAGTCTCTGAAATAGCTGCCCCCAACTCCACGTGAACTTCAACCCTTAGAAACCCAAACCAAAGAAGCCATGATTAAAGAAGAAATTCCTAAATTGAGAATACCCAATTTTACTAGTAACAGCTCCACCTTGACGTTCATCAACACTCATAACCACATTGAAATCACCTGACAAAAGCCATGGTTCATTAATTCCAGTAGCTAAACAATCAAGGTTTTCCCATAATTGGGCCTTTAAACCTGGGTGGGGACTCGCATAAACTGCTGTACAGAGGAAAGGTCTACGACATCTTCGGTTCCGAATTTGCACATGGATAAATTGAGGGTGTGCCTTCAGAAACTCCACACTCGAGCCCTCATTCCATAACAACCAAATACCACCAGAAAAACCTGTTGCTTCTACTCTAAAAGAGTAGTCAAACCCCAACTTAGCAATCATAGTCTCAGCCCTAGCACCACTTATTCTAACCTCAAACAGAGCAACAAAATCAAGTTTAAATTCTCTATTATACTCTTTCAAAATCTTATGAAATCGTGGATGTCCACAACCTTGGCAATTCCAAAATAGAAAATGAAAATCTGCTCCCATAAAATTAAGATAATTAGAGTTAAGAAAGGCTTTTACCTCGAACTTAGGCTCCGTCAGCGTCCTGCAGTGACTCATCTTCCGAAACATCACCCACCACCACATCAGCCACTCTTTCAGATTTTTCATCTACATGACTGTGCAACCCATGGATAATTTCTTCTACTGCTTCCACAACCGATATTGATAGTTCATTGTTAAAAGTCGAAATGGAAGGTTCTTGCCCAGTATTTTCCCCCACCACTTTCCTAACTCGTCCATTTGGTCGTTGGCCTTAATTTTCCCCCGTGCGACTTAATAAATTAGGAGACCTATTTTTCTGGGCACTCTTACCTATTGGGTTCGTCCTTTCACTGGAAGGAAAAACCACTACCATATGTTTTCCTCCATCCAATTTTGGGCTTGCTGCTTCGAAATGAAAGTTCCCCATACTTTCCCTAAGTAAAATGGGTTTCATCTTAGATCCATCATCAAATGGGTTCTTGGCCAAACTAGAGGATGGCCCACTGAGTGAGTTAGACGGTTTCAAAATCTTCCTGCCAACTTTCAGCCTACCCTCTGGCATTAGGCCCTTCCTCTTGTTATATGATTTATTCCTGCTCCTATTCCTCACATTGGCATTAACGACCGATCCCTTATATCTTCCTCAAGTTTCGCCTTATCTTCCTCCATTTGCTCCTTGTCAACCTGGACCGATCTCCCACATTAATATCTTGAGCAAAATCCCCCAAATCATCGCCTATATTCCCGCTTAAAGATTTAAATCTAGACCCTTTACTCCCGCTGACTGTCTTATCTTTGACTGAGTTTGTCAGTACCAATCGATTTCCTCTCCCCTGCTTCTGTTTGACTAGCATCCAAGGACCATATCTTTGCTCCTCAACACATTTTGGGGTGTCAGGTATATTCCATGGTAAATGACCCTCCACCGTAGGTGGCTCATTTTCTTTACCCGATCTGTAAGAGCAAATTTCCCTACTGTGTCTGTACCGCCCACAGTCGAAGCATATCACTGGTAAGGACTCATACTCCACACGTTGGATCCCACCATCGATCAAGATCTTAGACACTAGCGGCTGGTCCAAATCCACAAAAACAACAATTCGGGTAAATTGTCCTCTAGCTCTGTTATCAGTATTTTGATCTATTCTGGCGACCGGTTTGATCACCCCACCAATAAAATTCAATAGACTTTTTGTGTACATCCCTTCCGGTAAGCTAGGTAACTTAACCCAAATCAGCAGGTTGTTGGGATGCGCTTGGTCAGTTGAGAAACTCTGTGTCCATGGCCTAATCATTAAGTAATGACCAAAAATTGTCCACGGTCCTCCCGATATCGTAGCAATGTACTCATTCTCATTTTGAAAGCGGACCGAAAAGTAATCATTCTCTAGATCAAGGACTTGTAATGCTTGTTTAGTTTTCCATATCGCTTGGAGTTTATTCGACATGGTGTGGTAGGAAATCTTTCATCCCAAAAGCTTCACAATCACTGTCCTGGCCATTTTCTGAGCAATGAAATCATGAACATGTTCAGAGAAAGTAATTGAAGGTATACCATCAATCACCTCCTTTGAAACATCACTATCTTTTAGGTTGAAATCTTCCTCATCATGAGAAGATCCATTGTTCTTAAAAGTACCTAGTAACTTGTCTTTCCATGAAGCAATAGAGTTTTCCCCGATAAAATTGACCTTCCCTGTTCATCCACAATAGGATCATTTGGATCCAGAGGTTCATTCGACCTCATTCAGGTTTTCTTTGTAGCTCTTCCTAACGATCCACCAGAAACCAGTACTCCGTCGGGCATTGTAGCTCTTTTTTAACCTTTTTGTTAACATATAATTTAAAATGTTTTAAAATCAATCTAGCTCTAATATCTAATTAAAATGTTTTAAAATTTATAAATTAATTTAAAATATGAGTGGTATTTTTTAAAAATACAAATATGAGTGGTAGTTTGGTGCAATTAACCCCAAGTTTTCCATAACAAGGTTGGATTGGGATTGGGCAAAATGCTGTTATACGTCATGGCTCCATCATTTCTTTTATTGAGAAATGCAATATTGAGCATCTTGTAGTTCAATCGGTTTTTCAATTTGATAATCTGTCCGATACGATAAAATAAATCGTTAAAAAATTTATACAAAATATTAAAAGTTAAATTCAATCACTCGATTTATATTGATTTTCGAGTAAACCAATTTAATGCTTTTCTCCGAATCCATACTACGACTAGTTTTCAATCTAACCAATCTAAACGGTTGATTCAATCTGAGTCAAACAACCTTACTTGTGGCAAAAGAAAACATAGTTAACGCTCCAAATCTATGTTTGACTCGGACATAACATAGGCCAAAATAATAATTAGGATGTAATAATGGTTGGACCATGGATGCCTATTTCATAGGGTTGAGCAAGAAAAATTAAAAATCAAAAATCAATCTAAATTGAAGGGTTTAAACGATTTGAGAATATTAGTTGAAAATTTGTTGTTATTGGAATTATAATTTTATTTAATTTATAATTATTTTAAATTCCTATATGTGAAAATAAACATTTTTATTTAAAATAGAAACCATAACTTAAAAATTCCATATAATTTTTTATAGAATAGTATATGAATTATTTATATTTATTTGAAAAATTATTTTAAAAATATTTATTAAATATTTACTAAATAATATATAAAAAACCCAATTTATCAAAATAAATTCACAAAGCTTAAACCCAAAAATAATATGAAAAAACTGATAATCAAATTATTATAATTGATTAACCCCCTAATTAAACCTAACTTCAAAAAGGGACTAATTCAAAAAATGATTATTCTATTATGTAGTAACGGAACATCACAGCTAGTAGCAATCAAATATTAATTCCAGAAGTCATCTTCTTCGGAACGTGACATGATAAGATGACTTCAATTATTTTGAATTTTAATCTATTAAAATTTTAAAAAATATCGTTTTAAAAAAATATTAGATTAGCTTTTTTTTTTTTAATTACGGGACTAGGTCAAAAAACGAAAAAGTTTCTAGTTAGAAATGTTTTTAGCGTATTGATAAAAAAACGTTTTTACCCATTTTTTTTGTGTGTCACCTCTTACTAAAATGAAACTTACAAAGCATATTATATAGATTCTAAGTCTCATTTTTCTTATTTCTTAAACGATGTGAGATATGGGTCTATATAGACTCATAATTTATTTGCAGTTTGTTTTTAGACAATATGGAATTACTTACTCTTTTAACTAACAATGTAAGATTAAAAACTATACTTAATTTTTAACAATTAAAGACAAAACTTTGTACAACATTAAACTCTAACAAAATATATTTTGTTATTTTTAAATGTTATCCTTTGTTTGAGATTGTTCATATTATAATTTGAGGAGGTTGGTCATTAGACAACTAATTATTATCTTTAAATTATTTTGTCTTATTGGACTTTTTTACAACGATAATATTTGTATAAGAGTTTATAATGTTTTATTTTGTTAGAATTTAATGTTGTACAAAATTTTGTCTTTAACTTGTAAGAATTAAGTGTAGTTTTTAAATTTATGTTGTTAGTTAAAAAAGTAAGCAATCTCACATTGTCTAAGAACAAACTGCAAATGAGTTATGAGTTTATATAGACCTATATCCCACATCGCTTAAGAAAACAAATGAGACTTAGGTTGTAATAACTCGATTGTCAGTGGTGTCGAAAATAGTGGTTTGAGGCCACCAAATCCAGCGAGTAAGCTCGTAAATTTTATTATTTAATATTTACGAGTCAAATAAGATTTTAAAAAGATTTTTGAGTTGGTAATTTATGTTTTATAATGATTTATTAGGTTCGAGTGGTAAAACCCTAGGTCAAGTGGTTTTAGAAAATGAGATATCGAGATCTCGTTTTTATAAACCAAGCCGTAAATATTTTTATAAATATTTACGGAGTGTCATTAAGATAGTATTAAAGTTTCGTTGAAAAATTTTAACGTTTCGATAGTTAATTATTTAAAAATAGTAAATTGAAAAAAGTGCAAAATTTGCTAATTATAATAATTAAGTGACTGAATGAATTAATTAATAAATGACGGTGGACCTAAGAAACAATTATGCCCAGATTAAAAGATGAGGCAAAAAAATTAATAAAAAAATCCATTCAATGGAAAAATGGTAAATAAGTTGAAATTAAAAATAAACAAATTAGATTTTAAATTTTTTTAGGCATTTCTTCTCCCATATTCGGTTCAAACAGTCACAGGGAGAGCTCATTGAGCTGGTTTTGCATATTTTTGCTTCACGTGGGTTTAATTCTTACCCGTTTCTTGTAATTTTTATGGTTTTTAGGTTGTTACATTTAGGTCTAATTAAACCTTACCTTAGTTTTTG
This sequence comes from Gossypium australe, assembly GCA_005393395.2. Taxonomy (NCBI): domain Eukaryota; kingdom Viridiplantae; phylum Streptophyta; class Magnoliopsida; order Malvales; family Malvaceae; genus Gossypium; species Gossypium australe. The sequence goes on from CM016625.1 coordinate 98,920,224, forward strand.
ATTTTATTAAAATTTTAGAAGTTGTAATTGATGAATCTATATGATTTTAGTTATTAAATGATGAAGTTAAGATGTTGGTTGATATTTAAAAGTATTTTGTTAAGTAATTTTGATGAATTTCCTGATTAGGGACTAAATTGTTGAAATAGTAAAAACACAAGGGTTTGTTGTGAAAATATTGAAAAAATGGGCTGTATTAAATGCCATGAATATTCTTCTAGCATGGGTTTGCATTAAAAATGGTTAATTCTCATGATTTGGGCTCACGGACTAAATTAATTGAATAAAAGTAAAACTTTAGGGGTAATTTTGTAAAATTGTCAAAATGACCAAATTGCATGAAATGAATTTTTTATTGTCTAAATTAATAAATTGAATAAAATTATTAATTCAGATTAAGATCGAGTGGAAAACTTGAGGAAAATAGAAAATTACCAAAATGCCCCTGAATCTTGGTATTTCTGCAATTTAACCAGGTAAGTTCGTGTAACTAAATTGTTCAATTATTTGTTTTAAATTGAATTTTATTGTGTGTTGTTTATATAAATGCCATGTATAATTATCGATCGCATATTTGACAAAGACCGAGTTCCTTTTGAACCTTAGAAATTCGGAGGATACAAATGACATGTCATTAGGGTTCCCGATTTGGTTGTGATCCTGCATGTGTTGTGGACACACAACAACTCTCTTGAGCTCCTCGATACTTGGCTCTTATGAGCTTCCCGATATACAACTCACATGACCTTCCTATTATATGAGCTCCCCGATACTTTGTGTGTACTACCCGTGTATCCAATGATATTCTAAATGGTTCAACGGGCAATGTTCTATTACGAGACGATATGAGTTCGATACGAACTAATACTGGTATATACATGAAATACATGGAAATGATAGTACATGATATATTGATATATTAAAATGGATGATATATGCATATGAAGAAATGGTAAGAGAATGATATGTATCATGACATGTACATATAGGAATATCTTTGATATGTTGATACATGGAAATTATGTAAGTTGAGACCAGTAATAAACTAAGTGTAACATGTTGAGATAATAAGGTTACTAATGTTGAATTTATATGAAACATGTTCATGTATGCTAACAAGTGTTGTTGTTTGATGCTTAGGCAAGTGCCAAGCTGTTGGTTGAATGATAATATGTTTAATTATATGTTGCATTGAAATGGTAAGTGCTCAAATGAAAATATGTTTGAGCTCATGAAAGTGTGGTAAGGTTTAAAGTTATTTAAAATCCTACTATGCTAGGATGATATGTATAAGTGATGCTGTGGATTTATTCGTCCTGTGAATTGTTGAATATAGATTCATGAATCCTGCGGTATCAATATTGGATTATCCTTGATGTGTATAAATTTCATATTTGAAATGAATTAATATGATTAAAGTTTATACAAGCTTACTAAACATTTATTGTTTACTTAGTTGTTTTCCTTTACTTTTCAGATTATCGGAAGTTCGATTGGGTTGGAAGCTTGTCAAAGTTATATCACACTATCCATCGATTCTGGTACTTTTGAATGTTTTGATTTTGGTTATAATGACATGTATATGTTATTTTTGGTTAAATGTTGGCCTATATGTGTTTTGTTGAGTTTAGTCACTCATTTGGCTTATGTTTTGGTATTTTGATAAGTGCATAATTTGCCTTAAAATGTTGATGTGTAGAATGATTTGGGGTTGAATGATGAAAATTAAAATAGTATTTGAAAATGCATATGAAGTACGTTTTATAACTTGGTGTGATTTAGTACTATGCTATAGTAAGTGTGTATGTATTTGATGTTATTGAATAAGTGGTACAATTGGTACCAAATGGTAAGTTTTAGTAAATGATTTACATGTTGTGTATTAATGAGATTAGACATAAAAGTTGGTTGATTACTTGGTTGCATAGATTATATGGTTAAACATATTTGTATTTGTCATTTAAGGTGACTAAAGGCATATTGGTTGTATGTGAATATACTACATGTTTAGGGATTGATTTTACTTGTTTTGGATGCCATAAAATGACTTGTTTATATGCACAATGTTAATTGAATGTACATGTGTAACACCCCTAACCCGTATCCATCTCTAGAACAGGGTTACTGAGTATTACTAGTGATTTTAGAACATTTTCAGATAATTCAAGTAAAATACTAATCATTTACCGAGAACAATCATAACGTCCCTTTAATTGGACCCTCGAGATCCAGTACTAACTTTAGAAACAAGACGGGACTAAATCGGTAGCTTAGAGTATTTTTTGCAAAATTGTAAAATTTTTTCTTATGTATAGGGGTCACACGCCCGTGTGGGTCACACGGCCAAGTGATATAAGTCACACGGCCGTGTCTATAGCCCGTGTAACTCTCTGACTTGCAAGTATTAAGGTGCAGTTTTCACACAGCCAAGCCACACGCCCATGTGCTAGGCCGTGTGGTCAATTTATTTTTCAAAAATTAAGTGCAAGTTTCACGCGACCATGACACACGCCCATGTCCAAGGCCGTGTCACCTACACGACTGAGACACACGCCCGTGTCTCTGCCAGTGTGCTCAATTCTGAGCATTCTGTTTTGCAAATTTGAAATACAGGGGACACACGGCCAGACCATATGCCCATGAACTAGGTCGTATGTCACACATGACCTAGACACACGCCCGTGTGTCTAGCCTTGTGGACAAAAGAAAGCCATTTCCTAGCCTCATTTCTCACCCAAATTTACCATTTTCCTGCACCAATACTTACAAATATAATTCAACAAATTACAAGTATAATTTAATCCAATTTCTATCATCCAAATTAATACATTTCATCATGTATATGCGTTTAATGACTTGCCTTTATGTAACTTACATATTGTGCAAAATTAGATAATCATACTTATCATTTTAGTTGTTGTAGTAATTCAACCATATCATATATCAAACATAAGTTTATTAGCCATTCCAATGGCTAAATTTCATCCATCATTTACATACCATCATTTAATTTAGTTAGCCTGTACATGCCATTATCAAAACAAGATTATCTTTTATACCAAAACATCATGTTGATAAGCAATTTGCCTATTCACACACTAAACAACATGTTAGTCACTGATCATTGTTTTGCGATGTCAAAGTCTTAAATTATAAAAAGAATGATCAAACCTAGAAACTAACTATGACAACGATTTGAGGCAAGCGCGCACCTATCGAACAGTATATTTAAGGCAAAAGACCAGATTTTCGAACCCAAAGGAACCAAAAGTACTAATACTAACTCTCTTTTTTTTATCTAGCCTAAGAATTAAGGGAATTGTTTATCTAATATAAAATTAATTAACTACTAAACTAAAGACTCTAAGACAAAGAATGAAATTGGGAAATAACTTTGAGGAAAACCAATTAAGACGATACCAAGGAAGAATCCAACACTTCACTTATCTAACTCTGAACCAGACGATTCATTTGACTTGATCCGTTTCCCTAATGTATATCTGCCTCTCTCGAGGTGACTAACGTCTAACCCCTAGGTTGATTAATTGAAATCTCTTTCTAATTAAAACCCCTAGAATTGCATTAACTCGATCTATGGACTCCCATATTAGGTTTCACCCTAATCCGGCAAAATCTCGTCACCCTATATCTAGGCGTGCGATCAACACCAATTATGCTATCTACTCTTAGGCAGGGACTTTGCTAAGCACACATACTTGAATTAATATCCCGGAAATATTAACACAAAGAAAGAACACATAATTAAGAACAAGTCAAATATTATAGTTTAGCAAACGATAACAAGATTCATCTTAGGTTTCATCCCCCTCAGGTATGAGGGTTTAGTTCATAACAATAAAAGAAAAATATCTCAGAAGAAAAGATAAAACAAAACATAAGAAATCCCTAAAACCCCCTGAAGGAATTGAAGGAGAGATCCTCCGTCTTGAGTATAACTCCGGCTTCTTGAGATGGATCAACTGGCTATCTTCGAGTAAATCCCCACAAAACTGTCTTCTTTGGCCTAGCTGGACGCCCCCTGACTAAAGCCTTGGGTTCCCCTCTTTTAGGTCATACTTAGGGTGTTTATATAGGCTTCTGAATATGTTTCTTTACCCCTAAGTATCCTAATCCGAGTGAAACTCTTCTTTCTTACGACAAGGACACGCCCATGGCACACGCCCGTGTAAGTCGTGGCCAGGCCGTGTTCGAAGTTGTTGAATGAGGCACGGCCGTGTGGTCTTGGGCCCAAGCCGTGTGGATTTAGTGAGATGGCCCATTTACTCCGTTTTGGGCCCGTTTTCCGTTCTTTTCATCATCCGGTGCTCTTTTGAGTATAAAACATGAAAACAAAGGATTAAGAGCACCAAATTACATAATTCAAATCTTAAATCAACCAAAAGCATGCTAAATATGGGCTTAAAATATGTTACTTTTACGGTTTATCAAATACCCTCACACTTAAGCTTTTGCTTGTCCTCAAGCAAAGTTCTCAACTCACAATTAAAATGAACTTCCTTGATTCATAATATTTATCAATAATGTTTCATCATAACTCAAAGATAATTCATACATGGATAATTTGTAACAGTCCGGTTTATACCTAGTCAGAACAGTGGTTTCGGGACCACAAATTCGAGCCCGTATAATATTTTAATATTATATTCTGTGTCGTTGATATGTGGTTAGCATGTGTTAAATTTTCGTAAGTTAATTGTCCATCTTTGTGCTTAAATTGATAAAGGGATTAAATTGCATCAAATGCAAAATTAGCATGCTTTTTGTAAAGGAATCTATTTGCTTATGTCTTTATTACATGAGGTCCTTAAAAGGTTATTATGCCATTATGAGTAAGTGGACATTTATATCCATGCATTATAAGATGATAAAATGGTTTCATTAATTATATTAGTAATTTGTTTATTATATGATATTTAATAAAACAAAAGGCTTAAAAATAAGCCATTATCATCCATATTGCCGAAACATCAAAGAAAAGAAAAAGAAAATTGACCTAGGGCATTCGGCTAGCTTTTGATTCAATTTAAGGTAAGTTTTGCTTTGGTTTTTGATAATTTTTACGTTTTTGTAATTGTTGCTTTGTCTACTATCAAGCCCATGTCTCAATTTGATGAATTGATGATGTTTGTGTGATATGCCATTGATGATTTGTTAAGCTTTTTGACGATTTTTGGTGTTAAATGATAGGTATGAAATTGATGAACATATTTTTTTCATGAAGATTTGATGAATTTAGCTAAATAAGGCTAAATTGAGAAAATGTCAAATTGAGGGATTAATTTGCAAATTTGAAGGAAAATGTGGGCTTGTATGTGCTGTGTATATATTCGACAAAGCATGTGTGTAAATGAATTTTGTGAATTTGATGTTTTGAGAAAAATGGACTAAATTGATAAAACGTGCAACTTGTGAGGGCTAAATATTAAATAGCCCAAAATATTGTATTGTATGAATTAGTGAATAAAAGGGTTAATTCTCAATATGTTTAGATCTAGAACCGAGGAAAACGAACTTTGATCGCGGGAAAGCGAAAGTTATCGAGTAGCCATTTTCTATTCCGATAAACCGAATCCGAGGTAAGTCACTATGCAAATAAACGTACTTGTTTGATATTATATGTGTTCATATGATTAATGTTGACTATAAAGGTTTATGAGAAGTTATGAAAATGAATTTCGAGATAAGTTTCAATATAGTGATTAAGTCCGATAAGTCCCGTACGAACCTAGGAATAAATAGGATTAGCTATGTCATGACATAGGTAACTGTTCTGTTTTATCATGGAAGACCACGTCTGGGACGTTGGTGTTGATTTGAGATTCGTGTAATGCCCTGTCTGGGACAGTGGCATCGATATCTAATTATGTGTAAGACCACGTCTGGAATGTTGGCATCAATATAAGCTTTACGTATAAGACCACGTCTGGGACGTTGGCATCATTATGATCTTTATGTGTAAGACCATGTCTGGGACATTGGCATCGTTCTGATTCGTGTAAGAACCTGTCCGGGACAGTGGCATCGATATCTGAGTGTACGTAAGACCTCGTCTGGGACGATGGCATTGTACTACTATTCCGAGCTTTTAAAGTATCCTATTGGACTCCTTATGGTTCAACGGGCAAGTATGAAATACGAATGAAAAATCCGAGCTTTGATGATTAAGTAAATGAAAGTTCGATTCAGGTACGTTGATTATACACCAAATGTGTATATAAGGTAAGTGACTAAGTGTTTTACTATGATGGATTGGAAATATGTTACATGAAAGAATATATGAAAAACTATGTGTTTGTGATTCTTGAATTGATAAATGTGGCAATTTGGCCAAGAATATGAATCAAAGTATAAATGTGAGAAATTTACCTTGTAGAAGAAATATGCCAATGTGGTTATATGCTTACATGCCATATCAAGTTTGTTTGTGTATTGACTTACTATGCTTTTGGAAAGCTTACTCTCTGTATGTGTTTTCTTTGTTCTATAGGTCGTCAAAACTACTGAAGGCTCGGGACCATCACGGATCGTTATCACACTACTAAAACTTATTTTGGTACACTTTGAGAATGTATATAGCTCAATATGGCATGTATAGGCTAGTTTTAGTATGAGTTGTATAATGAACTTAGCCACGTGATTTAGCTAATTATGTTTTGATAATATGCCTTAATGAATGTGACATGTGAAGTTGTTTTGCAATGCTTAGTTGTTATATGAAATGGTTATGAGATGATATGTATATATTGATGAAAGGAGCTTGGTATAATTTAGATTTAGTCATGCAAATTGGTATGTTTGGAATTGGTTTGAATGGTTTGTGGTGTGATTACCTTAGTTGGCAAATATGCATGAATTGGTTGATTATTTTGGTATGTTTTGATGGTTAAACGTGCATGAGACATCTTGTTAAATATGGCTTGTAGGCTTGACCCTTATGGGTGGCATTTTGGCCTTGTAAATGGCCTATAATGTCACACGGTTGTGGCACACGGGCGTGCCTAACGACCGTGGGTAAATTGTAGGATGTAGTTTAGTATCACACGGCCTTGACACGGGCGTGTCATCTGGCCGTGGTGTGCAAGTCAGTAGCTAGCTAAAAAGTACACGGCCAAATACACGGGCGTGCTTGGTAGCCATGGTGGGGAAGTCAGTATATGATTTAAAAGTACACGGCCATGGCACACGGGCGTGCCTAACGACCGTGTTGGTATAGTTAGTATATAGACATGGATGGATACACAGGGGTGTTTAGAAGCCGTGGAGGGCACACAGTCTCCTCCCACGGGCGTGCCTCCCTAGTTTAGTGAAGTTTTAAATTTTCCGAGAGTTCTCTATGTGTTTCGATTTAGTCCCGACTCGACTTCTAAGTATGATTCAGGTCTCGAGGACCCGTTTAAGGGACATTATGTCTGAGAATGATGGTTGAATGTATGATTTTGCCTGTGAATGTTTCTGATCTGTCTGGTAACGCTCCTAACCTTAATCCGGCGACGGACACGGGATAGGGGTGTTACATAATTCAACTCAAAGAGTCCTAAAGATTCAAACACTCAAAGTCATACATTTGTAGCACAAAAAATAGGCATTTTCCTCTCATCTCTGTATATCAAATCAAAGGTGTGGTCTCGACATGTATAATCGATGCAAGTTCTAAAATAACAAATCAATGTTGACACACTCATAATAAAAAGTGAGCATGAAAGAAATATATGCTCTATAAGGCTCAAAATCTCACACAAATTATGGGTATTTGATGTCAACCTCGCAAATTTCAAACTTCAAGGTAATAATTAGATTCAGGTAGACAACCTAAAAAAAATTTAATTCTGAAAAATAGACTTATCATGTTTGATTCTCTAGTCTCCTAAAATTTAAATTATCACTGCACAATTATCAATGACTTAATCCAAAACATATCAAAGAAAATCATGAATCACAAGGAATTTCATTCTAATTAGAAATATGAGAAAATTACTTAAAGACAAGATATCATTCATGGCATAATTCAGGGATTTGAGAATAATGAAGAAAGTTAGGCACTTTCTCGAAATAAATATTCACCCCCCACACTTAAGATGTACATTGCCCTTAATGTACAAAGATGTATATGGAATTTAAGAGAAAGGGAGAGGTGAAACTTCCTGAATTTAGATAGTTTCCTTGAGTTGGGAGTCCTGAAGTGTGGTGGCTGCTACCAAGCTCTGTGTTAGATGAAAAAATTGGGAAGCTCGTAGAGAATTAGCCAGGAAATAATAATAATAATTCAAAATATACTAAATATATATTTAAAGACAAGAAAGATAAAGAGAAAGAAAATAGAAAGTAAAATAAAATTAATATAAAAGATGAATGGACCGAAGAGTCCTTATTGTTAGATGGTTCGCGAGGTGGGTGTGACTTCTAAGGCTGTAGTGAGGTAGTGGTCGTGGTTCCGTTGTGATTCCCTAGCAGCCTTTCGAATCTAAATCAAAGAAACTAAGATAAAATAAACTAATTTAAGCATAAGATAGTTAAAGAGAAGGAAAATAAAGGAGAAGAGTAAAGAAGAGGAAGAATTAAATGGCCTCAAAGATCCCTGGCTTGTCGTTTGGATGAAGTGGCTGGCATGAACTTCTGTAGATCGGTCTCCCACAGGGAGACTGTGCTTGAATCCTTCCGCTTCTTCGACATAGGTATTGTGGAGATCAAGGGTTAGAAAAATAATGTAGAAGGGGGAAGATCTGAAAATGAAAAGGGAAAGAAAATGGTATGGAAGTAGGGATATGGTGAGTAGGTTAGAAGAGGAGGTGGTTTAAATAGGATATTGAGGTATGGTACGTCCCATGCCCATGTACCCTGGGCTTGTCAATTCACACGCCATGTCGCATGACCGTGTTGCATTTTGTTCGTTTCTCCCACGCCCATGGGTGGGGTGCCACGCCCGTGTGTGATCTAATAGTGTCGGCCACGACTGCATCGCACGGCCGTGGCATGGTGGTTGGAGTCTGTGACTCGAAGATATGATTCATTCTGACTCGTACCATCTCTGCCATGTTAATACGGAGATTCGGTGTATCTACACGGCCACGGCCACGACCCGTGTGCAAGGCCGTGTGGCTTGAATTTCTGTACTTTTGGCTAGCTTATAGTTAGGTGCTAAAAAGAAAGAATAAAATAAAATAGATAAGATAAAAAAAATGTAGAAGTTAATGGGGTTAGTACTTGGGTTGCTTCCTGAGAAGCGCTCGTTTATAGTCTTAAGCTAGACTTACCTCTCATTCGCATATTCATGGTGGTTTGAGGAGTTGAAAGTCCTTCCTCATGCTAGCAGCTCCATTATCATGATAAAGTGTAAGACGAGTAGTGTTTATTTTTAAAGTGCCAAAAATAGGGTTACTTACCTCGACTGTTCTGTGTGGGAAAACATTGATCACCTTAAAAGGGATTTCTTTGTTTGTGTTGGGATCAGGAGGAGGTATTCATGGATCTGCTTTTTCTATCAATACTTGATCTCCTATTTTAAAGTGATTTGATGTTCCTATAAGCTCGTCTAGGGATTCCTTCGGTTGGTGTAGTTGTGATTTCTCCCTTAAATATGTCTTCCACTCGTCTAGTTCATCGATGTAAAGCCACCGTTCCTCGTGAGTTATTTCTTTGTTGTTATGGGGTATAGACTCTGGCTTGGTTGTGTGGTTCTGTGGTGCTTCCTGAAAAGAAGGTTTAGTGGAAAGCTTATCAATAAAATTTACGTTCTCACCTTGGTCACTCGATGTCCTAGCCGAGTCGAGAGCTTGAAGTCTATTGATTCGTCACCTACACAAAGTATGAGTTCACCTGCACTGACATCAATTTTAGTCATGGCAGTTGCTAAAAAAGGCCTTCCTAGAATTAAGGGAATACTATTGTCCTCATCCATGTCTAAAATGACAAAGTCTACTGGGAATACGAATTTATCAATTTTTACTAACACATCTTCAATTATACCCCTAGGAATTCTAATAGTTTTATCAGCTAATTGAATGCTCATCCTAGTTTGCTTGGGTTTCCCTAGACCTAGTTGTTTACACAATTTATAAGGCATAACATTGATACTTGCCCCTAAATCAGCTAAAGCATTATCAATAGATAGACTACCAATCAAGCATGGAATTGTAAAACTCCCTGGATCTTTTAACTTTTGTGGTAATCTATTCTGCAACATGGCTGAACACACTGCGTTTAGCTTCTTTAAAAACTTCCTAGATTCTGGCATTTGCGAAAGAGCTTCAAGTAACGGTAAGTCAATATGTAATTTCTTTAAAAGTTTAAGAAACTTACCGAACTGTTCCTCTGTTTTGTCTTGCTTCATCGCTTCGGGATATGGTATGCGAGGTTGGTAATCTTTGATTACCGATTTTGGTTTTTCTTGGGTTACCTCGACATTACCTTCTTCTACCACATTCTTTTACCTTAAATTGGGCTCGTCTAACCCTTCACTATCTTGAGCTATTATGACTTGAATTTGCTCCTTTGGGTTAGTCTCGGTGTTGCTCGGTAGGCATCCTTGTGGTCTCTCAGAGATCTGCTTAGCAAGTTGCCTGATTTGATCTTTGAGCTCCTGTGTCGATTTATCAAGTTGAATTTTAAAGGATGTCTCAGTATTCTGAAAACGTGTTTCTGTGGCTGCCATGAATTTTGTCAGCATCTCCTCGAGGTTTGGCTTCTTTTCCTGTGGGTAGGGCTGTTGTTGGAAGTTTTGGGATGGATGTTGTTTTTGATTTCCTTGACCACCCCATGAGAAATTGGGGTGGTTTTTCCAACCTGGATTATAAGTGTTACTATAAGGGTTATTGTTAGATCGGAAATTATTAACCATATAGTTCATTTGTTCGCTCTCCATGCCCTGTCCGTAAGGTGGGTACTCAGGATTCGCCACTCCTTCACTTGTGTCGCACAGCATAACTGGGTGTGCCTGCGAAGAACCATATACACCATCAAATTTTTTATGTAACAACTCTACCTGATTTGATAGCGCGGTTACTATGTCGAGGTTGAAAACTCCGGCTGCTTTGGCTGGCCTTGTCCTTGTAACTTGCCACTGATAGTTACTCAATAACATCTCCTCTATAAACTCGTAGACCGCTTCAGGAGTTTTGTTGTTTAGGGTTCTGCCGGCGGCTGAATCGATTAGTTGCCGTGTTGATAGGTTCACACCATTGTAAAAATTTTGGACCTGTAGCCATAAAGGTAATCCGTGGTGTGGGTACCTCCTTAACAAATCTGTGTCTCTCCCATGCATCGTAAAGTGTCTCTAAATCCATCTGCACAAAATAAGAGATATCATTCCTCAACTTGGCCATTTTGGCCGGCGGAAAATATTTTAATAAGATTTTTTCGGTCATTTGATCCCATGTAGTGATTGACCCTCGTGGAAGGGAATGCAACCACTGTTTGGCTTTATTTTTTAAAGAAAAAGGAAATAAACGAAGATGGATGGCATCATCAGAAACACCATTTATTTTGAAGGTATCACAGAATTCTAGCAAATTTGCTAAGTGTGTGTTAGGATCCTTATCCTGCAAACCATCAAACTAAACAAACTGTTGTATCATCTGTATAGTGTTAGGTTTCAGTTCAAAATTATTTGCAGCAATAGTAGGCCTAACAATACTTGACTCAGTTCCTGTTAAACTAGGTTTAGCATAATCATACATAGTTCGATGAGCATAATGTTCGGCCATCTCTGGAGGTGGCGGATTATTTTCAGCCATCTCTTCTGTAGTATTTATTTCGGCTCCTTGCTCTTCTTCTATGTAGTTTAAGCTTCGCCTTATTTCTCTGCGATTTCTGCGAATGGTACCTTCAATATCACTGTCGTAAAGTAGGGGTCCTGTCGGGTTCCTTTTAGTCATAAACTAGAGGTACCTGAAAGGAACAAAAAGGAAGAAAATTTAGAAAAGTTAAAAATAAAAGTAAATAAATATGGCTAAAGTAATAAAAATTAAGCTTTCCTAATATTTCAGTTCTCCGGCAACGGCGCCAAAAACTTTATCATTGTTTTATACGATGTCAAAGTCTTAAAATATATAAAAAGAATGATCAAACCTAGAAACTAACTATGACAACGATTTGAGGCAAGCGCACCTATCGAACAGTAGTATAGTTAAGGCAAGACCGGATTGTCGAACCCAAAGGAACCAAAAGTACTAATACTAACTCTCTTTTTATTATCTATGTAACACCCCTAACCCGTATCCGTCGCCGGACTAGGGTTGAGTGGCATTACTACACTAACACAATTTCGAAATAGACTTCAGTTGGATTTAAGTATAAACAATACAATCATTTCCATAATATTATATTACAACCAATTTGAATATATATATATATATATATATATATCGAAAGCACCTCCCATATGTAATTTAGGCCATGATCAATTTAAAACATCCATTTACATTACGAGCAAGCTATAAAAAAAATTTCAAAATATAGCAACGATACATAACCAAGAAAATAGCCATGTTCGCACGGCTATATTTATATACAAATTAAACATCATATGTTTCAATACTTAGCCTAACCTATACATGCCTTCAAAATCATAACCAAAATTTAAAGTACCAAAAAGGAGGCGATAGTGTGGATGACTTTCTTGACGATCCCTCTCGAGCTCGTAGCTTAATCAAAATCTATAAAACAAAGGAGAACATTTCACACTAGTAAGCTTACTAGCTTAGTAAGTCCTAAGTTCATGATAATACAACATTTAAACATTAGACATTAAAATTGAAATAATTCAACTTGTACGTTTGTACTCACATTTACTTTCAAACTGTCAATTTCATACCTATATAACGTATAAATTTATAGAATAATTTCTTTTTAACCGAATGCTTATAACAAATATTTACTCATAATCCAACCTTCCACAACCAAATGTCCTTATGTAACCATATGTAGAAACATTCATATACTTAAAGTTCAATTTTTATAATATAGCATCAAATACACAACAATCCATGTGGCCGAATATACCTAGTCTTGTATCCACATATTAGAAGACCAAAGCCACAATTTTCATATCATTCATTAGTAAAACCGAGAACACATATTAACCATATTTATATGTATATAAATTTCATTTGTAACACATACAATTTATAATAGATAACTGAATTACTTGCTTACCTTATTTTGAATATGTAAGAAGTTAATTCCTACTTGACATGCTTACCTGAGCCATTAACTCAATAAATTAGCTTTAATTCGCCTTGAACACAAATTCGGTTCCTCTTTTGTAAAACACATCACCGGCATCAAGCCTGCTAGGCGTAAAAGCCCGATAAGCAACACCGGCACAAGGCCTGCTAGGCGTAAAAGCCCGAGTCATACCAATACAGTTAAACATCCCAACACACTTCATAACTATTTTATACATATGTCCAATTTAATTGGGCTATCTCACATTAAACCAACAAAACCATTTATCCTTAGACAATCCAACAATTCACATCACATAACCAACTTTAATCATCAACCTAGTATACCTATATACATTCGGCCATGATATAAATGGGTACTAAAATTCATCAAATTTTTTTTTTTTTATTTTTTTTATTTAAGATGATCAAAATAAATTCTTTGACATGCCTTAGCTAAAGGACTTACCTGACACTTACCTGATCAGAAATGTGCATAAAATTTTAAAGCTGTCCAACTGCATCACACTGACTAAATTGATCATAACTCGAGTTACAAAACTCGGAATTTAGATCCGTAAATTTTCATTGAAACTAGACTCATATAACTTTTTACCATAATTTTTCCAGAATTTTTCATGTGGCCAATTAGTACAGTTTATTCATCAAAGTTACCCCTATTTCACTGCTTGACAATTCTGACCTATCCTTACAAAAATACAATTATCTCATTGTACCAAATTTCAATAATGTCCTTGTTTATTCCAATCAAAAATAGACTCATTACGGATTCTAAACATATAACCATGCTCCATAATTATTTTTGTACAATTTTTAATAATTTTACCAAGACAGAACAGGGGCTCACGAATTCATTCAGAGCAAGTCTCACTAAAACTTAAATATCTCATAATATATAAATCCTTTGCCTACTCTGCTTCTTCCATGTAAAAATAGACACAATAAGATTTAATTTCATATTTTATTCACTTTCTAATTCAATATACCCTATTTTGGTGATTTTTCAAAATCACATCACTGCTACTAACTACAAACTGTTTCGTTGCAAATTATGAAAAAAACTAGCTTATAATCGAACATACCCACATCCCTAATTCAAGGGTTCATTTCGTATACATACATCTCCTTATCAAAAACGATTAAACTTCAATTAAGGATGCATAAACATTGCCAACATAAACCGACATTTGTATCAAAGGCACAAAAAGCATACTTAACTAAAAATTTAGCCATATTCGCATGGCTATTATACACATGAACCTTAAGTTTTCATCAAAACAAAGACAAAGTCTTTCCTCAACTACATAAATATATATATATAAATCCTCATTTTCAATTTCCAGCATCAATTACATTCCATTTTCACGTATACTATACCTTGATACATATACAATTATTTAATCCACCCAATTAGTTCAAGCTTACATATATAATTATGCATTTTGATCTCATTTCGAATATAACAAAATATTCCCCATACCACATTCGGCTTTATACAATTAAGTCTATTATTTCACTTTAGCATATACAATTAAATATTGAATAAAATTTGTATCAATCCAATTGCTTACAAACTTACCTCGGAATTATATGATTTAAGCTTTCCCGGCTACTCGTTTACCATGATCTTCCCATGATCCAACTCCTTCCCCTTTTATTCTTGATCTATAATATATCAAATAAAGCTTGTTCACATTTAATTCTATTCAATTTCATCCAAAACTCAATTTTATAAAGTTTACTATTTTACCCCTCAATTATTTAAGCTTTACAATTTAATCCATATATAGCTCAAAATACAAAATGTCAACAATTTGGCCTTCTTAATCAAGGGCCGAATGTTCACCTCACCATTCCCAACTCCTTTCGTCCATTATTTAGCTAATTAACCCCTTTCTAAAATTTTCTTCTTATCAAACAACCTAATACCCGAAATTCTTCTAAAATTCTTAAGGGATTCTTCTAGTCTAGTTCGTTTCTAATATGTGCCATATTGAGTCACATAATCCCCCAACTTTATATCCATGGTAATAATCGAAACATGCCATCTAACATACATTTACAAAGGGGCTAGCTAATATGCATGTTAATAACCTCAAAAACGTTGAATTTAATAAAAACTAAGCTTAGATACCAACCTTAACAAGTCATGTATAAACCGAGATGAAGAGAGCTTGATGTTTTACCATTTAACATTTCAACCTAGGGACACCCATCAATGGCCGAACACTCATCATGCTTCCATTTCAACAATTTCAACTTGGGTTCAATAAAACTCAAGGAAAGAGACTCACAAATGCAAAAATTTTCAAAAAAATCAAGTTAAAATGCTAACCTTATTGAACCATGCAAGAGCCGAATATTTGAGTGCTCAACTCTCCTCTCTTTTGTTCTAATTTCGGTGATGGAAGCAAAAAAAATATGATGATACTCTCTTTCCTTTCTTATTTCTTTATTTTATTAAAGAAATATCACCATATTAAATTAGTATTACATTTTATTATTATTATAACATATACAATAATCATTTCTTAGCATGCTAGCCGTCCACTACTTTGTTTTTAGGGAAAATTGACATGCAAATCCATTCTTGTAAGGAACATTTCAATTCAATCCTTTTATTTAATGAATGTTATTTTTTTTACCACTTATGTAATTTGGTCCTTTTTCTTAAATTAAACATACAAACAGTCAAATAAATTCACGAAATTTCAACACAGGCTCAATCATATATATTTAACACGAAAAATAATATTAATTTATTTTTCCGACTAGAACCCTTGGTCCCGAAGTCACATTTCTGATCAGGCTAAAATCGAGTTGTTCTCAAGTGGGATTTTATTATAATATAGTTATAAATTATAAAACAATTATAATATAATCTTTAACATATAAAATAATACTTAAAAACATGTTATAAGACCACATTGCCGTCCACTACAATTTAAAATGGGTATATTACCCTTTAAGGACTTCACTAAAATAAAGCCACATCAATTTAACCATAAATCAAATAAAAGGCCACTTTTACCAGTAACGCGATTTAGTCCTTTTTAACTAATTGAGCACACAAACAGTTAAATTTTTATACGAAACTTTCACACCCATTAATTCACATATAACTGACTCAAATTATAATATTAAAATATTTCTCGGACTCGGATTCATGGTCCCGAAACCACCGTTCCGATTTGGGTCAAATTCGGACTGTTACAATCTAGCTTAAGAATTAAGAGAATTGTTTATCTAATCTAAAATTAATTAACTGCTAAACTAAAGACTCTAAGACAAAGAAGAATGAAATTGGGAAAATAACTTTGAGGAAAAACCAATTGATTAAGACGATACCCAAGGAAGAATCCACCTAGACTTCACTTGTTATCTAACTCTGAACCAGACGATTTATTCATTTGACTTGATCCGTAAGATTCCCTAATGTATATTAATCCCTCTCTCGAGGCGACTAACATCTAACCCTAGGTTGATTAATTGAAATCTCTTTCTAATGAAAACCCCTAGAATTGCATTAACTCGATCTATGGACTCCCATATTAGGTTTCACCCTAATCCGGCAAAATCTCGTCACCCTATCTTTAGGCGTGCGATCAACTCCGCTTAATTATGCTAGATCTACTCTTAGGCAAGGACTTTTGCTCCTCCACCTAAGCACATCATACTTGAATTAATATCCCAGAAATATTAATACAAGAATTAAGAACACATAATTAAGAACAAGTCAAATATTTATCATATAGTTTAGCAAACGATAACAAGATTCATCTTAGGTTTCATCCCCCTTAGGTATCTGAGGGTTTAGTTCATAACAATAAAAGAAAACATCTTAGAAGAAAAGATAAAACAAAACATAAGAAATCCCTAAAACCTCCTGAAGGAATTGAAGGAGAGATCCTCCGTCTTGAGTATAACTCCGGCTTCTTGAGATGGATCAACTGGCTATCTTCGAGTAAATCCCCACAAATCTGCCTTCTTTGGCCTAGCTGGACGCCCTCTGACTAAAGCCTTGGGTTCCCCTCTTTTAGATAGGCTTCTGAATATGTTTCTTTACCCTTAAGTATCCTAATCCGAGTGAAACTCTTCTTTCTCACGGCAGGGACATGCCCATGGCACACGCCCGTGTAAGTCGTGGCCAGGCCGAGTTCGAAGCTGTTGAATGAGGCATGGTCGTGTGGTCTTGGGCCCAGGCCGTGTGGATTTCGTGATATGGCCCATTTACTCCGATTTGGGCCCGTTTTCCATTCTTTTCATCATCCGATGCTCTTCTGAGTATAAAACATGAAAACAAAGGATTAAGAGCACTAAATTACATAATTCAAGGCTTTAATCATCCAAAAGCATGCTAAATGTGGGCTTAAAATATGTTACTTTTACGGTTTATCAGTCACAAAGATCCAATATGCATAGATGAGCTCATCATGCCATATTCAGATTCCATCTCGTGCTTCTCATGTCATATATGTATTTTATCCGATGAATTATTGAATTTCCGATGGATATTTCGAGTAGTACACTCGAGGTGTACAATTCTATTATCCGTCAATTCATGTACAATAGTATCTTATAAGTACACATTCGAGCCACATATCACACAGCAAAATTACCAGTTCAGGCTAAATTCTAGCTGTAATATATACTCTAAGGGCTTTTTTGGAATACCAGTCCAGGCTAAATCCTTTATATGACAAATTCCCTATAGAGTCCAATCTGGATTAAGAGTCCAGGCTAAATCCAGTCAATTAGGATTACCAATCCAGGCTAAATCCTAATTGAAACATATACTCGAGAGGCTCATTTCAGATTACTCGTTTGGGCTAAATCCATTCTGCAACACATGCAGTTTTATTAGGGAAATCACCTTTATCCATCGGAATTGAATATTCACACGGAATTTAACCCTTTTCAATAAATCTCTAACATATACCATTTCTTCCATTGCAATTTCCATACATTTCATATATACAATCTTATATAACATCTTCAATGTAATATAACATTCAAAACAACACATTTCTATGCCCATTTAAGTTATACGAACTTACCTCGATATTTGTTCGTATTTAAAAATCTACTAATCCGAGACTTTATCTTTTCCTCGATCTAACTCTTTGCTTGACCTTTTCGGATCTATATAAATGAATTTAATCATCATTTCAATCCATTTCATATTAAATTGAACCCAATTTACATTCTAGGAAAAAGTACCATTTTGCCCCCATACTTTTCATAAATTCCAATTTCATCCCTAGGCTCAGAAATTGAAATTCATGCAATTTAATCATTATTCCAAGCCTAACCAATATTCTAATATAACTTTTACAGCACATATATTCTCTAAATTTCATAATTTTCCATGGGTTTTACCATTTTTCAATTTAGTCCCTAAATTAAGTTTCCATCATATTTCACTTTGTAAAAGTTGTTTATCTATCAACAACTTTTCATTTTCTACCATAAACTTCTAAATTTCAGCATATTAATCAATGGAAAATTTTCCATACTTTGATATCTTTTCAAATTAACCCCCCAAATAGAGAAATTAGACTTTTCTGATCTCAAAAATATAAAAATCATTAAAAACGAAACATGAAACTTACCAATTTATGCCTTGAAAGCTTCTTTTCTCTCTCCTAGGGTTTCCATGTATTTTTAGGGAAGAAGATAATATGAAAATGTTTTCTTTTTCAGTTAATTTAATTATCACCTATTAACTTTCCTTTTTTCCAATTTAGTCCTTAACCTTTTCTAATTTTTCCATGGATGATTCACCAAAAATATCTACATAATTTTCCTCAATGGTCTAATTGCCATATAAGAACCTCACATTTTGAATTCCATAGCTATTTAATCCTTATAGCTACTAAAATTCAACTTTGACATTTTATGTAATTTAGTCCTTTCCACAATTAGACACATAATCGATAAAATTTTCCTGTCAAAATTTTCATATAGCCTTTCTATCATATCACTAATCATATTATGAAATTAAAATAATTTATTTTTCTAACTTGTATTTGTAGTTCCGAAACCACTATTCCGATTTCACTGAAATTGGGCTGTTACAACTCTCCCTCTTAAGGATTTTAGTCCTAAAAAATCTTACCAGTAAAGAGATTAGGGTACTGTTTTCTCATGGTATCCTCCTGCTCCCAGGTAGATTCTTCAAATCCGTGTTTCTGTCAAAGAAATTTTACCAATGCTACCTTTTTATTTCTTAACTTTTTTGTCTCTCGTGCCAGAATCTTGATCGGTTCTTCACTATATGTCATGTAACAGCCCAGTTTTAGCTAAATCAAAATAGTAGTTTCAAAACCACAAATCCGATGTCAAAAAATTATTTTAATATTATTTTATGTGTTTACAACATGTTATTTGATATGTGTGAAAATTTCGTGAGCCAATTTTATTGTTTAATTGCTCAATTTGAGAAAAAGGGCTAAATCGCGTAAAATGTAAAAGTTGCATTCTATTAGTTAAAGGTGTCAAATTACTTTGGATTTTTAATATGATGGCCTTAAATGGTAATTAGATCATTTTAAAGGTTAATGGACATTAATGGACATCCATTATATGTTTTTATATGTTTATAAGAAAGGTTATATTACTAGATTGATTAATTAAGTTATAATACGTAAAAAAAAAATCAAAATTATTCTTTTATCATCTTCCTTGGTCGAATATTAAGAGAAGAAAAGCCAAAGATTTAGGTTTTCATTCGGCTAGGCTAATTCAAGCAATTAAGGTACGATTTTTGATTCGCTTTTGATGATTTTTATGTTTTTAAGATTGTTGCTTCGTCTTCTAGCTAGCATGTACCTTAGATTTTGAAACTGTTAAAGATTTTGAAAGTTTCCATTTTTGAATTTATGAGTTCTTTGATGTTTAAGGTTGAAATATGAAAGTTTGATGATAGATTTTCATGTTTTGTAAAGTGATTTTTGATAAAAATGCATAATAGGGATTAAATTGTGAAATGTGCAAATTGAGTGGTTGAAATGTGAAATAAATGAAAGGTTTGGGCTGCTAGGGACTTATATGAAATTCGTCCAAGCTTGGGTTTAAAGAAATTATGTGAATTTTGTGTATTTGTGAAAGAGGGACTAATTTGATTAAATGTGAAAGTTTAGGGGCTAAAGTGAAAATAGGCCTAAATGTATGTTTTGGACTAATTTGAATGAGTGGTTTATTAAAGAATTTAATTTTGAATATATTTAGATCAAGAAAAGAGGAACCCGGAATTAGATCGGGGGAAAGGCAAGATTATCGAGTAATTGACTCATTTTGCCGTTTTCGTACTCTAGGTAAGTTCGTATGTGACGATTTCTTTTTAAATGTATGATAAATGCTTTGATGTTGCCTAAACTTTAATTATGAGATTTTTATTAATGTATGAATTGTAAATACAATTCTACGGATATATTCGAAGATGGAATCGACAAGCTAAAAGTCCCGGTTGAACCTTAGGTATAGATTTTGGATACTGATGACATGTTAAAAGATGATATATCGATTTGGATTCGGGCCATGCATATCAGATGTGTTGGCTTTGGGCCACGATATCAGCACTACGGGTGCGAGTGATACCTTGATTTGGCTACGGGCCATGGTATAGGTATTTCGGAAAAAAGTTACCTTGATTTGGCTACGGGCCATGGTATAGGTACTTATCGATTGAGATCCTTGAGTATCCGACTTCTATTCTGAATGGTTCAACAGGTAAATGAATGATGTGTTTGTGAAAGAGGTTAGTACAAGGCGATACAGGTACGTACAGAACCTATTCGAGAATTAAATAGAGAAAGTTCGATGAGATGGTATTTGATCATGTTTTGAGACATGAGAAAGGTTTGTAGTTAATGTGTATATAGTGATGTTATGTATAATTAGTTGATATGTATTTATATGATGAATTAAGTTATTCACATATGAGCTTACTAAGCTATGAAGCTTACTTTGTGTTACTTTTCTATGTTTTATAGTGAATCAAGGCTAGCTTGGATCCGGGAGTCATCGGGAACATCATCGCACTATCGGACATCTATTTGGTACTTTTGAGTTGTGTATATATGGTATATGGCATGTATAGGCTACTTGTGGTATTTTGGTTGTGAATATAGCCATGAGAGTTGGCTTGTAAATGATGTTAATATGGTTGTGTGTTTTGCTATTAGAAATGGCTTGTAAATGCATATGTTTTGGTTGTATATATAGCCATGGGTGATGGCTTATTTTGGTATGTTTAGTATGAAAATGGTTATGGTTTTATAATTGCAAATGGTTAAATTGATTTATGGAGTTTAGTGCTTGAGAAATGCTTTGGTGAAGTATGATTTTAGAAGTTGAGTTGATGAGTATTTGAATAGGTATTTGGTATTGAATTGAGTATTGAATTTGGTTGAAATGGATATGGTATGATTTGTGCATTTGAATAATGATTTTGGTTGCTTAGTTGTGTGATGAAATGGTACCATTTTGGTTGTTTAGGTGAGCATGAGTAAGGGTAGCAAATTGGCCTTGCAAATGGCCTATTTTTGTCCACATGGGCAGAGACATGGGCGTGTGTCTCAGCTGTGTGCAACACATGGTCATACTACACGGTCGTGTGTCCCCTAGTGTTGAATTAAAATGAAGTCAGTATGCTCCACACAGTCTCACACACGGGCGTGTAACCGACCGTATGGCACAAGTCAGTATACCCCCTAAATGGCACATGGCCTAGCATACGGGCGTGTGACTTGGCCATGTTGCATAAGTCAGTATACCCTACAGGTTTGGCACGGCCTAGCGCACTGGCGTGTGTGGCCACTTCGAAGGGTACACGGGCTAGACACAAGGGCGTATGGTCAGCCGTGTGACCCAAGTCAGTATGTATCCCTTGTTTCCACACGACCTATGACACGGGCGTGTTTGAAGCTGTGTGAGGCACACGGCCTGTTCACACGAGCGTGTGACCCCTGAATGATTGAAAAATTTCTAAGTTTTCCAATAATTTCGTATGTTATCGATTCAGTCCCGAACAGCTTCTAAAGCATGTTTAAGGCCTCGTAGGCCCTTATATGGGACAATATGATTGTGTTGAATGATATTTGAGTATGAATGCGTAAATTTATAAGTATTGTATGTTAAATGATGTATATTGATCAATAATACCTCGTAACCCTATTTTGACAGTGAATACGGGTTAGGGGTGTCAAATGTCAGGTTCGGCTGAATCTCAATTTCTGTTGGAGAAATAACATGTGAAGGATCGGATCGGTACCGTTGTAGCATAGACGCATGAAAATCATTATGAATGTAACACCCCTAACCCATATTCGTCGCTAGATTAGGGTTGCGGGCATTACTAAACCTCACACAAGTCAAAGTACTTTATAAGAACAACTATCATGATAAATGTATACCAAATTCTACTATCATTAATATACATGTATATTTCATCTAATATCTAATCATTCCGTTGCATAACACAAATTAATATCATTAACATCAACTCAAGACTAATTACAATCAAATAGCAATTTACCATTTGTTAAGCCATTCAAACCCAAATATCAAATACGCATATAATGCTTATTCATTTATTTCTTTTCCAAAATCATCAATACATTCAAACATATATCATTTGTATACATATGTTTCGCTTTTGCCTACGACATTCCTCATTTCACTTACCATAATTTTAATAACCAAACAACTAATTCATTAGCATCATTTTCTTGCCATATTCGACCTTGTCCTCATACACATGATTATTCGAACATTTCATGAATTCACTTTATCAATTCATTCTGTTATCTATTTATCCCTTAATGCATACATGCCGAATATGTATCATTAATAGCATACACCTATACAATATACAACCTATACCAATTATTCCTAATCACTTAACTACACTTATAACCACATGCTGAATCTATGTATCACCATTCAAATATCATATGGACATTTAGATCATATCACATAAACAAACATTGAATACCTTCCATCATGACATATAAATCTATAATAAGCTTTAACCATGACCAAATTCATGTAAGTTCAAAATAACCAAATTTTAGCCATTTTCGCATGGCTTTTATATACATTCCAACCAAAAGAGACCAAAAAGTAATCAAGCTTATACATGCCATAATTTCTAAGGTTTAACGCTAATAAAAATACCAAAGTAGGTGATAATGTGCTTGACTTCGAGAAGGATCCCCGAATGCGAGCTTCAACTCCAAAGATCTATACCATGAACAAACAAATACACAAACGGTAAGCTATTATAGCTTAGTAAGTTATAAGCAAAGGGTAGTATATATAACCAAGCATTTTAAGCAACTTAATCATTGATTAGATTGCAACATCAATACACATAATAGGTTACCATTAACCAATATCATACTTATTTGGTCTCCATATAAAACCGAATATCCACATGCTCAATTTCCATACCAAAATGGCCTACCTAATTTACACCAAGATAATGAACTATCGTATAATACGTACATACCTGACACTCTTGTTTACCTGTAACACCCCTTACCCGTAAAATTGGGCTGTTACAATACCTCCACTAAGTGTTTTCTTTCTTTAGGAATCCGATAACCCGCACACGTAGTACAATTCCCGTAACGTATCGCACACTTAGTGTCGTTACATAATTTCTGCACACACAGTGCTATTTAATCGATTTCGCACACATAGTGCTCGGTGAGTAAAGTCCGCACACATAGTGCCATTCGACTTATATCCCACACATAGTGCCATTCGACCGATATCGCACACATAGTGCTTGGTGAATAAGGTTCGCACACATAGTGCCCCTTTTCTTTTATATAATTATCTTCTCTTGCACATAGTATATATTTACAATCTTGATTCATGCAGATAACAAATCCCTATATATAAATATATTCAAACAAATTTTTCCTTCCTATAATTCAATCTCACAATCGGCCACTCACAAACATACATCTAGCTAACTACTATTCACTAACTCAAAGCCCACATTTAATCCTCTACTCAATTTATAAACATTCATTCAACCCCATACATATGTATATAAATATTCCATACATAATCCAACCCACATTCGTTTGGTACCAATATTTAATCTCATACCCTATCACATTTATAAAATTTATATATACCTTTATACATAATTCAACCAACCAAGAAATTTATAAAAATAACTACATGTCCATAATACTATCCCATTCGGCAATCACAATTAAAATCACCATGTCACATTCGGCAATCAAGACGTTTAGATAAAATTTCATTTGAAAATGTACATTTCAATTTAATACTTATTCTTTTAAAACCACTTGCTTATAAACTTACTTTGGTGATTGATGAGTTAAGATTTTCTCGCTACTCATTTAATTTGGCTTTCCCCCGATCCGATTCCGGTTCTTTCCACCCTTGATCTAAAATAGTTTCAAAAAGAGCTCATTCAAATAAACTTTCATTCATTTTAGCTCAAAACACAAAATTGGAAAATTTTCTAATTTATCACTCATTCGAAAATATAACAAATTTATACACTTTTGAGCTAGGGTCGAATGCTCCTTAAGCTCATTCAAGTCCCCATATATCATTAAATTTAATCATAACATATAAT
The DNA here is from genome assembly GCA_005393395.2 of Gossypium australe. Lineage (NCBI taxonomy): Eukaryota > Viridiplantae > Streptophyta > Magnoliopsida > Malvales > Malvaceae > Gossypium > Gossypium australe. Next base: position 98,945,052 of record CM016625.1, read on the forward strand.
TTATAATTTACCATTTTACCCCTATAATTACAACTTTTTGCAATTTAGTCCCCAAAGCATAGAACACAAAAATTACATGAAATTTGGATTAACTCCTTGAGGACTGAATTTTCTTTATCCTAGCGCTAGTCTATATAAACCATTTATTTATGCATTTATACCCTCAACTATTTATTTTCATAATTTAAGCCATCACACATCCATTTCATCTAAATTCCCTACTCAAAATATGTTGATGTCTAATCTATGCTTAACATTCTTCCATCAAACATAACAAAACCAAAGCATCCATCCATGGCCGAATCTAGAAAATGCTTCAAACTCCAAAATTTCCACATGGATTTGACAGTACTCAAGCTAACTAACTCAAAAATGCAAAAATTTATAAAAACTAAGCTTAATTACTCACCTCAATAAGACATGCAATGACCAAAAATATGGAAGCTTAAGTTTCTCCTCCTTTCTCTTTGTTTTCGTGAAGATGATGAAGAAAATGTGAAGAAGAAACATGTTTTCTTTCTTTTTTATTTTTATTTTAATAATAATAGTTTATTAGGTATCATCCCACTATCTCATAATAATAATATATAAAATATAATCTAATCATAACCTATGGTCAATGCCGTCCACTAGCATGGAAATTTAAGGCTAAATTGCAACTTAAATCTCATGTAAAAAGAAAACCATTCAATTTGGCCACTTAATTCACAATGGCTATTTTTCATACTTACTCAATTTAGTCCTTTCACTTAAATTAATCACCCAAACACATGAATTAATCTATGATATTTTAACACATGCTTGACCACATAACATAGATATCGAATTAATAATTAAAATCCTTTTCTAATTCAGATTCGTGGTCTCGAAACCACCATTCCAATTAAGGTCGTAATTGGGCTGTTACAATGAATCTGATCAAGTTCTAGTGGTAAAGCTAATCGATATACAACCGGTCCAATTCTTTCTGTAATTTCATATGGTCCAATGAACCGTGGACTCAGTTTTCCTTTGCGACCAAATCGGAGAACTTTATTCCAAGGTGACACTTTCAAGAATACCTTATCACCAATCTCAAATTCTATTTCTTTTCTTTTTAAATCGGCATAAGACTTTTAACGATCTGAGGCTGCTTTCAAACTGTCTCGTATCACTTTTAATTTTTCTTCTGTTTCATGAATTAGATCAACTCCATGAATATTCTTTTCACTGAGCTCTATCCAATACAATGGTGTTTTACATTTCCGACCATACAGATCTTCATATGGTGCCATTTTGATACTAGATTGATAACTATTGTCATAAGCAAATTCAATCAAAGGTAAATATTTTTCCCAATTACCTTCATATTCAAGTACACAACACCGTAACATATCCTCCAAAATTTGTATAACACGTTCAGATAGGCCATCTGTCTGAGGATGAAATGCAGTACTAAAATACAATCGTGTACCCAATGTTTCTTGTAATTTATTCCAAAATTAGGATGTAAATCGGGGATATCTGTCAGAGATAATAGAAATCAGTACCCCATGTAATCTAATAATCTCAGAAGACATACGATTCAGCCAATTTATCCAAAGAAAAATCCATACGTACCGGTATAAAATGTGTAGACTTTGTTAACCGGTCTACAATTACCCAAATAGCATCCTTCTTCTTCGGAGTCAAAGGTAATCCCTATATGAAATCCATTGTAATTCTTTCCCATTTTCATTCAGGAATAACGACTGGCTATAACAAACCCGAAGGCACCTGATGGTTAGCTTTCACTTGCTGACATATCAAACATTTAGATACAAATTTAGAAATATCTCATTTCATTCCCGACTGCCAGTACATCTTTTTTAGATCATTGTACACTTTATTACTACCGGGATGAACATACATTATACCATTATGAGCTTCATGTAAAATCTTTTGTACAAACTCTGAATTCTTCGGTACACACAATCTTCCTCTGAACATTAAACAATCATAAGACCCAATTTGAAATTCCAAGTCAGAATTTAATTTACATTGTTCCCGTTTTGCCTGTAGCTCTACATCATTTTTCTGAGCTTCACAAATTTGTTGCAAAAATGTTGGTCTAGCTTCCAATTCAGCTATGATAGAACCATCATCAAATAAAGATAACCGAGTATTCATTGCTCACAAAGCAAATAAAGACTTTCTACTTAAAGCATCTGCAACTACATTAACTTTACCCGGATGATAATCAATAACAAGATCATAATCTTTCAATAATTCCAGCCACCTATGTTGTCTCAAGTTCAAATCTTTTTGTGTCATCAAGTATTTCAAACTTTTATGATTAGTGAAAATATGACATTTTTCACCATATAAATAATGCCGCCATATTTTCAATGCAAACTTAATAGCTGCTAATTCAAGATCATGTATCGAGTAATTCTTTTTATGTGGTTTCAATTGTCTTGAAGCATAGGCAATCACTTTACCTTCTTGCATCAAAACACAACCTAAACCATTCAAAGATGCATCACTATAAATCACAAATTCCTTACCCGATTCAGGCTGTACCAACACAAGTGCTTCAATCAATAGAGCTTTTAACCTTCAAAATTTTGCTGACATTTATCATTCCACTCAAACTTCACATCTTTCTGTAATAGTCAAGTCATTGGAAAGGCTATTATCGAAAATCTTTTAACAAATCTCCGATAATATCCAGCTAGACCCAGGAAACTTCTGACTTCTGACACACTCTTTAGTGGATTCTAGTTAACAATTGCTGAAATTTTACTTGGGTCTACCCTGATACCTTCAGCAGATACAGTATGTCCAAGAAATCTGACTTCTCGTAGTCAAAATTCACATTTACTAAACTTGGCATACAATTGATTCTCTCGTAGAGTTTGCAATACAATTCTCAGATGATTAGCATGCTCATTTTCATCTCGAGAATAAACCAGAATATCATCAATGAACACAACCATAAACCTGTCTAGGTATGGTCTGAAGATTCTGTTCATCAAAGCCATAAACACTACCGGTGCATTAGTAAACCTAAATGGCATCACTAAAAACTCATAGTGGCCATACTTCATTTTAAAAGCTATCTTCGGAACATTTGAATCTTTTACTCATGGCTGGTAGTAACCAGAACGAAGATCAATTTTCGAAAATACAGTGGCACCCTTCAACTGATCAAACAAATCATCTATACGAGGTAACCGGTACTTATTCTTTATTGTAACTTTATTAAGTTGTCTGTAATCAATACATAGCCTCAAAGATCCATCCTTCTTCTTTACAAACAATACCGGTGCACCCCACTGTGAAAAACTAGGTCGAGCAAAGCCTCTGTCAATTAATTCTTGTAACTGTGCTTTCAGCTTTTTAAACTCAGCAGGAGCCATTCTGTAAGCTGCTATAGATATTGGTGTTGTTCCCAGAATAAGATCTATAGAAAACTCCACTTCTCTAACGATGGCAAACCAGGTAAGTCCTCCGGAAACACATATGGAAACTCACAAACAACCGGCACAAATTGAATCTTTGACTCAAATATCTTTGTGTCTAACACATATGCAAGGTAAGCATCGTACCCCTTTCTGATACATTTCTGTGCTATTATTACTGAAATTACATTAGACAATCCATCTGATCTATCAGATTCAATATGAAGTAATTCACCATTCTAACATTTTAACACAATATATTTCTGTTTACAATTCACCACTGCATCATGTTGAGTTAACCATTTTATTCCCAAAATTACATAAAATTCATCAAAAGGCAGTAACATCAAATCGGCCAAGAAACATTTACCATTTACCATCAATGGGTAGTTTTTACGAACTTTATCCACCATATCACATTGACCTAGGGGATTTGAAACTTCCACCAAAAATTCAGTGAATTCAACTAGTAGATTTTTAACATATACCAATTTTGTGCATATGTATGAGTGTAGAGAACCGGGATCAATTAAAAAAATAATATTAGTGTCATGTAAAAAAAATGTACCAGTAATGACGTTTGGAGTAGAGACCTCATCTCTGGGACGTATAGCATAGGTTCTTGCTAGTGCTCGTGCCTCAAATTTAACTATTGAGTCTTTTGTAGCACTTTGGCTACCACCAACATTTGCAGGGTGTCGAGGTGGTCTACCTCTAGAGATAATATTACTCGACTTTGAAATCTGTTCAACCTCTTTTTCCCCTCTTTTTGGACAGTCTCTAAGAAAATGATCATAAGATCCACATCTATAACAAGCACCACTTCTTAGTCGGCATTCCCCAAAATGAAATTTATTGCAGTATTTACATTTCGACTTTGGATTTCCAACACTACCAACACTGGATACTGATGGGGACAATTGTAATAGCCCGATTTAGGGGACTAGTCGGAACAATTATCTCAAAATCACTAATCTGAGGTTAGAGAAAATTATTTTCATGTTATTTTATGTGTTATAACATGTTAATAAGGATGCATGGAAATTTTGGTGCTTTAATTTTAGCGATTTCAGGCTTAATCGCTAAAATGGACTAAATCGTATAAAGTGCGAAAGTTCTATTATACAAGGTAGAGGTACCTTATTAAGAGGTTGGCCATTATTAAGAGGTTGGCCGGCCATGTGGACGAGGGAGACAAGAGCATTTATGTTTGGTCAATAGTTGGTGATGTTAGTTTACAAAATGAATAAAATAAGATGAAATAAGCCAAGGCTATCATCTTTTCATTTTGTTTTCTTCTCTAACCAAAAATATCAGCAAGCTTAAGGGTTTGAAAGCTTGAAAATTTTAGCTACATCTCATCCTTGCAAGTAAGTCCTTTTGATGATGATTTTTGATGATTTTTGTGTTTTTGGAGTCCTCAAAGCTTAAGCTAGCTTATTAGGGGACTAATTTGCAACATGGTTAAAAGTATAAGGACTTTTCATGGGAGAATTTATGTTGGTTGCTGAGTTTTTATGGAAGAAAATGAATGTTAGGAAGATGAGAAACAACTTTTGTGAAAGGTGTTGTCATGAAAACACCTAATTGGGACTAAGACGCAAATGTTGTAGTTTGTTCATTAATGCATGAAATAGATGGAATTGTGGATAGTTGTAAGAGGATTAAATGTTTAGCAAAGCTTGTTTAATAAGAAAATGTGATGAAAAGTTATTTACGAGTCTAGGGGCAAAATCATAATTTTGCCAAAGTATAAGGGTAAAATAGTCATTTTTGCCTAAGTGTAGTTTATGATGTGCCATGGTTAATAAGTGATTAAATGAGTAAATTCTATTGTTCTAGATCAAAGAAAATGAGATTCGGACCTAGAACGGAGAAAAGAGACATATGGACAAATATGTCCCTTTCTACCCTTTCAATGTTGAGGTAAGTTCGTGTGTAAATGTTGCAATTATGTGTGGGTTATTTAATATTCCAATCCTGTATGGAATGTATATTTGCTCTATGAATGTATTAAATATGTTTTGACGAGATGTCAAGAGAATTGAATCTACGAATAGTGGGAAATGCGAATAGCATGATATGATGATAGTTAAGGTCTCGTATAAGACCATACTAGAATATGGCCTCGGTGTGAGATATCGAATAAGACCATGTCAGGGACATGGCATCGATATGATATTTCATGTAAGACCCTGTACGGGGCATGATATCGATGAGATGTTATATGTATCAGTTTCAAGAGTGTTATTTAACAATTTGAGTGATTCAACAGGTATGTTGAAAATGAGAAAGTACGTGGTTGTACCACGAGAGGTAGAGGTATGTGTTAGAGTTAAATTAAGGTGAATTCGATATATGAAGAACCCATAATGGTTTAGGTGTAAACGTGCATTTTATATACACATTGTTGTTATTGATTGGTGCATGGCATGATTGAGAACAGGTACGTTTCAAGTGGAATGAATTTGATAGTTATTGTATAGCTTCGTATGAATGACGAAATAGTGATGTAAATATGTAATAACAACACATAACTGTAGGCTAAGTGCGATACCACCTTATTACTTATCTATGATGGGCTATGTGTGATACCATCGTTTAGATTATTATTTGGTGGGCTATGTGCGATACCACCTTAACTATCTATTTGGCGGGCTATTTGCGATACCACCCTATTAAAAATTGACGGTGGGCTAAGTGCGATACCACCTTATTACTTATCTCTGATGGGCTATGTGCGATACCATCGTTTAGATTATTGTTTGGTAAGCTATGTGCGATACCACCCTATTAAAGATTGATGGTGGGCTAAGTGCGAAACCACCGAGTGATTTGGCATTGAAGTTGGCTTAGTGATAAATTATGATGTGTTGTATTATGAGAAATTGTGGTGATAAGTGCAGAGAATGTATGTTAATGGATGTGAGCATTAACCTCGAGATATGGTTAGAATGTGGTAAGAGACGGAATGAGTAAGCATTATGAATGATTGAATGGGTAACAATGAGTTTAAGAGTAAAACTCATTATAATACCTTGTGATGGAGTATAATCAATGAATATCAATAATTGATTATTATTTGCATATGAACTTACTAAGCATTATTGCTTACTCTTTTTCCTTTTCCATCTCTTATAGGTTAGCTTAACTAGCCCGGGTTGGAAACCGCCGGAGATGTTTTCACACTATCGAGCAGACACTTGGTATGAGGTTTCAAGTCATTTTGAGTTATGGCATGTATAGGGATCTTTTTAAAGTTGATTAAGTCATAGTTGATATAGCCAAATGTGTTGACCTAAGAGAGTTTATCGTTCGGTCGTGTATAGCCATAGATGATGGCTTAAGTCGATTGTAATTATATCAGAAATAGTTATCCCTTGTGTATGAGATGAAGACTTCATTTTCATGTTTTAAATGTGATAATTCAAGAGTTATAATTGATGGTTGTGAAGTTTATGTGATGGTGTATGAATGTATGCAAGTGAGGGTGACTAAATGGCTTGGAAAATAGCCTTGAATTGGTCCACATGGGCGTGAGCCTAGGCCGTGTGTGACACACGGTCAGTCCATGGGCGTGTGCCCAGGCCGTGTGAAGTCTGTACCTAGGATTTGGAATTTAAATTGCCACATGGTGGAAGCACACGGCGTGCGACTAGCCGTATGCATTTATCAAATGTGACTACGGGCCAGCCACACGGGCATGTGCTTTGGCCGTGTGCTAATTAAGGGTGGATGATGTCATAGTCAGATAGCTCCACGGGTAGAAGACACGGGTGTGTCTAGGCCTTGTGGTTCAAGTTAGTGTTGTCCACGGGCATCGATCATGGGCGTGTGAGATGATACATGGGCGTGTTCCTAGACCAACATGGGCGTGTGGCCACTGTTTAGGTGAAAATTTTCTAAGTGTTTAAAAAGTTTCGGTTTGGTTCCTCGACGTCTCGAGTGGGTGTAAAGGTTCTCGTTGACCCATGATAGGGACGTTACGATGGTGAACGAAAAGTCTTAAATTGTAAAGAATTTTTATAGCCTAAAGTGGAATGGCCACAAGTCAAGTCCAGTAATGCCTCGTGCCCGGTTCTAGCATAAAATCTGGGTAAGGGGTGTTAGATTTAGTGGTATCAGAGCTATGGTTTAGTCGGTTCTCAGACTAACCTAGCGTAAGTAAGAGTCTAGCTATACATGCCATATATGGACCGTGATAGTGTGATATCTCCCGGCTCTAACGAAATTGTTTAGTTAAGATAGAGATGATTCCCAACCGAGCTAATTTCAATAATGTTGTATGTGATAATAAGGCAATTGAAATGTGCTTGTGCATTGATGAAATTCAGAGAGGTATGAATAGAAGTTTATGGCATGTGTATGATAAGGTATGAAATGAGATAATTCTAAGTTAAGGAATGAAATTAGGGTTATAAAGTGATAAGCTTATCTATGTTGGTTAGATATGCATACGGTGTTATATACTCAACCAAGGTTGAGTGAATATGGTGAGTGAACTTACCCAATGAATGGGATATGTGTGTATGTACAACTGATCGAATGATGTATGATCAATATGTCCACATAGTTGAATCTTATGTGTGACTGTTAAGTAGAGGATGTATATTGTTTTGTTTTATGACTCTGTTATGAAGCCACATATATTATAGTGTGGGAGTTAAACTGGGAAGTTTGATTAAGTAGAATGCATGAGATGAGTATGGTCGTTCAATGATAAATTGATGAATAAGACCATTGTTGGACCATGGCAATACATGCGTTCCCATATAAGACCATGTCTGGGACATGGCATTGGCAACGATACATGATCCCGTGTAAGACAATATCTGGGATATGGCGTTGGCATCGAATAGTGATCCCATGTGAGACCACGTCTAGGACCTGGCCTTGGTACGAAATCGTGTAAGACCATTGCGAGGCTATGGCATCGTGACGACATGTAAGAGTATAGCTGGGCTATGATGTTGTGATACGAGTGAGACCATAATTGGATTATGGTAATCTAGTAAACGATGTACTCAAACCTGTAAGACGTTCTCTGATTCGAGAAATGATGGTAAGAGAAATCAGAGTTCAATGTTGAGTACTTGAAAAGATATTAATATGGAGTCTGCGTTAGTAAAATCACCGTTTGAAAATTGTGGGTGATAGAAATATTTGTAACATGAGTAAGTGTGAAAACTCGCTTAGAGCGAGTTGTGTGACTACGATGATATTTCATTAATGATGAATGTTAAATCATGTGTATGTAGTCACGAGAGTCAAGTTAGGGGCTCTACAACCTCACCCCCTTACCACTGTTGAATTATGATGAGATTTTATGAGAGTCAAGTTGAGTAAGTTCATGAGTATGAGATGAAAGAGTTCAGTGGCGAAACAATTAGTAATGTATATAGAGATAAAGGTAGTTAGAAGGTGAAAATAGTTTTGAGAAGAATATCTGAATGCTTTGAAGATTGTACTGATTATACAATGTTACGAGCAAAGTGGAAGTTGGCCTCGGCTAATTGACTTAATTGAGTAGGAAGCTTAAGGTGTACTTATCAAGATCTTCCTAATCCAATGTTCATTAACGAAGGAGTAATAAAGATGTTTATGATGACAGAAATGGTTAGAGAAACAATATTCGAACTACGAAAATGTTTGATCATGACAACCATAGTTGTATGGGTTATAATGATCTCTTTGAGTATTATGTATAAATATTTGTTTCCCTTTAGGGGTGATGTGGTTGTTCTTTTTACGAAATTGTGATCGTGTGAGAATGTTAGATGATTGTAAAATCAGACAAAATGGTTTTCGATTTGGTTAATTGAAATTGACATTCCTTTATCTCTTTGTAACCTTATTCTGGTACTTTGAGGATGAAGTTGGTGATGAAACTTTATGTGAGATTTCTCTTATATTTCCGCTGATCATGATTATCTTTAAAGTGTGTGTTCTTTGAGTTGTGATAGCTATATCTACTATGATTACGCTTTTGAGTTGATCATAGAAAGGTGATAATTCTAGTATAAGAAGTGAAATCACAAGTTTCACGTTGTACGATGGGTTTTCGGGTAAGCATAATAGAGTTAATGGATTCGATTGAGATGTCCCTGCTATCTTGAGATAAGATGATAGGGAAGGATTTAGATTAGCATATCAAGAGAAACTCAAGCGAGTGTATGTTCAAAATGCATTCTCAGTGTGGAGAAAAGAGTAGATTGATGTATGGAGATATGATTCAAGTTATGTGTATATTTACACATGAATCGACAAGGAGGATAAAACTTTATGAGTACATGAGTAGGGAGCATGAAACAGAAGTATGCTCATTGAAATTTTTACCGGGATGGTAAAGTTGAAAGCTATTGAAGGTACTATTAATTGAAAAGTGTTTTAACTTCAGTGTGTAAAAGAATAGTTTACATTTTTGGGTGATTAGAGTTACGTAGAAAGGAATTGTTGGATTGGTGATCCTGAGACGATCATTCTTGTTTCTGTGTTGTGAAATTGAGGTTATAATATGATTTTTGGAAAAACGTCATATGCCTTCTGAATTCAGATGAGCTAGAAATTCTAATGCTGCAGAAAAATTTGAATGTGAAATAGTGAAACGGCTTGAACTGTTACAATGGTTTGTATAGTTATTGAGATACTTCTCAGATAATGGACATTGTGCAGATGTCTGGATGGAAGATCCTTGTTTAAGCAATGCGAGTTAGTTACTCAATGGACCTTAGTTGGTAATATCCTAGTTTCAGCGAGGATAATGACTAGAGCGAGTTTCCTTTAGAAACAAAGGAGTTCAGAAGTTAGATAGTGAATGGTATTTTAAATAAGCTCTGAATGAGTTTGACTAAGATGTTAAAACTTAGGACGGATAAGATTTCCGTTGTTGATGTTACCTTGAGATAGAATTTGTATGTTGACGAATTCAGAACTTATGCAGAAGTCTTGGTATGGGACTTGGTAGTAGCATGTCTATTCATGCGAGAATAAGAAAAAGTGTAGTTACATGCATAAATGTTTTGACAATTGAGTACATTTCACGACATGATTGAGTTTATGATCAGAAGTAGTTGACCGCTAAAAGCTAAAATTTCCGAGTGTGCAAGTCAGGACTATTACAGTCGGTGAATATCCTAGTGAGAAAGTGAGATAAAATACAATAGATTTCAAATTTGGAGTGACTTGATTCCCGAGGAAGGGGATGTCATCCGAATTTTAGAGAAGTATGCGATAAAGATCCGAATGATCATTTTGGTATGTGCAGAGTTCACAATTATCAGATTACTGAGTATATGTGCTCTGGAGAAATAATAAGCTAGGTTTTAAAGTTGTGCTTCGATCTTGTGTATTACAGCTTAAAGGTTCTTGGCGAGGGGAACTTAAGGATAAATCGATTTATGATTTTGAAGAGTTGGTGGAAACGTTTTAAGAGTGTTGAAAGCAACTTCTCCTGGTAAGATTTTCGGAGACGAAAATCCCTAAGGGGGAGAATTGTAACAACCCGATTTAGGGGGCTAGTTAGAATAGTGATCTCGGGATCACTAATCTGAGGTTAGAGAAAATTATTTTCATGTTATTTTATGTGTTATAACATGTTGATGGAGCTCGAAACTAACTATTATTTTGACAAAGGCAAGAGCACCTATCGAACAGTAGTATAGTTGTGGTGAGTTCGGAATATCGTATCCTCAAGGACCAAAAGTACTAGTAATTACTATCTTTCTATTATCTAGCCTAATAATTAAAGGGAATTTGTTTTTAATCTAAAATTAACTAACTAATTTAACTAACTATGAACGCGATAAAGAGTAAATTGGGAAAATACTTTTAGACAACTTTATATGAGATAGGCAATACCTAAGGAAGAATCCACCTAGACTTCACTTATTATTTTTGATTCGTGTGATTTATTCACTTGGCTTAATCCATAGAAATCCCTAAATTATATTAATACCTCTTTCGAGGCTACTAACAACTGACTCTAGGTTGATTAATTGAAATCTCTTTTAATTAAAACCCCTATTGTCGCATTAACTCGATTTATGGATTCCCTTATTAGGTTTGACCCTAATCCGACAGATTTTCGTCGCCCTATTTCTAGGGTTGCAATCAACTCCGCTTAATTGTGTTGATATACTCTTAAATAGGGACTTTTGCTCCACTAAATAAGCACATTCGATTTTGAATCAATAACTTGAATTATCAAAACAAGAATAAGAACTCACAATTAAGAATAAGCACAAGTATTTATCTCATAAATCAAATAATAATAAGATCTACCTTAGGTTTCATCCCCTCGGGTATTTGAGGGATTTAGTTCATACTAAAAGAAAGAAACATATTAGAATAGGAAAAACAACAAAACATAAGAAAACCCAAAAACTTCTAAAGAACTTGATGGGAGATCCTCAGTCTTGATGGAGATACTTCTCCTAAGCTATTCCCGACGGCTGTCTTGGAGTATCTTCTCCTTCTACTCGGCGTCTATTCGACATCCTGTCGAACTCTCCTTTTAGGTTGCCTCCTAGGGTGTTTTTATAGGCTTCGAGATGCCTTTCTTAGCCCACAAGTATCCTATTCCAAATAGAATTCTTCCTAATTTCGGCAGGGACACGTTCGTGGTCGATAGCATAGGCCGTGTTCGATCCTGCTAGTCACACACGGTCGTGTGGATTTTCCCGTGTGCAGTGGTCCAGGCCGTGTAGGCCCATTTTGTCCCTTTTTGGCCCGCTTCTCGTTCTTTTCGACTCCCTAAGCTCTCCTGAGAATAAAACATGAAATTAAGAGACTAGGAGCATCGAATTCATCAAATTCAATGGAAACTCATTCAAAATTAAGCCAAGTATAGGGTTTAAAATATGTGTAAATTATGGTTTATCGAATACCCCCACACTTAAGCTTTTGCTTGTCCTCAAGCAAAATTCTCAACTCACAATTAAAATTAACTTCCTTATTCATAATCTTTATCAATAATGTTTCACCATAATTCATAGATAATTCATGCATTGATAATTTGAACTAAAAGAATCATAAAGATTCAAACAATCTGAGTCATAAAGATTCAAACAATCTAAGTCATAAATTTTTATAGCACGAAAACATAGGTGTTCCCCCCCACTTAAATCATTACCTCTAATTTTAAAACTGACAAGAATTGACATCCTCACTAAAGATTCACTCAAATCACTTAAGATGTTTAAGGTTCGAATTAAACATTAAAAAGTCAAACATGAAAAGTTAATCTCATAGGCTTGCATGAAAATCAAATCTCCACCACTATAAAATGAGATTACACAAATCAAAAGGTCTTTAAAGGGTTGTAATGGGGCTTGGGTTAAAGGTGTGGATATAGGCTGAATTAGAAGGTTAGAATCGAGATTGAATAGACAAATTACCTAACTAATAATGAATAATTACATTTAATAACACGAGCTTCTTTTAAAGATGTGAATTTAACTTTTTAAGCTCATAGAACATAGAACTAATGATGAATATACTTTTTTTATAGAATAAGTATCACAATAATAAGAAAGAACTTAACCACTAAAATAAAAGTAATAGTTAGGCAACTGATCAACTAAATTCTCGACAAAAGGGACGTCAAAAGATTAGGGGAAGTAAATTTGGTTTTAAGGTTAATATTAATGGGTGAGTTAAGAAAAACGGTTTAATAGGATCAAAGGGGTTCACTAGGGGTTAATTATGAAGGTACGCTTTTTATGGAGTAAGTAGGTTAGAACCTAGGTGCCTTTATCATCTCGATATATCAAATCAAGAATGTGGTCTCGACATGTATAATCGAAGCAAGTTCTAGAATAATAGATCAATGTTGACACACTCATAATCAATAAAGTGAATAAGAAAAATATATGCTCTAAAAGGCTCAAAGACTTACAAAAATTATGGTTTTTGATGTCAACCTTGAAAATTTCAAACTTCAAAGTAATATTTAAGACTAGGGAAACAACCTAAAAACAATTTAATTACGGAAAATAGACTTATCATGCTTGATTCTCTAATATCTTAAAGTTTAAATCATCAATGCACAATTACTTATGACTTAATCTGAAACATATCAATGAAAATCATAAATCAATGGAAATCTTATTTTAATTAGTAATATGAGAAAATTACTTTAAGAACAAGACATAATTCAGGGATTTTCTGGTAATGAAATCAATAACCTCCCCACACTTAAGATGTACATTGTGCTGAATGTACAAAAATGGATAATAACAATAAAGTTAGAAATCATAAGAGAGGGAGAAAAGTGAAACTTCCTGAATTGTGGATGAAATCCTTAGAAAATAACCAATGATGAACATGATAACTAGGTAGAGGTGAAGGCGGGGGATAATACTCCGGTGATGTGTTCGTTCCTTTAGTGGCACCTTGAACCTTTGTAAACTGCGAAGTCATCAGTAAATTTTTAGGGAGTTTTATTAGTGGACGTTGTTAAATTTACTCGACAATTAGACAGCCAGAGATAAAAGAAATCGAATTATACTAATAAAAATTTTAAACAAGAAAGGTAAAGATTGGAACAAACAAATAAAAATAAAAGTGAAAATAAAAATAAAAGTAAAATTAAAATTAAAAATAAAAATAAAGGGACTCAAAGGTCCTTGTCATCGGCCGGATCACGAGGTGATGGAGGCGGCGATATGTGAAAATGATGATAAATCTGCTGAAAAGTCACCTCGATACCATCAAATCATCGGGCAGTGTCATTAAATTGTTGAGTACAGTAATGCTCGAACCAAGTGAGGCGTTCAGAGATGTTTCACATTGAAGCAGCCACATGAACTGGTCGGCGAGGGGGGTGTGGTGCCGAAGATGGCTCCTCATGTGTGGAAGGACATCATCAATAGTGTCCTCTGGGTCGTTGGTGGCTTGTGATAGCCTATACTGGGGAGGATCAGACCCACGGCAGCGCTCAATCATCCTCATGTGGAGCACAGTCTGGATGCCTTGTGGGGACATCTATCCTATCAGGGTGAGTGAGGAGGACTGAGCGGCAGTGTTGAGGAGCCCAAAATACCGAGCCAGACGTGTGATGTAGGGACCCATGGAGATGACCCATTGCCTATGCTGCTCCGTCTGATGTTGAATGGCGCGAGCTATGAAATAGGCTAAGCCGAAGACGTGCCCGTTTGCCATGCACAATAGGAAGTAGGCGTCGTGAGTGTTGACAACGCCGGTGCTCTCTCGCCAACCTGTCAGTGTATGAGCTAAGATGGCATGTAAGTACCTCAGGGATGGGGCGAGAGCTGTCGCCTTGGAGCGGCTGAGGTCGTAGGTGGCCGAGCCGGAGGCTAAGGTATTCCAACAGGCGGAGGGGGATTTATGGATGTGGCGGTGAAGGTCCTCGAGATTATTCTCCTCCATGAATTTTTCGGTGTAGAGTCCTAACGCGACCCCGAACTGTGGGACACTCAGTTCACGTACAATGCCTCCAAGATGGAATTGGATTGTGCTAGGGTCATCGTCGTACGTCATCACCGTCTGAAGGTGGAATGTGGAACAAAGCTCCAAAGTGAGCTCTAGGTATGTGGGCTCGATGATCTCGAAGAATTGCCCCCATGGGTCGGTAGTTAGGAGGGCCCGTACGTCATCGGCTAGTTGGACCTACTTTAAAGCGGTCTAATCAATGCACCTCCCCAGGCCAAGGGGTCACGCGCGAAGTATCTGAAAAAGGTCCTCCTGGGATCCTGAAGGAAACTGTAGGAATGGATGGCGCACTTCAGCGGAGGTGCTCGAGGAGGTCGCACCGGGTCCTTTCTGCTTTTTAGCGGCGAGGACATCGGTCTTTTTCCCACGTGGGGGAGTCATGATGTACCTGGAAATGTATAAAATTATCAATAAATTGCCATCCAAAACATGTATTATTCTATTATAATCTAAGAAAAATGACATTTTGCTTTAGAAAATCAGTACATATTATTCGTTATTACTAAACAAGGAAAGAATGATATACTAACAATCAAATATAATGGGATTAGAAAATAGTACTAATATTAAAAAAATCTAAATATGAATGATAAAGATAAAAAATAGTTATAGATTAAAGAAAGAAAAAATAATAACAATGATAATAATAGACTAAAATGGAGGGAAAAAAGGGAAGGAGACCGATGGAGAGGTGGTGGGAGGAGGCGCACGGTCGTGGTGTTGTTACGTGGGCGTGTCGAGCTCACACGGGCGTGGACTGTGTGTTGTGTGCGTGGAGAAGACAGGGGAAAGAGGGAAAAAGAAGAAGGGGGTGGGAAAAGCGGAGTGGTCGTTGATGGTGGTGGCCGGAAACGTGAAGAGGAGGAGGGAGGGGGTGCTTGGGTGAAAACGGCTAGGGTTTGGGGGGAAAAAGATGAATAGTGAGGGGTTTTATATAGGAAGTGGGGCATAGGGCTAGGGGCCATGCCCGTGGTGTCTTTATTTAGCCCGTGTGATTCGTGAATTTAAGTTTTGGGCGTGTCTGAGCCTTGTCCCACGCCCGTGTCCCATGGTTGTGTTGTATGACACGGTCGAATCGCACGATTGTGTACTTCTTCGTTCACTTCTCCCACACCCACGTAGATGGTTATACGCCCGTGTTCGTTAATCTGTTGACCACGACCTTAAAGCACTGGCGTGTCACACGCCCGTGTCATTTACTCAGTGTCGACCACGGCTTTGAGGCACGGGCATGTCGCACGCCTGTGTCATTTACTCAGTATCTACCATGGCTGCATCGCATGGTAGTGGCCCTTTTATCGCAGCCCGTGTTGGGGAAAAGTTTTTCTTTCTTGGCTCGCACAGCCTCTACCACGCCTATGTCTCTTCCCGTGGTTTTCACATAGCCAGGGCCATGCCCGTGTGCTATGCCATGCGGATGAGAAATCCTGCGTCTGTTAAATTGGTTAGTTCTTAGTTAGATGCTAAAACCAAAAATATGGATGTTAGTGAGATTTGTGCTCGGGTTGTCTCCCGAGAAGCGCTCGTTTAAAGTCTTAAGCTAGACTTACCCTATTTTCATTCCTAAATGAAGGTTCACGGAGCTGAAGCTCCTCTCTCATATCCCTAAAATCTTCACCATTATAAATTTTCAGTTGCTGACCGTTTATCTTGAATGTGCCATAAGTCAGATGAGTTACCTCGATTGTGCCATAGGGAAAAATAGTTTGATTACGAATGGACCTGACCATCTTGATCTCAGCTTTCCAGGAAACAATTTGAGCCTTGAATTGTATAGTAGAACTAGATCTCCTAATTCGAATTGCTTCGGTTGCTTTAAACGAGCATCATGGAGTCGCTTTGTTGCCTCCTTATATAGACGTGAGTTCTCGTAGGCATTAGCTCGCCACTCATCTAGCTCGTTCAACTGCATCATTCTTTTCTCACCTGCAAGTTTAAGATCGTAATTTAAGAATTTTATTGCCCAAAATGCTTTGTACTCTAATTCAAATGGTAAATGACAACTTTTTCCGTAAACAAGTCTGTATGGGGATGTTCCTATGGGAGTTTTAAAAGAGGTTCTATAGGCCCATAAAGCATCGTCTACTTTTAATGCCCAATCTTTCCTGTTTGATTCTACTGTTTTATCTAGAATACTCTTAAGCTCTCGATTTGCTACTTCCACTTGTCCACTAGTTTGAGGGTGATAAGGGGTAGTTGTTCTGTGGTGTACTCCATATTTCCTTAAGACTTTATCAAATTGAGTATTACAAAAATGAGTAACCCTATCACTAATAATTGCTCTGGGTGTTCCAAATCGAGAGAAGAGTTTCTTAAGAAGTCTTACAACCACTCTAGCATCATTACTAGGTAAAGCTTGAGCTTCCACCCATTTTGACATATAATCCACTGCTACTAAGATGTATTTATTCCCAAATGAACTAGGGAATGGCCCCATAAAATAAATACCCCATACATTGAATATTTCACATAATAGCATATATGTTTGAGGCATTTCATCGCGTTTAAAGATGCTACCTGTTCTCTGACATCTATCACACGAAACAACATATCTGTTAGCGTCTTTGAACAGAGTGGGCCAATAAAAACCTGATTTGAGCGTTTTATGTGCTGTCCTGATCCCGCTATAATGTCCTCCTAAAGGTCCTGAATGGCAATGTTCTAAAATTTTGCTTGCTTCTGCCTTTGTAACACATCTCTGAATTACTTGATCTGCACATATGCGGAAAAGAAAAGGGTCCTCCCAAAAATAGTTTTTTGCATCAGCAAAGAATCGCTTCTTTTGACAATGAGTTAACCTTTTTGGTAAGATGTTAATAGCTAAGTAATTTACAACGTCTGCAAACCAAGGTACCTCGAAGTCAGATATAGCAAATAGTTGGTCTTCAGGAAACGAGTCATTTATCTCACTCTCATCGAGTTCTTTGATATGTGGATTTTCAAGCCTAGAAAGATGATCTGCCGCAAGATTTTCAGCTCCTTTCTTATCTTAAATTTCCAAATCAAATTCCTGTAAGAGTAAAATCCATCTTATGAGTCGAGGTTTTGCATCAATTTTAGTTAAAAGATAACGAAGAGCTGAACAGTCAGTGTAAATGACAACTTTAGATAATATCAAATACTGTCTAAATTTATCAAATGCAAAAACCACGGCTAGCAATTCTTTTTCTGTGGTGGTGTAATTTTCTTGTGCGACCGTCAATGTTTTGCTAGCATAATAAATCGGCTGAAAATGCTTGTCTCTTCGCTGTCCCAAAACTGCACCTATTGCAAAGTGACTCGCATCACACATTAGTTTAAAGGGTAAATTCCAATCAGGTGCAATTATAATTGGAGCATTTATCAATTTATTTTTGAGGGTATTAAATGCATTTAAACATTCCTGGTCAAAATAGAAAGGCATATCTTTTTCTAGTAGTTTTGTTAAAGGCTTAGCTATTTTAGAAAAATCCTTAATAAATCTTCTATAAAATCCAGCATGTCCTAAAAAGCTTCGAATAGCCTTAACTGAACTAGGAGAAGGTAATTTTTTTATGGTTTCAATTTTTGCTTTATCAACCTTGATCCCTTTACTAGAAATTTGTGGCCTAGCACAATCCATTTTCAAACCATAAAGTGACACTTTTCCCAATTAAGCACAAGGTTCGTTTCCTCACATCTCATTAGAACTAGTTTTAAATTTTTAAGGCAAAGATGGAAAGAATTACCAAATACCAAAAAGTCGTCCATAAATACCTCCATAATACCATCCACGAGTTCATCAAAGATGGCTAGCGTGCAGCGCTGAAAAGTAGTAGGAGCATTACATAATCCAAAAGGCATTCTACGATGAGCAAACGTACCGTATGAACATGTAAATGTTGTCTTTTCTTGATCCTCAGGAGCTATTGGGATTTGGAAGTAGCCAGAAAGTCCGTCTAGGAAGCAATAGTACATATGCCCAGATAATCTTTCTAACATCTGATTAATAAAGGGTAGAGGGAAGTGATCTTTTCTCGTGGCATCGTTCAACTTCCTATATTCAATATAGACTCTCCAACCTGTGACTATTCTTGTAGGAATCAATTCATTCTTTTCGTTAGCTACAACAGTCATGCCTCTTTTCTTTGGAACAACCTGCACAGGACTCACCCAAGTATTGTCAGAAATAGGATAAATAACTCCAGCATCTAGAAGTTTAAGCTTTAACAACTTCTTTCATGTTGGGATTCAATCGTCTTTGAGGTTGTACACATGGTTTATATTCATCTTCCATTAAAATTTTATGGGTGCAAAACAATGGACTTATCACTTTAATGTCAAAAATTTTCCAAGCTATGGCTCTTTTATGCTCCTTTAATACCTGCAGCAACTCGTCTTTCTCTTTGGGTTCCAATTCTGAACAGATGATTACTGGTAGTGTAGAATTATCTCTGAGGAATGCATATTCTAAGTGATTTGGTAACTGTTTCAATTCCAATTTAGGTGGTTCTTCAATAGAGGGTTTGTGTTTTAGTTCGTCGTTTATTTCAATGCCCTCGTCTTTCTTTTGTCTAGGAGAAGACGTGTTAGAATTTAACTCATTGGTATCATCGTCTGCCCCCTCACCTTGGGTAAGACACAGTTCCAACGTGTCGTCATGTATGATTTCCTACAAAGAATCTTGAATAAAATGATCAATGGCATGAATAAAATAACAAGAATCATCTTGCTCTCTAGAATATCGCATAGCATCGTAAATTTGAAAAATAATTTCCTCGTCACCTACCCTTAGCGCAAGTTTACCATCACCTACATCAATAACAACCCTAGCAGTAGCTAAAAAGGGGCGTCCCAAAATTAAAGGCACCTCAACGTCCTCATCCATGTCAAGCACAACAAAATCAACAGGGAATATAAATTTATCAACTTTTACCAGAATATCTTCAATAATCCCCCTAGGATAGTTAATAGATCTGTCAGCTAATTGAATACTCATCCTAGTGGGTTTTGGTTCCCCAAGACCAAGCTGCTTAAACATTTTATAAGGCATTAAGTTAATACTGGCACCTAAATCAGCTAGTGCTTTCTCAATGTTTAAACTACCAATTAGACAAGGAATAGTGAAACTTCCTGGATCTTTCAATTTGGTTGGTAGCTTATTTTGGAGAATGGCTAAACATTCTTCATTAAGTTCCACGGTTGATATCTCTTCAAATTCCTTTTATTTGTTAGAAGCTCTTTTAGGAATTTTGCGTATGTCGGCATCTGCGAAATAGCTTCAACAAAAGGTAAGTTAATATGTAATTGTTTAAAAAGTTCAAGAAATTTACCGTATTGTGCGTCTAAGCGATCTTTCTTCAACTTTGCCAGATATGGGATTGGTGGTTTATATTCGTCACGTACCGGTATTACATTCTCGATTTCCTCACTTTTTTTCTTATTAGTTTCTTGTGGCATCTTCTTTTCTGCTTCAACCAATACCTTTCCATTCCTTAATGTTACTGTCTTTACTTGCTCTTGTGGTTTAGGTTCGGTATTATTTGGTAAACGACTTGGTTGCTTTTCAGAAACTAACTTGGTCAGCTATCCTAGTTGATTTTTTAGCCCTTGAATTAATGTCTGCTGATTATTCAATGTCGTTTCGGTATTCTGAAAATGAGTTTCTGACGCTGAAATAAACTTTGCTAGCATATCCTCAAGGTTCGGCTTTTTCTCTTGTGGGTAAGGTTGCTGTTGAAAGCCTAAAGGGGGTTGTTGTCTCTGATTTCCTTGGCTACCCCATGAGAAGTTGGGATGGTTCCTCCAACCTGAATTATAATTGTTACTATAGGGATTATTCTGAGGTCTAGAATTATTACCCATATAGTTCATCTATTCGTTTTCTATGCTAGGATTGTAGGGTGGGTACTCTGTATTGATCGTCTCTCCTCCGTTTGTATTGCACTGCATCACTGGATGTACCTGCGAAGGACCACACAAACCATCAATCTTTTTATTTAACAATTCTACCTGGTTTGATAGCATGGTTACTGCGTTGAGGTTGAAAACACTGGCGGCTTTTGTTGGCTTTGTCCTCATAACTTGCCACTGATAGTTATTCAGTGACATCTCCTCCATAAACTCATAAGCCGCTTCAGGGGTTTTGTTATTCAGGGTTCCACCGGTGGCTGAATCAATCAACTGCCTAGTTGAGGGGTTCACACTGTTGTAGAAGGTTTAAACTTGTAGCCACAAAGGTAATCCATGGTGAGGGCACCTTCTCAGTAGATCCTTGTACCTCTCTCATGCATTGTAAAGTATCTCTAAATCCATCTGTACAAAAGAAGATATATCATTCCTCAACTTAGCCGTTTTAGCCGGCGGAAAATATTTTAACAAAATTTTCTTGGTCATTTGTTCCCATGTAGTGATTGATCTTGGTGGTAACGAGTTCAACCACTGTTTAGCTTTGTTCCTCAATGAAAAGGGAAACAACCAAAGGCGAATGGCATCATCAGAAATGCCATTTATTTTAGAAGTATCTCAAAATTCTAGAAAATTCTCCAAGTGATTGTTTGGATCTTCATCTTGCAAACCATCAACCTAAACAAATTGTTGTATCATCTGAATTGTGTTAGGTTTCAGTTCAAAATTATTTGCAGCAATAGCAGGTCTAACAATACTTGACTCAGTTCCTGTTAAATTAGGTTTAGCGTAATCATACATAGTACGAGGAGCAGGATTTTGATTCACCGAAATTGCGGTAACCATAGGAGGTAGCGGATTGTTATCAGACATCTCTTCGGTAGTATTGGTTTCGTCTTCTTGCTTTTCTTCTATGTACTGTAAGCTTCGCCTTATTTCTCTCCGATTTCTGCAAACTGTACTTTCAATTTCACTGTCAAAAATCAAGGTTCCTGACGGGTTCCTTCTAGTCATAAACTAGAGATACTTGCCAGAAACAAAGAAAAGCAAAATTAGCAAGTTAAAAAAACAATAAATTGCAAATAAAAAATAAGAATGGCTAAAGTAATAAAAATTTAGCGTTCCTAATATCTTAGTCCACGGCAACGGCGCCAAAAATTTGATGGAGCTCGAAACTAACTATTATTTCGACAAAGGCAAGCGCACCTATCGAACAATAGTATAGTTGTGGTGAATCCAGAATATCGTATCCTCAAGGACCAAGAGTACTAGTAATTACTATCTTTTTATTATCTAGCCTAGTAATTAAAAGGAATTTGTTTTTAATCTAAAATTAACTAACTAATTTAACTAACTATGAACGCGACAGAGAGTAAATTGGGAAAATACTTTTAGACAACTTTATATGAGATAGGCAATACCTAAGGAAGAATCCACCTAGACTTCACTTATTACTTTTGATTCATGCGATTTATTCACTTGGCTTAATCTGTAGAAAACCCTGAATTATATTAATACTTATTTCGAGGCTACTAACAACTGACTCTAGGTTGATTAATTGAAATCTCTTTCTAATTAAAACCCCTATTGTTGCATTAACTCGATCTATGGATTCCCTTATTAGGTTTGACCCTAATCCGGCAGATTTTTGTCGCCCTATTTCTAGGGTTGCAATCAACTCCGCTTAATTGTGTTGATCTACTCTTAAACAGAGACTTTTGCTCCACTGAATAAGCACATTCGATTTTGAATCAATAACCTGAATTATCAAAACAAGAATAAGAACTCACAATTAAGAATAAGCACAAGTATTTATCTCATAAATCAAATAATAATAAGATCTGTCTTAGGATTCATCCCCTCAGGTATTTGAGGGATTTAGTTCATACTAAAAGAGGGAAACATATTAGAATAGGAAAAACAACAAAACATAAGAAAACCCAAAAACTTTTAAAGAACTTGATGGGAGATCCTCAGTCTTGATGGAGATCCGTCTCCTAAGCTATTCCCGACGGCTGTCTTAGAGTATTTTCTCCTTCTACTTGACGTCTATTTGACGTCCTATCGAACTATCCTTTTAGTTTGCCTCCTAGGTGTTTATATAGGCTTCGAGATGCCGTTCTTGGCCCATAAGTATCCTATTTCGAATAGAATTTTTCCTAATTTCGGCAGGGACACGCCCGTGTAACACGCTCGTGGTCAATAGCCCAGGCCGTGTCGTTTGGATTTGCCCGTGTGCAGTGGTCCAGGCCGTGTAGGCCCATTTTGTCCCTTTTTGACCCGTTTCTCGTTCTTTTCGTCTCCCTAAGCTCTCCTGAGAATAAAACATGAAATTAAGAGATTAGGAGCATCGAATTCATCAAATTCAATGAAAAATCATCCAAAAATTAAGCCAAGTATGGGGTTTAAAATATGTGTAAATTATGATTCATCACATGTTAATAAGGATGCATGGAAATTTTGGTGCTTTAATTTTAGCGATTTCAAGCTTAATCGCTAAAAAGGACTAAATCGCATAAAGTGCGAAAGTTCTATTATACAAGGTAGAGGTACCTAATAGCCTTAGAATGTTAAAGTGGAGGTATTTAAAGTGAAATTAGGCCATTATTAAGAGGTTGGCCGGCCATGTGGACAAGGGAGACAAGAGCATTTATGTTTGGTCAATAGTTGGTGATGTTAGTTGACAAAATGAATAAAATAAGATGAAATAAGCCAAGGCTGTCATCTTTTCATTTTTTTTCTTCACTAACCAAAAATATCAGCAAGATTAAGGGTTTGAAAGCTTGAAAATTTTAGCTACATCTCATCCTTGCAAGTAAGTCCTTTTTATGATGATTTTTGTGTTTTTGGAGTCCCCAAAGCTTAAGCTAGCTAATGAGGGGACTAATTTGCAACATGGTTAAAAGTCTAGGGACTTTTCATGAGAGAATTTATGTTGGTTGCAGAGTTTTTATGGAAGAAAATGAATGTTAGGAAGATGAGAAACAACTCTTGTGAAAGGTGTTGTCATGAAAACACCTAATTGGGACTAAGACACAAATGTTGTAGTTTGTTCATTAATGCATGAAATAGTTGGAATTGTGGATAGTTGTAAGAGGATTAAATGTTTAGCTAGGCTTGTTTAATAAGAAAATGTGATGAAAAGTGATTTACGAGTCTAGGGGCAAAATCATAATTTTGTCAAAGTATAAGGGCAAAATAGTCATTTTTGCCTAAGTGTAGTTTATGATGTGTTCTGGTTAATAAGTGATTAAATGGGTAAATTCTATTGTTCTAGGTCAAAGAAAACGAGATTCGGACATAGAACGAGAGAAAAGAGACATATGGACAAATAGGTCTGTTTCTACCCTTTCAATATTGAGGTAAGTTCGTGTGTAAATGTTGCAATTATGTGCGGGTTATTTAATATTCCAATGCTGTATGGAATGTATATTTACTCTATGAATGTATTAAATATGTTTTGACGAGATTTCAAGAGAATTGAATCTAAGAATAGTGGGAAATGTGAATAGCATGATATGATGATAGTTAAGGTCTCGTATAAGACCATATTGGAAGATGGCCTCGGTGTGAGATATCAAGTAAGACCATGTCAGGTACATGGCATTGATATGATATTTCAGGTAAGACCCTATAGGGGGCATGATATCGATGAGATGTTATGTGTATGAGATTCAAGAGTGTTATTTAATAATTTGAGTGATTCAACGGGTATGTTGAAAATGAGAAAGTACATGGTTGTACCATGAGAGGTACAGGTATGTGTTAAAGTTAAATTAAGGTGAATTCAGTATATGAGGAACCCATAGTGGTTTAAGTGTAAACGATGCATTTTATATACACATTGTTGTTATTGATTGGTGCATGGCATGATTGAGAACAGGTACGTTTCAAGTGGAATAAATTTGATAGTTATTGTATAGTTTCATATGAATGACGAACTAGTGATGTAAATGTGTAATAATAACATATGACAGTGGGTTAAGTGCAATACCACCTTATTACTTACCTACGATGGGTTATGTGCGATACCATCGTTTAGATTATTATTTGGTGGGCTATGTGCGATACCACCCTATTAAAGATTGACGGTGGGCTAAGTGCGATACCATCTTATTACTTATCTACGATGGGCTATGTGCGATACCATCGTTTAGATTATTATTTTGTGGGCTATGTGCGATACCACCCTATTAAAGATTGATGGTGGGCTAAGTGCGAAACCACCGAGTGATTTGGCATTGAAGTTGGCTTAGTGATAAATTATGATGTGTTGTATCATGAGAAATTGTGGTGATAAGTGCAGAGAATGTATGTTAATGGATGTAAGCATTAACCTCAAGATATGGTTAGAATATAGTAAGAGACGGAATGAGTAAGCATTATGAATGATTGAATGGGTAACCATGAGTTTAAGAGTAAAACTCATTATAATACCTTGTGATTGAGTATAATCAATGAATATCAATAATTGATTATTATTTGCATATGAACTTACTAACCACTATTGCTTACTCCTTATCCTTTTCCATCTCTTATAGGTTAGCTTAACTAGCCCGGGTTGGAAACCGCAGGAGATGTTTTCACACTATCGAGCAGACACTTGGTATGAGGTTTCAAGTCATTTTGAGTTATGGCATGTATAGGGATCTTTTTAAAGTTGATTAAGTCATAGTTGATATAGCCAAATGTGTTGACCTAAGAGAGTTTATGGTTCGGTCGTGTATAGCCATAGATGATGGCTTAAGTCGATTGTAATTATATCAGAAATAGTTCTCCCTCGTGTATGAGATGAAGACTGCATTTTCATGTTTCAAATGTGATAATTCAAGAGTTATAATTGATGGTTGTGAAGTTTATGTGATGGTGTATGAATGTATGCAAGTGAGGGTGACTAAATTGCTTGGAAAATAGCTTTGAATTGGACCACACGGGTAGACACACGGGCATGTGCCTAGGCCGTGTGTGACACACGGTCAATCCATGGGCGTGTGCCCAGGCCGTGTGAAGTCTGCACCTAGGATTTGGAATTTAAATCGCCACACAGTGGAAGCGCACGGGCGTGCAACCAGCCGTGTGGATTTATCAGGGGTGACCACGGGCCAGCCACAAGGGCGTGTGCTTTGGCCGTGTGCTAATTAAGGGTGGATGATGTCATAGTCAGAGAGCTCCACAGGTAGAAGACACGGGCGTGTCTAGGCCTTGTGGTTCAAGTTAGTGTTGTCCACGGGCATCAAACACTGGCGTGTGAGATGATACATGGGCGTGTTCCTAGACCAACACGGGCGTGTGGCCCCTGTTTAGGTGAAAATTTTCTAAGTGTTTAAAAAGTTCTGGTTTGGTTCCTCGACGTCTCGAGTGGGTGTAAAGGGTCTCATTGACCGATGATAGGGACGTTATGATGGTGAACAAAAAGTATTAAATTGCAAAGAATTTTTATAGCCTAAGGTTGAATGACCACAAGTCAAGTCTGGTAATGCCTCGTGTCCGGTTCTGGCATAGAATCTGGGTAAAGAGTGTTACATTTAGTGGTTTCGGGTTAGAGCGTTGAGAACCCCGCTCTTTTCCAAAATATCTAGCAGATGCGGTAAAACGATCCTAGTATCTCTTTAATTTTTTTGAAGCTGATGATTGGGATTTTCCCATAGATCATTTTTCAAAAACAATCATAGTGTCCCTTTGATTGGACCCTCGAGATCCACTACTAACTTTAGAAACAAGACGGGACTAAATCGGTAGCTCAGAGAATTTTTCGAAAACTTTTAAAAAAAAATTCTTATGTATAAAGGTCACACGCCCGTGTAGGTTGTTCGCACGCCCGTGTGGTTCACAAGGCCAAGTGATATAAGTCACACGGTCGTGTCTATAGCCCGTGTAAGTCTCTAACTTGAAAGTATTAAGGTGCAGTTTTCACACGGCCAAGCAACACGCCCATGTGCTAGGCTGTGTGGTCAATTTATTTTTCAAAAATTAAGTGCAGGTTTCACACGACCATGACACACACCCATGTTCAAGGCCGAATCACCCACACGACTGAGACACACGCCCGTGTCTCTGCCAGTGTGCTCAATTTTGAGCATTCTGTTTTGCAAATTTGAAATACAGAGGACACACGGCCAGATTACATGCCCGTGAACCAGGCTGTATGTCACACACGACTTAGACACACGCACGTGTGTCTATCTGTGTGGACAAAATAAGGCCATTTCCTAGCCTCATTTCCAACCAATTACAAGTATAATTCAATCCAATTTCTATCATCCAAATTGATACATTTCATCATGTATATGTGTTTAATGACTTACCTTTATGTAACTTACATATTGTGCAAAATTAGATATTCATACTTATCATTTTAGTTGTTGTAATAATTCAACCATATCATATATCAAACATAAGTTTATTAGTCATTCCAATGGCTAAATTTCATCCATCATTTACATACCATTATTTAATTTAGTTAGCCTATACATGCCATTATCAAAACAAGATTATCATTTATACCAAAACAACAGGTTGATAGTGTGATGATTTGCTCCGACCAATCTCCAACCTTCATGAGCTTTGAGCACTATAAAATAGGGAAATAAGAACCTAGTAAGCATATTATGCTTAGTAAGCTCGTATAACAGAAATTAAACTTACCTATTACATTCAATATATTAACCATATAATACATACTTTCTGGAAACACAGAAATTTATATACTTTTTCATGCCCTCTTTAACTAAAAATTTATGCAGTTTTATTAAATTCTTGTCGAAAAATAATTAAATTGTGCTAAAAATATGAACATGATGAATTTTAATTAATTTTATAGTTAATTTTGATTTATTTTGATTATTTTCGATATATGCGCACAAAGGGCAAAAAGTGGCTCGGCAAACACTGCTCGAAGAATAAACCCGAGAAGCAATATCGAGGCGAATTTAGTTCCAGCCCAGGACAGTCCAATTATGAATATTTAATCATTATTTAAAGAATTTTAATTTATTCCCAATTTAATTTGGGCTAAATAAATTAATCTTAATTAATTATGAATAAGGCCCAGTTGAACCGCATCAGGTGAACCAAACCGGTTGAACCGAACTAAGCAAAGAGTTGGGTAGCCCAAACCGTCCATATTGCTGGCCCAAATTAGCTTATTAGCTAATTAATTAAGCTTGCAAAGAAGCCCTTGAAGAATTTGTTGGAACGCCGGCACCCCCATGGTGCAGCAAAATAAAATTAATTCGGCGATCCAAACCATGAATCCATGTGTGAGGAACGAATCGAGGTGAAATAAAGGTTTTGAAGTTACCGAAATTTCAATTTGAGTAGACAGCAACGCCTCGGCAACAAGAGTTCTGATCTACTGTTGAACCAAGCCGCAACCTTTACGATGTCGGCCTCTATGTAATCCACCCGGTTTGACTATGAATGGCAGAAATCTCTAAAACTGTTTTAGAGGTTTTTATTTGCTTGACGACTGCTAGACTTTTCAAGCAAATTCTTAGGGTTTTTTCTTAATCAGTTTTGTATCACTTATTACCTTTTATAATTGGTATCTCTTTAATGAATTATAAAATTAAATAAATATAATAATGTTTTAACCGAAAATTATAATTACATTAATTATACCCAAAAAGTTATAATTACATTAATTATAACATGGATTTCGGTAAACTATATTTATTTAAATTTATATACGAACTAAATTCATATATTAATTCTCATTATGTGTACAACATCCTTGTACATATAATATATTCAATATTTGATTGCCCAATTAAATTAATTCTTTAATTAATTTAATTCATGTGACAATCAAACACAATACCAACTATGTTTTATTCCGTTCATTTCAACCATAGGGTGTGACCCTGTAGGTTCTTGTAACGTTAGCAGTAATACTAGAATGATTCTAATGTCACAAACAATGAGTGGCATCTAGCAATGCATCATTGCTACCTAAGTTACAAGAAGTCATGATTCGACATAACTTTTGTGATTAACCTTTCATGCATTAATTCTTAAGTCCTTTATCTCTGGAATGGACACAAGTCATGGAATAGTCACACTTGTATAGTCCATCTCATGTTTCTTGATATCTTGAGTAGACTATGATATACAAATTAGTATGACATCTCATGTCAACTTATTTGTGCATGGCCATGCATTTCTAGTCTCACTCAATCAAGTGGCCTAAGATATTACTCCCATTATGTGGGAGGGACTTATCCTATATTGATCAACAATATCCCTCTACATAGATTGTGGTATATCCAACATCAGTCTTTATAGAACAACTAGTTACGGTGTACGTTTGACTGTATCAAAATATACGACTCACGATGTTGGGATAATGATTATCTCAAGTCTGAGGATCATATACATATTAATCACTATGAGTAATGTTGTGACAATTACATAATAATCCAAGAAGCATACTCATAGCGGGTCAGTCCAATATGTTGTTCTCTAACACACATATTCGTGTATTGATTTTGACACTCCATATCAATGATAACTCTTTATCATCAATCAACTACATGTTAGTCTTAATGCATTATTGTTGCCCTAGTCAACAATAATACTTGACTAAGGATCTTTTAAGAATAATCATATTATTCTCAGGACATTATTATAAAACAGTTTATTTGTACACAGAAGGAAAAACTGAAATAATAATGACAACGCATTATATTAATAAACATGGTAAATCAAGTATGTTATTACAACCATCTCATGATTGATCTTTGGGCATACTCTTACAGACTTTTCAAAGTTGCATTCAAACCCCTCCAAATATTGTGGCTTTGTAGATTTGCCCCATGCTATTTTTAGCAAAGTTGAATCCATCAACTTTGCCACATAGGTGGCCGGCCAAGGTGTGGCTCTTTGGCTGATGAGTTTTGCTATTTTTAGCAGCCACAATCAGCTATAAATACACCCCATTTGCTGATCATTCAAGCCATCCCTCAACTCTTCAACATTCTCATTCTCTCTTCTCTCCATTTCACTCCATTCTCTCTTCTTTTCCATTCCATTCCCCCTTCTTCTTGTGCCGA
Source organism: Gossypium australe (assembly GCA_005393395.2). NCBI lineage: Eukaryota > Viridiplantae > Streptophyta > Magnoliopsida > Malvales > Malvaceae > Gossypium > Gossypium australe. The sequence goes on from CM016625.1 coordinate 98,974,840, forward strand.
TTTCCCGTCTTCGAAAAGAGGTGTTTTCTCAGCCATTTGGAGCAGCAAGTGGAGTGTTCATAAGCCACCTTGATCACCCAGGACAACAGAGAACGAAGAACGGAGCAATCAGTCAAGCCACGGAGAAACACCGGATTTGCTTCTTGTTCCTTATCTCTTTAAATTTCATTGTTGTTTTGACAAACATGTTTATGAACATTTATGCTATTGAAATGGTTATTTTAATCAGCTTAGCTTGAATTTAATTCGTGTTGGGTTGATTGCATTTCGTCCTCTTAAATTATTAAAATTGTGTTTATGCTGTTATAGGCCTCGGTAAAATGTTTGATTAAGTAAAATCATGTTTAAGTTATCTGGCATTATAATTGTTAGATAGCTAATGAATTAATTATTTAAACGCATTGAAATTGTAATTAATGGACACAATATTTAATATGTGCATGTTTAATTCTTCTAAGGTAGCTGAAGATTAAATTAGCATTGTATTTGGCGATATATATGCCTTGCATAACTTGCAAGATTTTTGTGATTAAATTGTTTCAAGGTAAGGATACTTTGTTACCTCACATGATCTTTTATATGCTTGTTAGGTTGAATTAATCGGTTGAATCACATAGGGATATGCGAGAGATTGTTTAATTTAATAAGTATGTATGTGCAATAACATGTAAATATGTTCATAAGTTAGCAAATTACCGAGTTGCCGTGATTTATTCGTAACAAGTATAAGCATAAGTTTAATAATTCTAAGGTAAGAAATGTAATTAATCCAACACAATTATATCATCTTGATTAAAATCAGCTTTTGAAATCGTGCATTAGAACTTTGTTTTATTTTATTTTACTTTGTTTTTTTTTTTAGTTTTTAAATATTTCTTAACTCCAAATATTTTTCTTTCACCAAAGTGTTTAAAATCATTTTCATAAATAATTCTTTTACAGTCCCTGTGGGTACGATAACTCGACATTTACTTGTCACTTTATTACTTGTTACGATTGTGTACACTTGCACATTTCCACCGTTCCAAGTTTTTGGCGCCGTTGCCGGGGACTATTTTTCAAAGCCATTATTTGTGAATCTGTTTTACATTTTGGTTTATTTATTTTTCATATTGGAATTTTACTTAATTAATTTTTTCTATGAATATTTCAGGTGTTTATGAGTATTGACCAGATTATTGATTTACTCCCTGTGGACCTTGAAATAGAACGAACCTTTCGACAACGAAGAAGACAAGCAAACCAGAGAAGGACTGAAGAAATGAACTTCAAGAATATGAACCAAGGAAACGGAGCAAACCCTGCTCAGAATCCTATCCTTATTGCTGATGATAGGGATAGAGCCTTAAGACAATATGCCGTACCAGTATTTAGCGATCTTAATCCGGGTATTAGGAGACCTAAAATCAAGGCGCAACAATTCAAGCTGAAGCCAGTCATGTTCCAGATGCTTCAGACAGTGGGCCAATTCAGTGGAACACCTACTGAAGATCCTCATCTTCACTTAAGATTATTTATGGAAGTGAGCGATTCTTTCAAGTTAGCTGGAGTACCCGAAGATGCCTTACGATTGAAGTTGTTCCCATATTCGTTAAGGGACAGAGCTCATGCCTGGTTGAATTCATTGCCACCGAACTCCATTTCTACATGGCAAGAGTTAGTCGAGAGATTCCTCATGAAGTATTTTCCGCCAAGCAAGAATGCTAAGCTGAGGAACGAGATCACTGCCTTCCACCAAATGGATGATGAGTCCTTTTATGAGGCATGGGAAAGATTTAAAGAACTATTACGAAAATGCCCTCATCATGGAATTCCTCATTGCATTCAACTTGAGACATTCTATAATGGTCTCAACGCTCACACAAGGATGGTAATGGACGCCTCTGCTAATGGCGCTCTCCTTTCTAAGTCTTATAACAAGGCTTATGAAATTATTGAGAGGATTGCCAGCAACAATTATCAATGGCCAACCAGTCGTGCAGCGTTAGGAAGACGAGTCGCTAGAATTCATGAAGTAGACGCTCTTACTTCACTGGCATCTCAGGTATCATCAATATCCTCAATGCTTAAAAACCTTACTACTAATGGGTCTAATAGTTTTGCAACACAGCCGCCTAATCAATTCAAGAATATAGCCTGTGTTTATTGTGGGGAGGGACATTTGTTTGAATAATGTCCGTCGAACCCAGAATCTGTATACTACATGGGTAATCAGAACCAAAACCGAGGAAGGCAAGGGTTGCAATCGAACTTTTATAACTCATCGTGGAGAAACCACCCGAATTTCTCCTGGAGTAACCAAGGGGCTGGAACCAGTACCACTTACACCCAATCCAGACCAACCCAGCTGCCTAGTTTTCTGCAGCAAGATCAGAAACCAGTTCAAGTTGAAGCATCCAATAGCTTGGAGAGTTTGCTAAAGACATACATGGCAAAGAATGATGCCTGAATCCAGAGCCAAGCAACTTCATTGAAGAATTTGGAGAATCAAGTGGGTCAGCTTGCTACTGAACTCAGGAACCAACCATAAGGTGCTCTACTTAGTGACACGGAGAATCCGAGAAATCGGGGAAAGAACATTGCAAAGTGTTGACATTGAGGAGCGGAAAGATCGTAGAGCCCAACACTGTCGAAGTTGAAGAGGAGCAAGCTGATGCTCAAGACTCAGAATAAGTTCAACCAAGTGTTGAAACCCCAGTTTTACCAGAACCGAAATCTGCAAAACCCGACAAAGTAACCTCAGGACCAGTCAATTCTAATCAACCAACAACTTCGTTAGAAGTAGAATTACCGCCAAAGGCGAATCAACCAGAATCAGTTCCAGTAATGAAACCACCGCCACCCTACCCTCAAAGACTTCAGAAGTCAAAGCAGGAGATTCAATTCAAGAAGTTCCTTGATGTACTCAAGTAACTTCACACCAACATCCCGTTGGTCGAAGCACTTGAGCAAATGTTGAACTACGTCAAGTTCATGAAAGATATCTTGTCAAAGAAACAAAGACATGGAGAATTTGAGATGGTAGCTCTGAAGAAGGAATGCAGTGCATTTCTTCAGGACAAACTACCCCCAAAATTGAAGGATCCTGGATGTTTTACCATACCGTGGAACATTGAAACAACATATTATGGTAAGGCATTATGTGACTTAGGTGCAAGTATCAACTTGATGGCTATGTCAATATTTAGGAAGTTGGGGATAGGAGAAGTTAGACCAACTACGGTTACACTTCAACTAGCAGATCGATCCTTAGTGCATCCAGAAGGAAAAATTGATATCGTATTGGTACGTGTAGATAAATTTATCTTTCCTGCTGACTTTGTAATTCTAGACTTTGAAGCAGACAAAGAAGTGCCAATTATCCTAGGAAGACCATTCTTAGCAACCGGAAGGACCCTGATTTATGTGCAAAAGGGCGAGTTGACTATGCGTGTTCAGGATGATCATGTAACTTTTAATGTTTTTAAGTCAATGCGATTTCCTGACACAACGGATGATTATTCTGCAGTAGCCGATTTAGAGGAATTAATAGTAGAGAATGAACTTAACTGTGTTGAGGACCCACTGGAAAGAATTTTGACATCAGATCCTCCAAATGATGAAGAGGAGGATGAATACTTAGCTTTGCTAGAAGCTAATCAAAATGGATTTAATCGGCAATCCCATTTTGAATCTTTGGAATTAGAGAAAAGAGATTACAGCCAGCCAAAAGCATCAATCGAGGAGCCACCTAAGTTAGAACTCAAGGTATTACCTTCACACTTAAAATATGTTTATTTAGGTACCGCCTCTACTCTGCCTGTGATTGTTTCTGCAGAATTAACTACTGAACAAGAAGAGAAACTTATCATAGTTTTGAAACAATTCAAGAAGGCTATCGGATGGACCATAGCCGATATTCGCGGTATTAGCCCATCTGTATGCATGCACAAGATCATATTAGAAGATGGCGAGAGAGGAACGATTGATGGACAACGGAGACTGAACCCCATCATGAAAGATGTCGTGAAAAAGGAAATTATCAAGTGGTTGGATGATGGTATAATTTACCCCATCTCCGACAGTTCATGGGTGAGTCCAGTCCAGTGCGTCCCGAAGAAAGGAGGTATCACAGTCGTGGAGAATGAGAACAACGAGTTGATACCAACGAGAATAGTTACGGGATGGAGAATCTGCATCGATTACCGGAAGCTGAACAAGGCAACTAGGAAAGATCACTTTCCTCTACCGTTTTTGGACCAGATGCTGGATAGACTCGCAGGATGAGATTACTACTATTTTCTAGACGGATACTCAGGGTATAATCAGATTACAGTAGCACCGAAAGATCAACACAAAACGTCATTCACCTGCCCGTACGGTACATTTGCATTTAAACGCATCCATTTGGTTTATGTAATGCACCAGCTAAATTTCAAAGATGTATGATGTTTATTTTTACTGACATGGTTGAGAAGTACTTGGAAGTTTTCATGGACGATTTCTCAGTATTCGTAGATACTTACGATGATTGCTTAGCCAATCTAGCTAAGGTACTGAGGCGATGGGAAGAAACGAATCTCATACTCAACTGGGAAAAATGCCATTTTATGGTACGAGAAGGAATTGTTCTAGGGCATCGGATAACAAGACATGGGATTGAGGTAGACAAAGCAAAAGTAGACGTTATTGAGAAACTCCCACCTCCAACATCTATAAAAGGTGTTAGGAGCTTTTTGGGTCACACCGATTTTTATCGAAGATTTATCAAGGACTTTTCCAAAGTGGCTAAACCCTTATGCAAGCTATTGGAGAGAGAATCAATATTCAAGTTTGATGAGGAATGCTTAAAAGCCTTCAACGATCTGAAGAGTCGATTAGTCACGGCACCCATAATTGTCACACCAGACTGGGATTCGCCATTTGTGTTGATGTGTCACGCAAGTGACTTCTCCATTGGAGCTGTCTTGGGCCAGCGAAGGAACAAAGTTTTTCATCCCATCTACTACGCAAGTAGAACTCTAATCGGAGCTCAACTGAACTATACGGTAACAGAAAAAGAGTTACTTGCCATTGTGTTTGCTTTCGACAAGTTTTGATCTTATCTTGTAGGTACCAAAGTGATTGTCTATACGGACCACTCCTCAATTAAGTACTTATTAGCCAAGAAAGATGCTAAGTCGAGATTGATTCGGTGGGTGCTTCTACTTCAAGAGTTCGATCTAGAAATTCAAGATCGAAGGGGGTAGAAAACCAAGTAGCAGATCACTTATCCAGATTGGAGCAGTAAGAGGGAAATTCTCCACTCTTACCGATCCAGAAGATATTTCCAAATGAACATATACTGAAGGTAAATCATGTCCATAATATTCCTTGGTTTGCTGATTTTGCTAACTATTTATCTTGTGGTTTGATGCCGATTGATAAAACATATCAACAAAGAAAAAAGTTTCTTCACGATGTGAAGTACTATTTTTGGGAAGAGCCATATTTGTTTAAAAAGTGTGCAAATCAGATGATTAGGAGATGTGTGGCAGAAGATGAAATACCGAAGATTTTGTACCACTGCCATTCAGTTCTGAGTGAGGGACACTTCGGAGGTACTCGTACAGCGACCAAAGTATTGCAAGCCAGATTCTTTTTGCCAACACTATTCAAGGATGCATATGCTTATGTAAAGAGTTGTGATCGATGCCGGAGGGTTGGAAATGTCACCAACAGAAATGAGATGCCTCGACCAAATATCATTGAGGTAGAATTGTTTGATGTTTGGGGTATTGACTTTCTTGGTCCTTTCCCTCCGTCTTTTGGTCACAAGTACATATTGGTAGCAATAGATTATGTGTCCAAGTGGGTCGAGGCTGAAGCTTATCCGACGAACGATGCCAAGGTTGTGATGAAGTTCTTGCCGAAACATGTGTTCACAAGGTTCGGAACCCCAAGAGCTATTATCAGCGATGAAGGGACCCATTTTGTGAACAAGTGGTTAAAATGGTTGCTAGATAAACATGGAGTGAAACATAAGGTTGCTACAGCTTACCATCCACAGACAAATGGGCAAGCTGAGGTAGCAAATAAGGAGATCAAAGGCATACTTGAGAAGGTAGTTTGCTCGAACCGACGAGATTGGTCAAAAAGACTAGATGATGCTTTATGGGCTTACAAAACAGCATACAAGACACCCTTAGGAATGTCACCCTATAGGTTGGTCTTTGGGAAAGCCTATCATCTACCTCTGGAGTTAGAGCACAGATTACTGGGCTCTTCGACAACTCAATTTGGATCTCAGGCTTGCTAAAAAGAAACGAATGCTCCAACTCAACGAGCTAGAGGAATTTCGAATGTTCTCATACGAAAACGCCAAATTACTTAAAGAAAGACTCAAGAAATGGCATGACAAGCATATTCGAGTTCGAGATTTGAAGCAGGTCAGCAAGTCTTGTTATTTAATTCCAGATTGAAGTTCTTCCCAGGTAAGTTAAAATCACGTTGGTCCGGTCCATTTACGATTCATCGCGCCTATCCATACGGAGTTGTTGAACTCCAAGGTAAGGGAGGTAATTTTCAAGTCAATGCTCAGCGTTTGAAACATTACTACGGAGAAAGACTTGAACGGGATCAAATCTTGTTCAGTTTATCTGATCTTTAGATTTTCTTATTTTCAATAAATTATTTAGGGTATATTTTTTGGTTTATTATGTTTAAATAAATTCTGTCTAGGAGATTGGAACTTAAGCGGGACTGCTTGTGACCCCTCCAATCTTTCCTGGGAATTGATTTCTACATAATTTTCCAAGAAATTAGCCCCTAAATGACAAAATAAATTTTTGGTTTTTTCAAATAAAAAGGTCAATTTTGACCCAAGTTTTAAATTGCAACTCAATTTCAAATTTTCATTAAGTCTAGGACTAAATTGAATTATTTTTAAAATTTAGTTGCTATTTTCGTAAATAATAAAAATTAGGTGCCTCTTTTTGTAAATATGTTTAAAAGGCATCTAGAATAAATGTTTTTACTTAATATCATACTTATAAATTATTGATAAACTTTAATATATAATTATATTCATTATAATCTATATGTTAATTTTTATCAATTTAACTTAGCTTAGGATTAATTTTATTTTATGTTTATCTTAATAACTTAATAGCAATTGATAATTTCATATGTGTATATTTAATTATTAATTGTTGTTAATCTTGAGTAAAATTAGAATTGGACTCTAATTCTTTAATTGTTCTAAGAGTTCTACTCTAATTCCTACTTCTCCCTCTATAAATTGCACCCTTGTTCTCCCCATTCATTCATCACCCAAAACCCCAAACACCAACCCACCAAAGTGCCGTAAGTCACTAGCCACACTCAGCCATTCGGCCAGCAGCTCCAGCACAAGCCGCACGCCCCAGCCCCAGCAGCTGCCCAGGTTTCGGCCTCACACCTGTTGCTTCCAGCAAGCGTTGCTTGCTGCACACCCGACCAGCCCGTGGCCTACCTGTCGCAAGGCCTTGCGCGCCACCTGCTTACAGCCCCTCGCGCGTTGCTACTCACTCCAGCTCCATCAGCCGTGTGCCTTGCTGCCTTGTGTGTTTAGGCAGCACTGTCCCTTCACCCAACCTAAGCCAAAAGCCTTCAACCTTTCTTTTTAATTTTCCATCTTTTGTTCATTAGTATATTTCATTTTAAGAGTTCTTAATTTTTATAAGAAATGTGGTAAGAACAATTTTATTTTCCTCAAGTTTTTATTTTTATTCAATTATTCAATTATTCAATTTATTGAAATATTAGTAATTTTTACTAATTAAATTTCTGAGAAAATAATTTTTTCCATCTTATGTTCAGGTTAATCATGCCTCACAAGAGAACTCGTGCCTCCACCCAAATTGACGAAGCACAAAACAAATTTCACTGTGAAGAAGCCAAAGTAAGATACGAAAGTATCTTCAAAAATCAACAGAAGCATCCAGAGAAAGGCTTCACATTGAACGAAAGCAACTACAGAGACTTTATGGCACATATTCGTCAAGTTGCTGAAGCCCTCAATTGGGAATTGTTTTGTGAAAAGAGACCAAGTGTGGATGAGAAACTAGTTCGAGAATTCTACACGAACTTAACCTCAAGCGAATTGACTGAAGTTCTAGTCCGCAGAATCAAGGTACCAATAAATTCAAATGCTATTAATGAATTCTTTGAATTACCTGATTTCGACAATGATGAATATTCTTCTCTGTTGAGCAACATTAAGTCTGAAAATTTGCAAGAGATTCTCGAGGAACTTACAGTTCCAGGTTCTAAGTGGACTGTGTCAAAGCAAGGAATCCACACGTTTCGAAGAGAGTATTTGACACCACTTGCGAAGGAATGGTTCTATTTCATTCGTTTCAGCCTTATGCTTAGTTTGCATGGGACTACAATCTCATTAGAGCGAATGGTCCTATTATACTCGATTCTAACTGGAAAGACCATTGATGTGGGCAAAATCATCCTGAGAGAAATGCGAAATTGTGCCGTTAGACGTTCTAGCCCGGCCTATTTCCCTTTTACAATAACAATTCTATGCTTAAAAGCAAAACTCCTTGCGGACGTGAAGGGGACAGAATATAGTCAAGGCACAATCATCGATTGGGACCTTTATCGAGTAGCCGGAGATTCAGTTCTACAGCAACGAGTTGAAGAAAGCGAGGATCTCGAGGAAGCAGAAGATAATCCCACAGAAATCCCACCAGAGCAATCAACTGAAGTCCCTAGTGAGGCAGAACCAATGGAACCAGAAGCTGAACTTGAGATCGAAACCTCAATGTTTGGAGCTCCACCGCCTAGCCCAGATCTTCGTGATGAGCTGTTAAAGCTGATGGACTTAATGCAACACATGCAATGGCAGCAACAAGCCTACTAGAGATACTCACAAATAAGAGATGACTCGATGAGGAGTGCCTTCAAGAAAATTTATAGTGACCCATTTATTTTTGTGCCTGAGTTTCCAGATTTCATATTTGAACCATGGATTTCATCATCAAAGAAGAAGCAAGGCGATTCATGAGGCAATCCTGATGGAGCAAAAGATGAGTCGAATTCGGAAGGATCGACAAACAAATAAAAAAGGGGAGGACTTCAACTTTAGTTTATTTTTATTTTTAAGTTACTTTAGGATTAAGTTAATTAGGAATTTTTATTTTTGCACAATAAAACAAAGATATAGGAATCATGAATAAAATCTGAACAAGTCACAAAGGCTAAAGTGTGGCAATAGATATATACATGTCTAGGATTGGATTTTAGAGAGAGCTTGGTACTTAAGCGGTCAATTTGACCCAACTTCTCTTTTCTAAATATCCTACCTGGTGTATAGTATCTATTCACTTTAAACAATGAGGACATTGTTCACTTTAAGTAGGGGGACAGAAAATTTGAATTAATTCCATTCAGAATAAAATTTTCTTTTAGTTATGATTAGGATATATTTTTTTCAATAATTTGAAATTTTGTTAAGTATGCTGAACTTCAGTATTAATAAAGTTCTATTATTTCAATAAGTTATTATGTTAGCTTAATAATGATTTGAATGTATTTTTAATAAAACATGTGAATTCGTACCATAAAATTTTTAATTCCCTATGAAAAATTAGGCATGCATGAAAGTTTAAGTCTTTAGAATTGACTTAGTAATTTCTTGAGGCGAAATCCTAGGAAGCATGGAACGTGAAAATGATTTAGGCAACTGTTGTTTGGACCGTTTGAGCCTTTCATGTAACACCCCTTACCCGTATTCGATGTCGGAATAGGGTACGAGGCATTACCGGAATTACAAATTTATTTATCAGACATTTTATTTCATCTAGCATTTATATTTGAAACCAATCAAAATCAAACATATTATCCCTTAAACATATTTATTTTTCTCATTTCATGTCTTACTTGAATTTATTTCTCGTCTCAACATATTTAGTTACCTTTTATTTACATATTAAAGATAATCACATATTTACATGTAATGATAAATATCATTCTCTTGCCGTTTATTCATAAACATAAATTAGTTAATTCATCATATCAATATTTCACATACTATCAACTTATATTTCTTTATATCACATAATTAAAGTTATACGAACTTACCTGGCTAAATTTGCAGAAATACCAAGATTTAAGGGCATTTTGGTAATTTTCTATTTTCATCGATTTTCAACCGATCTTAATCTAAATTAATAATTTCATTCAATTTTGCAATTTTCAATAATAAAATAATCCATTCCATGTAAATTGGTCATTTCCAACATTTTTACAAAACTAATCATAAAGTTTTACTTTTATTCAATTTAGTCCCTGAGCCTAAAACATTACAAATTAGCCATGCTAGCTGAATATTCATACATATTTTCCTCCTCCTCTCCATTCCACATCCTTAATGTATATAACATGCTATAAGTAACATTATCAATAATTTCATTAATTATTCATAAGTATATTCAAAACTGTCCATTTGAGTTATAGTCACTAAATTATTTATTTCCAGAGCTACAGAACTCCAAATGAAGAAACGTTAATTTTTCCTGAAACTAGACTCACATATCTTCTTGCCATAAAATTTTCAGAATTTTTTATTTAGCCAATTAGTACAGTTTATTCTTTAAATTCACCCCTGTTCTGCTGTCTGGCAGTTCCGACCCTTCTTCACTAAAAATTAATTATCTTTTTATATAGAATTCAGATGATGTTATAGTTTATTTATTCTAAAACTAGACTAATTAAGAAATCTAACCATATAAATTATGTTCCAAAATTATTTTTATACAATTTTTGATGATTTTTCCAAGTCAGAACAGGGGATCTCGAATTCACTCTGAACCAGTCTTACCAAAATCTAAATATCTCAAAATACAGAATTTATTTTCTTTCTCTGTTTCTTTCATATGAAAATAGACTCAATAAGATTTAATTTCATATCTTACTCAACTTCTAATTCCATTTCTACCATTTTTGGTGATTTTTCAAAGTTACCTTACTGCTGCTGTCCCAAAACTGTTTTCTTATAACTCATTTTACAATTTAATCATGATTAAGTTTACTTATTTTCTTAACTTAATTCATACTTTGCTTCTTCTTAAATTCCTTCCATATTCAACTTGACTATCTAATATTCATATTAAAACTTTAATTTCTAATTTCTTCCAAATTAATCCCTCTAACACAGCTTATAGCATACTTTACAATTTAATCCTCTTACTAATTCTAACTTAAATTTCATTCAATTTAATCCCTGATTCATCTTTTTCTTCAACATCAACTACACTTGAAAACCTAAAAACTCTCAAATATCAACTTAGTTTCATCAAAATCTTGCTTTAAAGCTTCTAAAACATCAAAATTAAGAGAATAGGACTTGATTGACTTACCAATTTAAACTTCAAGCTTTAAATCCCTAGTTTTTCCTTTTTCTTTTCTTTCCTTCTCCCCTGTTCGTATGCTCTCTGTTTCTTTTGCCTATTCTGTTCTCTTTCCCCCTTTTTTTTCTTTCCTTTTGTTTGTTTATATATATAATAATATAATATAATAATAATAATATAATAATATAATAATAATCCTTAAAAATCTCAGATTTTTCTATGTTATACCGCCTCACTATACAAAATGGTATAATTACCATTTTGACCCTTCATAATTTCTTTTAATCTATAATTGAACTTTTACTTTCATTTCAATTTAGTCCTTTTCATTTAATTTCCTACCCAAACGTTAAAATTTTCTAACGAAAGTTTAATAATAACTTAATGACACTCCATAAATATTTTTAGAAATATTTATGGCTCACTTTATAAATTCGAGGTCTCAATACCTCGTTTTTGGCCCAATTTTTCTAATTAATTCTTTCAGTTCACAAAATTCACTAATTTTAAAATATTTCTAAAATCACACTTAACTTATAATTATCGATTAACAAAATTTTCTAACTTTTCGTCAGATTTAGTGATCTCGAATCACTGTTCCGACACTATTAAAATTGGGCTGTTACATTTCAAGCCGATTCTGATAAAAAATTAGCCTTTGAAACCCAATTTTGAGACTATATGGCCTAATTTTATTTGGACCTATGCAATATTTAGCCATCAATTTTCTCTTCATTTCTTCTAAAATTGTCCCAAACACTAGACTCAGTACTATTCAGAATATCGTTTGAAAGTAAGTTTGGGGGAGTTGTAAAGAGGTATCAATTGCTCGGAAAATTGTAGTACATGAAGCAAGTGCTCGAATTTGAGCTTGAATTTAAAAAAAAAAAACATGTACTCGAAATAAATGGTCGAAAGAGCAAAAGTTGGTGTATCAAGGGTGAGAATTCCGAAGGTTTGATTTTAAGCTGAGTCTAGGGTTTTTAACCAAAAATTTGTCTATCTTTTACCTACCCCTAAGCCCAGCCACGTTACAACCTTATTAAAGACCTATTGATTCAAAGTTCCAATGTTACCTACATTAGTGGAGAGAAATTGCTCTGTTCAACATATGAAGACACCGGTTAAGCTTGATGATTGCAGTTTAATTTTGAATAAGGAATTAAAATCAAATTGGTAGTGAGTAACATGTCTTATTTAAGAAACATTTAGTCTAATTTTGCTAGTATAATAATTGTTGGAGGTAATTTGAACGATATGTATACTAAAGTAGCATAATTATCAAATTTCTTATTTTTGAGCATAAGTATATCAAATTCATAAATTTGAGAAAAAAGTTGTTCTGACGGAGTTTTTCAAAAGTGTTTCTGAGAAAATTCTTTTCAAATTCGTGCATTACTCGGGACGAGCAATGAATTAAGTTTGGGGGTGTGGAAACACAGAAATTTATATACTTTTTCATGCCCTCTTTAACTCAAATTTATGCAGTTTCGATTAAATTCTTGTCGAAAAATAATTAAATATTATAAAATAATTAAATTGTGCTAAAAATATGAACATGATGAATTTTAATTAATTTTATAGTTAATTTTGATTTATTTTGATTATTTTCGACATATTCGCACAAAGGGCAAAAATTAGCTCGACAGACACTGCTCAAAGAATAAACCCTAGAAGCAATATCGAGGCGAATTTAGTTCCAGCCCAAGACGGTCCAATTATGAATATTTAATCATAATTTAATGAATTTTAATTTATTCCCAATTTAATTTGGGCTAAATAAATTAATCTTAATTAATTATGAAAAAGGCCCAGTTGAACCGCATCAGGTGAACCAAACCGGTTGAACCGAACCAAGCAAAGAGTTGGGCAGCCCAAACCGTCCATATTTCTGGCCCAAATCAGCTTATTAGCTGATTAATTAAGCTTGCAAAGAAGCCCTTGAATACTTTTCAAAGTTGCATTCAAACTCCTCCAAATATTATAGCTTTGTAGATTTGCCCCATGCTATTTTTAGCAAAGTTGAATCCATCAACTTTGCCACATAGGTGGCCGGCCAAGGTGTGGCTCTTTGGCTGATGAGTTTTTCTATTTTTAGCAGTCACAATCAGCTATAAATACACCCCCTTTGCTGATCATTCAAGCCATCCTTCAACTCTTCAACATTCTCATTCTCTCTTCTTTCCATTTCTCTTCATTCTCTCTTCTTTTCCATTCCAATTTCCCTTCTTCTTGTGCCGATTTCCCCTCTTGGAAAAGAAGTGTTTTCTCAGCCATTTGGGGCAACAAGTGGAGTGTTCATAAGCCACCTTGATCACCGAGGACAACGGAGAACAAAGAACGGAGCAATCAGTCAAGCCACGGAGAAACACCGGATTTGCTTCTTGTTCCTTATCTCTTTAAATTTCGTTGTTGTTTTGACAAACATGTTTATGAATATTTATGCTATTGAAATGGTTATTTTAATAAGCTTAGCTTGAATTTAATTCGTGTTGGGTTGATTGCATTTCGTCCTCTTAAATTATTAAAATTGTGTTTATGCTGTTATAGGCCTCGGTAAAATGTTTGATTAAGTAAAATCATGTTTAAGTTATCTGGCATTATAATTGCTAGATAGCTAGTGAATTAATTATTTAAACGCATTGAAATTGTAATTAATGGACACAATACTTAATCTGTGCATGTTTAATTCTTCTAAGGTAGCTGAAGATTAAATTAGCATTGTATTTGGCGATATATATGCCTTGCATAACTTGTAAGATTTTTGTGATTAAATTGTTTCAAGGTAAGGATACTTTGTTACCTCACATGATCTTTTATATGCCTGTTAGGTTGAATTAATCGGTTGAATCACATAGGGATATGCGAGAGATTGTTAATTTAATAAGTATGTATGTGCAATAACATGTAAATATGTTCATAAGTTAGCAAATTACCGAGTTGCCGTGATTTATTCGTAACAAGTATAAGCATAAGTTTAATAATTCTAAGGTAAGAAATGTAATTAATCCAACACAATTATATCATCTTGATTAAAATCAGCTTTTGAAATCGTGCATTAGAACTTTGTTTTATTTTATTTTACTTTGTTTTTTTTTTAGTTTTTAAATATTTCTTAACTCCAAATATTTTTCTTTCACCAAAGTGTTTAAAATCATTTTCATAAATAATTCTTTTACAGCCCATGTGGGTACGATAACTCGACATTTACTTGTCACTTTATTACTTGTTATGATTGTGTACACTTGCACATTTCCACCGTTCCACTTTCCATCAATTTAGCAATTTGCCTATTCACACACACTCAACCCACATGTTAGTGACAAATATACCAATATGCATAGATGAGCTCATCATGCCATATTCAGATTCCATCTTGTGTTTCTCATGTCATATATGTATTTTATTCTTTGAATTATTGAATTTACGATGGATATTTCAAGTAGTACACTCGAGGTGTACAATTCTATTATCCGTCAATTAATGTACAATAGTATCTTATAAGTACACACTTGAGCCACATATCACATAGTAGAATTACCAGTCCAGGCTAAATTTTAGCTGTAATATATACTTCAAGGGCTTTGTAGGAATACCAGTCCAGGCTAAATCCTTTATATGACAAAGAATTCCCTATAGAGTCCAATCTGGATTACCAGTCCAGGCTAAATCCTAATTGAAACATATACTCGAGAGGCTCATTTCGGATTACTCGTTCGGGCTAAATCTATTCTGCAACACATGCAGTTTTATCAAGGAAATCACATTTATCCTTCGGAATTCAATATTCATACGAAATTTAAACCTTTTCAATAAATTTCTAACATAGACCATTTCTTCCATTGCAATTTCCATACATTTCATATATACAATCTTATATAACATATTCAATGTAATATAGAATTCAAAATAACACATTTCTATGCTCATTTAAGTTATACAAACTTACCTCGATATTTGTTCGTATTTAAAAATCTACTAATCCGAGACTTTATCTTTTCCTCGATCTAACTCTTTGCTTGACTTTTCTGGATCTATATAAATGAATTTAATCATCATTCCAAAACTTTTCATATTCAATTGAACTCAATTTACATTCTAGGCAAAAGTACCATTTTGCCCCATACTTTTCAAAAATTCTAATTTCGTCCCTAGGCTCGGAAATTGAAATTCATGCGATTTAATCCTTATTCCAAGCCTAACCAATATTCTAATATAACTTTTACAGCACATGTATTCTCTAAATTTCATAATTTTCCATGGGTTTTACCATTTTTCAATTTAGTCCTTAAATTAAGTTTCCATTATATTTCACTTTGTAAAAGTTGTTTATCTATCAACAACTTTTCATTTTCTACCATAAACTTCTAAATTTCAGCATATTCATCCATGGAAAAATTTTCATACTTTGATATCTTTTCAAATTAACCCCCCAAATAGAGAAATTAAACTTTCCCAATCTTAAAAATATAAAAATCATTAAAAACGGAACATGAAACTTACCAATTTATGCCTTGAAAGCTTCTTTTCTCTCTCCTAGGGTTTTCATGTATTTTTAGGGAAGAAGATGATATGAAAATGTTTTCTTTTTCATTTAATTTAATTATCATCTATCAATTTTCCTTTTTTCCAATTTAGTCCTTAACCTTTTCTAATTTTTCCAAGGATGATTCACCAAAAATATCTACATAATTTTCCTCAATGGTCTAATTGCATTATAAGGACCTCACATTTTGAATTCCATAGCTATTTAATCCTTATAGTTACTAAAATTCAACTTTGACATTTTATGCAATTTAGTCCTTTCCACAATTAGACACTTAATCAATAAAATTTTCCTATCAAAATTTTCATATAGCCTTTCTATCGTATCACTAATCATATTATGAAATTAAAATAATTTATTTTTCTAACTCGGATTTGTGGTCCCTAAATCACTGTTTCGATTTCACTGAAATTGGGTTGTTACAACATGCCTTGTTGGGTGCGAAAAATGGCTTATAAAATAGCTTATTTTCGTCCACACCAGTGTTTGTCTCAGCCATATGTGACATATGGCCAGGTGACATGGCCGTGTGTTCCCTGTATCTTTTAAAAAGAATGCAAGTCAATGAGTTACACAGCCTTAGACACAGGCGTGTCTCTTAACCGTGTGAGTCACACGGTCGTATGACCCCTGCAGTGTTGAAAATATAAAATGTTTTCGAAAAAATTTTTGAGTTTTCGATTTAGTCCTGATTTGTTTCTAATGTGTATTTTGGGCCTCGAGAGCTTGTATAAGGGGCAATATGTTTAATTTTGATTGGTTTCTTATATTATGTGATGTGAAATGTTTGAAATTTCTGTCTATTTGTTCTGTAAGCTCCGGTAATGCTCCGTAACCCTGTTCCGGCCACGGACTCTGGTTAGGGGTGTTATATGGGTATATATAAAGACCTACTTTGTAAGTTTTATTTTCACAAGGGGGCAAAAAGTACTTCTAACTAGAAACGTTTTCATTATTTCGACTTAGTCTTATAATTTTTCAAAAAAAAAAACCCTAATCCAATAATTTAAAAATAATAGTGTTTTTTTTATAAATTCAATCATTTTAATCACCTAATCTTAATATTAAACATGGATAATTATATTTTAAATAAAACTATTATGAAGATTTTTATATTAGAAGTCAAATTGCATTTATTCTCTATTCAAATTATAAGTAAATTAGTCATTGTATGTTAGATTAAAGAATAAAATAGTCATTTCTGTTAAAAATTTCATCTATTTATATTGTTAAAAACTAAACCTGAAAAATGGGAGGATTTGAGCAAAAATATAGACCCGGTAAATGGACTTGGGCAAAAAAATAAGGCCTGTTTAGAAAACAGGTCAGGCCTAGTGTAAGCTTTTTTTGGCCTGGGTCTGACTCGAATATGCAAAAAAAAAAAGTTGTTGTTTTGTCACTGTTTTGCTGCCATTTCACTAATTATGTTGTATCTATTTTGTCATTATTATTTGGATATTATATAACTATTGTTTTATTATTAATTTTGCTGCTATTTCAGAGATGTTTGCTTGAGTTGCACATATCTTAGTGTTATTTTAGTATAAAGATTTTTTTTAATTTATTTTCAATTTGTTGGGAAACATTTATTTTAATGTTATTAGTGTATTTGATGTATTATATTTTTTAAAATTTATATATATATATATATATATATATATAAATACAGGCGGGTTGAACCAAGCTCGGGTTTTAACTTTTTATCTAGGCCAAGCCCGGGCCTAAAATTTTATTACGATCTGGCTCGACCATGATCACCTCTATTAAAAACTAGAGCAGTTGATGAAATAACTCAACAATGATGTGACGTGCCATATGTACCTCATATTGACAAAAATGGATCAAATTTTAATAGTAAAAATAGATGAAATTTTTAATAGAATGATCAATTTACACTTTAATCTAACTATAATAATATTTTTAAGTAAATGACGTAAATACAATCAAACTCCTAAAATATGAGTCTCTACATCACTTTTACCTCACTTTTACCTCGTATTGGTAAAATTAGTACACAAACATTTAAAAAAATAAAACATATATGAGACAAGTAGCAATATAATTTCGTTCGTTGAATTAAAATTTCATCCCACAATATTTTGGCTTTCTGCAAAATTTTCATCAGTATCTCAATAAAATTAATTAAGGGATGGAAATAAAATTATAATTTTTCGAAAGTTAGAACTAAAAAAAAAATTATTAAGAAAATTTAGATTTGGAACTTAAGCAACTTTGTAAGTAAGCTTTATATCGTATAATACGTATTGATTACAATATATGCTTTGCTTTATTGTTTCCGAAGGGAGGACAACAATATGAAGGCTGCTTTATGATTATAATAAGATCGCTTGCATTTGATAAATGATAATTTGAACACGATTTTAGGATAATTAATTGGTATATTATAACATGATTGTAGGATAATTTGATAAAACAATCGTGGAGCTAATGTATTAGCATATATACATTAAATTAAAAAACCAATTGGTCATTCTGTTAAAAATTCTATCCATTTTTATTGTTAAAAACTAATCATTACATGAGGTACATGTGGCAAACCAAACCAGACCAATAATAGGGTTCCTCCGCAAAGTTCGTCCACAAAGGGTGAGCCAGGGCTTAAGATCAGGCCGAAAGGCATAATCGTTGGACAACAGATGAATATTCTTGTACTACCCCTTATTGGTCCCGAGGGATGAAAGAGGCTAGGTTAGTCGAAAGATGGTTATCAGTTCAAGGACGCAAGGTGCCCCTGCTTTTTCAGGGTAAGAAGGGGTAGAGAAAATGCCATGAGCCAATGTTCGAGTACCAGTTCATCTTCGGCGCAAGAGCGCTTGATCAATGAGCTATTATGCACTCTTTCAAGGGTGGCTGCTTCTAAGCAAACCTCCTGGCTATCTCTACACCCCTACCTTCTTTATCATTGAACGGTCATTTAGGCGCCTTAGCTGGTGATCCAGGCTAGTTTTCTTTCGACGATGAAGCTTATCCCTCATCGTCTCACCGACTAACCTCGACCCTTATTATTTTGAGGTCATATCTAGTATTCAGAGTTTGCCTTGATTTGGTACTGCTCTCGCGGCCCGCATCGAAACAGTGTTATGGATGAAATTTTAACAAAAAAGATCAATTTACTTTTTGATTCAATGTACAAAGATTAATTTACCTATTTTTTTAGTAAAAAAATATAATTTTATTCCTAGTACAAAAGCCTCTATAGTACTTTTACCAGGATAATTTTATTATATATATTATAATGAAAAGTTAAGTAAAACATGAGTTTAAATTTTAGAGACGAAATTATTAAGATAAATACAAAAAATAAAAATAAAACAAGTTAAAGAGTCGTTATAGGGTTTGGTGTTGAAGTTATATATATATATATATATATATAAACAGTGAAGTAGATAAGAATGAAACGCCATAGTTGACTAAGCAATTTGGACTTCATAATTCAAATAAACCATTAAAAAAAGAAAGAAATAGTATATAAGTTAAAACAAAAATGTGCCCTACAAGACGAAACTTAAACATTTTTCATTGAAATTTTTCTTTTTCTTTTTTTCGTTTTCACTTTATTTTCGAAACCATGCATGCATATATATTTTCTACTGTCCCTATCCTAATAATGGTCCAAGTATCCTTTACAGCTATACCACTTTTCTCTTTATGTTTTTTTAGATTTAAGTTTACCTTTATTTGTTAAAAAGAATGTTAATAAATACTGATTGAATCTTAATTTGATAGGTATGGATATTGTTGCCAATGCAGGAGGACGTGAGTTCGAGTGTGCTGATACACGTTATCTTTCAATTTATGGGTTGAGGATGGGCCATATATAGTTTTAGACATTGTGTGCCCTTTCAAGGGATGAACGCATGTTCAAATTACCTTGGAAATGATATTGCTATCCATGAACCCCACATATTGACAATAAAACGAACATGAAGAATGATAAAAAAAGAATATTATCAAATTTCAAGAGTTTTGGAAAAGAAAAACTATTAATTTTTTGAAGTTTACTTTGAAGTGTGTCATTAGTTTAAAATATCATGTTTCATATTTGTTATACCTCCTACAAGAGAGGACACATGACAAGTTGAAAGACCATCGAAGGGATGAACTCCGCTGCTATAATTTCAGAAGGCCGTTGGAACCCTCACCTCCCATTCCTTCAGCCTCCCAGACTTTTGGATAAAAACGTGATCTTCTTGGTCACCAAACCTCACATAGGTTCAGCTACTCTGTACCATCAAATCAGAATGAATGACAAAATTTGTCCTATTACAAACATCCTAGTCCCATTGAAGACATTTGCCTCATGCGTTCCGTAATGATGGTTAGATGGCGAGTTCAACATGCTAACACCATCTTACATGGGATCCCCGCCTATAAATACCTCCAAGAACGATAGAGAAGGGATCGATTCTCAAGTATACAAAGCCTATACTTTATCAACTTACTTTGAGTACTTAGTCCTTGCGTTCTCTCCACCTTCACTCCTTATAATCTCCAGCTCTCTGCCTTGACTGGATGAACCAACCACCGTAACCACTACCTCATCTTCCTCCTAATTCTTTCCTTGTTGTATCACTGAATCATGTTGGAAAATATGGACATCACATATATAATAATGGTAATTACATGTTATTATTTACTATCATGATAGGTTAGCCCGAATTAAAAGTGATCTTATTTGGTTAGAATTTTATTGGGCTTTAATTATTAAATAAAGTATGGGTTAAATATGTGTAGATACTCTTCTAATTAAATTCTAATTAATGATGGGCTAATTAGAATTTGATTAGAACTAATATGCCAAGGTTATAAATATTAGGGTTATGGTCCCCAAATTATATACAAGATATCTTTTCTAATATCCCGTCATTAGGAAAGAGAGAGCACGTATTCTCTGAATTTCTTGTGTGCTAATTTAGAAGATCAAATCCCCAAGATTTGGTAAAACTTCAAGGAATTCATGGATTCAGGTACGCTTCCGCATTTAGTTTTATTCTTCATTTATTCTTCATTTATTCTTGATAATTTGACATGATAGATCCTGGTTTATTAAGTTTTATTTTAGATTTATTTTACAAATCTAACAAGTGGTATCATAGCCTTGTCATGTTGAATCATTGAGAATTAATTGATTCTTTATTATTTTTGGATTGATTCGTTTTTCTTTTTTAATTTTATGGATTTGATATTTTAATTATATATTATGTTGAATCTTTGATATTCGTGATAATTTTTTAGGTTTTGATTCTTTCAATAAATTTTTAAGGTTTTAATTTTCGTATAACTGGAAAGATTTACGTTTTTAATTGAGAATTAAAAAAAACTGAAGATTTTATGTTGTTTATATAGTTTTAATAAATATTTAAAAAGCTGTGTAGGTTTGGGTTCATTAGAAACTTTTTATGATATATATTTGATTATATCAATAGACGGATTGTTAATCGCTAACCGCTTGTTTTACTGTTATATATATATATATATATATATATATATATGTATTGTTTTGGAGACACTTTAGTAATTATGTTCAGAATTTTACATGATCATATATGGTTGGTAAAAGAAATTGCTTCAGGTAAAGTGTTTCTTATATACTGATTGTTTATCAATAAATTCATTATATATGTTGAATCCTTAAGATTGATGGTAATATTTGTTAGTTTTAATTTTATTTTTATCGATTCAATTTTAGGGTTTCATTATAATCATTTTTTAATTCAAATCCGGTTTAACAATTGTACAATTGAATTCAATTTTTATAATCATTAATTCTTGAATTCAATATATAGTTGATAGAATATATTATTTATTATTGAGTTTATATGCTTATTATTCTCATACTATTCAGTTTAAGCATATATTTTGAATTAGGATTTACTTGGGATATGTAAGACAAGTCGATCAGGGTTATATTTTTATGGTTTAATTATGATGAAATTCGATTTTGATGCAAATTGATGTTAATCATAATATGTGTTTAAATAATTTGGTTTTTAAAGTTTGGTTCTATATATTAAGCTTTGACATCTTATGGTTCCAAATATTTGGTTAAATTATGATGATTTATTGTATGAATTGTGAGATATGCCAACTATTATGATTTTGGTTTTTGAGATGTATTGGCTTAAAAATATTTTCAAGTATTCATGTGATATCTGTTTAATCATAAATAACTTTGAATTTACATGGTAAATTCAGGGTAAGTTTTTCTATTTAATTATGAATACATGTATATGCTTGAATTGCTTTGGTGTTTTTATCCATGCCAAAATTATGAATACATGTGCTTGTTAATTATTTGGCCTTGAACCACTACATTATTTCTATTTGGTTTTGATATATATGGTTTTGGAACAAAAAAAATAGTTAAAAATTAAGGTTTTCGGTTTTTTATTGCATTAAGACAACCTTATTTTGGGTTATTTCAGAATTTATAAAGCAATAAAAAAAATAGTTTTGACATTTGACTATTGGGGAAATTTTAATTTTTGAATATTGGTATGTTTACATATTTTAAAATAACTTAATTGAAGTAATAAGTCACCAAAGTGATTTTTTTTGTATAAATTATTTTGTTTTAAAATATAAAAGGTTGTGTGCATGTAACTTAAGTTATGTTAATATTGATCGGCCCAAATGAAGGTTAATAATATTACATGTGCAATTATGGTAATAAACATGTGACAATTATTCGGTTTTACATGTGAGCAATAAATTGGCCCAAAAGAAGATTTATGGTTCAACATGTTCTTATTGTCAATGTTTGATTATTACATCAATATATCACTTACAAGTTAATATTTTGTCCAAAGATAAAATATTAATGGAGCGTCCGATATCTTGAGATGAGGTTTACCTTTATTCAAATTATTTTGGTTTAAATTTGAAGTCTTATGTGAGGTTATTTATTGTTTATGATTTATTCATCTATTATTATATTTGTCAACATCATTGTATGTTGTTTTGGGATAAATATATATATACATATATATACTATTATCTTTTAATTTGATTGAAAGATGAAATTAAAAGAGATATTTTGAAACAAATAAATTCATATTTTGGCTTTTAATTAAGAATGCCTAATAATTTAAATAGATTAGTTGAAACAAAATGCCGCCAAAGTGACATCTTTTGTGTAGACTAGTTTATTTGAAATATCAAGATGATTATATATTTTTGTGATTCATGCGTTTATTAATTGACCCAAAGGTAAGTTAATATTTGGCAGAATTTCAACGACATCTGTGGTGATAAGTGTGTGACAATTATAAGATATTTTATGTGAGCAATAAGTTAGTCCAAAGATTAATTAATTGTTTGACATAATTTATTATCAGTGTTTGATTGCTACAACAAGAGTATCGCTTACTGTTAATATTACTATCCAAAGACTTGATATTAATGTTGTGTTTGGTATCTTGAGATGGGATTAGCCATTATCCTGAATTTATTGTTTACTTATGAATATTGACGTGAGCTTATTTTTATTTATTTTTTTGTTCTATATTCAGCTAATTCATATTCTACTGCCACAATATCTGCTAATATAAATTCTATATCCATGCTTAAAGGGACTAATTTCAATGAATAGAAAAGGCACTTATTTATAATGCTTGGCTGTATGAACATAGACCTTGCACTAAGGGAAGAACTACTTGCACCTCTCACTGCAGAAAGTACCCCCTATATTAAAAGAGATTTTGAGAGGTGGGATCGTTCAAATTGCAAGAGTCTAATGATTATGAGGCACAGCATTTCAGAAGCCTTTAGGGGCATAGAATCTGAAAAGATTACTCAGGCCAAGGTTTCTTTGACGAAATTAAGAAACGTTTTGCTAAAAATGATAAGGTTGAAATGACATCACTTCTGACTTCATTGATGTCCTTAAAGTTAAGGGTTAAGGAAATTCTGAGCGATCTAAGGGCTATGAGTTTTATGATCCCATAACAAGGAATATTTTTGAGACGGGAACTACAACATTTTTTGAGGATGTTGAGTTTGGGGGGAGAAATAAGGTTAGAGGCATTGCTTTTGAGGAGGAATTGGATTCTAACTCAGTTCCCACTATCACTTTTGACGATGTTCAGGTTCTTATACCTATCATTGATCAAGAAGTGAATCCAGAACCTCTGTAAGACAATGTTGAACAACTCCCCATTCAAAATGAGATAATTGTTCCAGAAGAACAAACTCAACAACCTCAAGAACAAGTGCCATTAAGGAAGTCCACAAGAGAAAGGAGAAATGCTATTCCAGATGATTATGTTGTACTTCTCCAAGAACATGAGGATGATAATGGAATGATGGAAGATGATCTAATCAACTTTCATCAGACCATGAAAAGTTTTAATTCTCAAAAGTGAATTGATGCCATGAAATATGAGTATAAGTCTATGCGAGACAATAAAGTTTGGGAACTTGTCCCATTACCTGAAGGTGCAAAACCAATTGGTTGTAAATGGATATTTATAACCAAGAGGGATGCAAATGGTAATGTGGAGAGGTATAAGGTGCGTCTTGTAGCTAAAGGATATACTCAGAAAGAAGGTGTTGCTTTTACAGAGACTTTCTTTCCAGTTTCATCGAAAGACTCCTTTAGGATAATCATGGTGCTTGTTACTCATTTTGATCTTGAGTTACATCAATGGATGTTAAGACTGCGTTTCTTAATGGCGACATTAAAGAAATAATTTATATGGTGCAACCAGAAAATTTTGAGTCGAAAGACTCAAAGAATATGGTTTGCAAATTGACAAAATTCATCTATGGACTCAAACAAGCTTCCCGTCAATGGTACCATAAGTTTCATCAAATAATTGTTTCGTTTGGTTTTGAGATAAATATTGTTGATGATTGTGTGTATCACAAATTCAATGGGAGTAAGTACATATTTCTAGTTTTATATATTAATGACATACTGCTTGTTATTTATAAGTATAGCCTCAATCAATACCCTAAGAATGATTTTGAAATTACAAAAATGCATTAGATTTTTTACATTTTAGCAGTGAAAAGTCTAATGTACATTTAGGTTTGTATACATTGGAATATTGTGTACACTATTGGGATGTTAGGCAAATATTTTAAGCAACCCTGATTTGGACCATTGGATAGCATCCAGGAGGGTTATAAGGTATTTTCAGAGAACAAAAGATTACATGCTCACATATCGAGGGTCTAATCAGTTAGAGATCATCAGGTATATAGACTCCGATTTTGATGGAATATGGATATAAGATTTTTTTCACTAAGGTGCAAATTGTGAAAACAAATTGCAATCTTTTATTCCAGTAGCAACAGGAGCACATCAAAGTAAAAACACATAGACTTTAAGTTCCTGGTTGTTAAAGTAAAACTTCAAAGTGGTTAGGTGCTTATAAAGCATATTAGGACAAACTCCATGATTGCAGATCCGCTTACTAAGGAACTACACCTAAGGTTTTATAAGAGCACATTGCTCATGTGGGTGTAATGTCATTTAAAGGATATTTGATTTTAGTGGGAGTTTGTATTTTTAAATGCTTTTATGTTATAGACACATTTTCAGTTATTTCAGTTTAAAGATATTAAGTTTATTTTCTGCAGAAGTAAAGTTTATTTGGTTTATTCACACTTTGATTTTGGTAAGGTTTGATCTCACTAAGGAGGACCAGTTGAAAATAGACATGTTTAGATCATATTGCATGTAATTTCCATGCTACACATCCATACTTGATCTATGTCATTTGGTTGTGTTAATATACGTGATCATGGATGGATCTAGTTACGATATATGTAACGAAAGTCGCCTTGGTTCTATGTTAACATAATTAATGGACGAGATTGTTCGGAATACCTTTTGGATATGATAGTAAAATTTTGAGCTCATAAGGTTATATAATGACATGTAATTATAGAGTAATTAGTATATATATATGTGGTCCAAGTGGGAGATTGTTGGAAAATATGGACATCACATATTATAATAATGGTAATTACATGTTATTATTTACTATCATGATAGGTTAGCCCGAATTAAAAGTGATCTTATTTGGTTAGAATTTTATTGAGCTTTAATTATTAAATAAAGTATGGGTTAAATATGTGTAGATACTCTTCTAATTGAATTCTAATTAATGATAGGCTAATTAGAATTTGACTAGAACTAATATGCCAAGGTTATAAATATTAGGGTTATGGTTCCCAAGTTATACACAAGATATCTTTTCTAATATCACATCATTAGGAAAGAGAGAGCACGTATTCTCTGAATTTCTTGTGTGCTAATTTGGAAGATCAAATCCCCAAGATTTGGTAAAACTTCAAGGAACTCATGGATTCAGGTACGCTTCCGCATTTAGTTTTATTCTTCATTTATTCTTGATGATTTAATATGATAGATCCTGGTTTATTAAGTTTTATTTTAAATTTATTTTACAAATCTAACAAATCAACAATATTCATTTACCCAACTGTAGCAATAACAAAAAAAATCAAACAATTGCATTTAACTTGTAAATAAAGTATGAAACTTGGTGGGATTAAATGTAAAAGTTAAAGTTTTTCAAAATTATAATAAGTCGAATAAATATGTCTTGTATTTAAAATTACCACATCATATATTACAATGAGATAGATAAATATGTCATATTATTTAATCACCGATTCAGACTATTTTAAAGTTTAACTAGTGATGTTAAGATTTGTTCTAATATTAATTCAATTAGAATAGGTGTGAATTTATTTTTGTAAGTTATTTTTTTAAAAATACAAAAACCAAATCATTAATCAATAGGAGATTATTAAGCTCTTTTTTTTTTCCTTTATATTTTTTTGTTTTTTTCCCTTTCACGGTCAGCTTTGATGCATTGTTCCACTTTAGAATGATGTACGGCGTTACTTGTCGTGTTTTGTCCACTTAGCAGGAGGACCCACTACTTTAGAGTGGGCCCCACGTATCTACCACTCGTAATCTATGAATACTACGGTAAAGTACCACATTTATGTACGAACTCAGACCGGCTGCCTAATATTTTTTTTATGGTTAAATTCACTCATGGTCATTCAATTATTAGTAACTTTACATTTTAGTAACCCAATTATGTAAAGTTATAATTTAATCATTGAATTATTCAGAATTGATCATTTAAGTCACTACATCATAAAATTACTCACGGACATCAACGTGAACCATTAGTTCACTATTTCTCAAATACACTTTTCATTTTGCTCACGTAGCCACATTAACATCGTTGGCAACTTTTCGTGATTCCACCTTTCTGGCAAAATCATTGAATTATTCAAAATTATGAGTAAGTTCTCATCTTGATCAATGATCACATTGACAACATTAGCAAGTTAACGAATGGATGACTTAAATGATTAATTTCGAATAATTAAGTGACCAAATTGTAACATTTTATAATTGACTGATTAAAATGTAAATTTATTGTTAGTTGAGTGACCATGGTGTGGTTTATTTTTTTAGGTCAAAATTTTCTATTACCCCTTGTACTTTGCATAAGTTATGGGTTTAGTCCTTATAATTTAATCTGGTAAATTTTAGTCCTTGTACTTTTTAAATTTTAAATTCCATTAATGAACTGGTTAAATCCATTTCATTAAATTATCCTATTAGTGTTATACCATGCATATATTAGTTGTAGATTAATCCATGTCCTCCAGTTGTAGATTAAATTTTAGTCTTAATACAAAATGATAACCGTTAAATCCAAAAACTAACTTTTTTTGTGAGTAATAGCAAACTAACATGACATTACTCGTATGATAATATATTTGTCACATTTTTTTGAAATAACAAACTTTAATGAATTTAATAGTTACCATTTGATTATGACTGAAATTCTAAAATTTGAAAAATACAAGACGTAAAACTAATCAAATTAAAGTACAGATATTAAATCCACAACTTACATATAGTATAAGGACTAATAGCAGAATTTAACCCTTCTTTTTTAGTTTATTCACCACTCATCTATTTAAACCACAACTCCACCTCTAACAAGTTTCAAACTCTCTAGTGTCACCCCATCTCGAAACCCTATTTCCTCCATTTTTGACCCTTCCATAGCTCTTATAATTACATCCCTAATTCCCCCCCCCCTTTTTTTTTTCTTGGTTCATCTTCATGTTCTACATCTACCCAAGGTTTTAGTGTAGTCCTTGAGGCGGCCTATAAAGATTACAAAATAATAATAATTAGCAGGCTACTTTATATATAGTAATGAAATACTCAGTTGCAGAGAAGGGTTCTTGTTGTTACTAATTACTAAACTAAGCTTTTTAATTCCATGAGAAAGATAAGAGGATTCAAGATCGGAAAACGGGTTATCCGATTTTCAAAGTGGGTCATCGGCAAAGCTCGGAGGAAACCATATGGATACCGTCGTTTAAAACAGGAAGGACTGTTTAGCAAATCAAACTCTTTGTCCAAGTTCATCAACTGGGGTCGCCGGTTGAAAAACGGGGCTAAATCTATATGTTCGGTGAAACTCGGGTCGGGTTATGGACCCATAGAGGAAAAACCGATTGAAGTTCCGAAAGGTCATTTGGCCGTCTACATCGGTCGAAGAAACTGCGGCGATTTTCATAGAGTGTTGGTGCCGGTTATTTATTTTAATCACCCTTTGTTCGGCGAGCTATTAAGAGAAGCTGAAAAGGAGTATGGGTTTTGTCACCAAGGTGGAATCACGATTCCCTGTGGGTTCTCGGAATTTGAGAAGGTTCAGACCCGGATCGCCGCCGGAACCGTGGGAAGAAAAGCCGTTTGGAAGCGTCACTATTGAGAGGCTGCCGCCGACGTTGGTAGTGGTAAATGTAGTCGATAATTAATTCTGGTCAATGGATTGTGATGATGATGTTTTTGTATACTAAACATTTTCGATGGTGTAATGAATTTTCAGGTATACATTATAGAAAGGTTAAATTATGCCATTCGTCCCTATATTCTTTACGAATTTGAAATTTAATTCTAATACTTTTAGGAATTTAATTTCTCTACTTTTAAATTTCAAAATTAAGATTCAATTATTAACACTGCTAAATTTATTGGTGTAACATTTAAAATAAAAAAAATATCTACTTAGTAGTAATGTAACTAAAAAATAGAACTTTGTAATTAACTTGAATTTAACGAAATAATTTTAACAATTAAATTTAAATTTTGAAATATATAAAATAAAGAAATTAAATTTTTAAAAGTAAAAGTATAAGGACTAAAATCTAAATTCACGAAAAATAGTGCTATATTTTAACTTAATAGAAAATACTTTTCTTTAAAAATGAGTAATTCATTTTAAATGTAATATATGATATTATATAAACAATTATTTATGTGGAAAATACGAGTAATAATTGTGATTGATTGTGATTTTGATAATAAGTATATAATTATAATTTGCTATGGTATCCTTTTCCTTCTCAAACTTTTTCTACAAACTTTAGCCAATAGTTAATAACATAGATTTAAAATGATTAAACAAGTTGCATGATATTCGTATAAAGGTTACCTCTTGATATGATATTTTTATATTTAAAGGTATAAAATTTAATTTTTTGTTGATGGCATAATTTGAATTACTCGATGGGTGTCAAATTGATTTACTTTGGATGGATATTTTCTTTTTTGAAAAATGGATACAGAGCAAGACGGGTAGATTACGGTAATTATTTACTTTTACCGTTTCACCCCCACTCCAGTACATGAAATTATCATTTTATATTTATATATAACTATTAAAAGGGTAAAAATATAATAAAATATTGTAAAAATTCATATATTTTATGTTTAAATATTTTTTTTGAAAAATTATGTCTAAATATTTACTTGACTTAAAAATATTGACAATATTAAAGACAAATAGCAAAAATTAAATTGAAGTTGGATGGGATGAGGTGGGATAGGGATGTATACATCCAACATACATAGAGTTGTTATTGATTTTCAAGGTTATATATCCATAGTGGAGTGGGGTGAGTGATGGAGCAGGCCAATTGTGGAAAGACGGTGAATTTAGCAACAGCCGCTTCCGCCCTGTTCAATTGTCATCCCTAGCAATGAGGTATTGTTGGCAAAAGCTAAGGATTTGAACCCTTGAATATCTAAATTCAAGTCTCGCTATACTCTATTGTAATATGTGAGTTTTTAGTCTTACCATGCTAAACTATTATGAGTGGGCTCAATTTTCTTATACTTCAATTCTTCGTATATTTATATTTATTATTTAACTTATAAACTTGTTAAGATTAACTTAAAAAATATTTATTAGAATTGATATAACTTAAAGAAAGTGAATTATTTTTTTCTTTTAAACATTAAGATTAAAAGAAAAAGAAAGTAGGCAAATGGTGTGTGTCACCATAAGTGTCCTAGTCATGCACCTTGAATGTGTCAGTGACAAATCCTATAGTGGATATGGAAATCAGAAGTAGAGTCACCATATAGACAAATTCTGCCACTACTTTTTATGTATAAAAATGGATCTTTTTTTATAGCCTAATTAAATGACCTTAAGCTATTTACCACATATAAAGCACCCTGGACCATGTCCATGTGGTCCATCATTTTACCTGTATACTCAACCCACCCATGTGCAATGCATCATTGCTTCCATTTTCATCTAAACCACCCATAAAAACCTTATAAAGAATTATCATATTCATATATTTCACATATAATTCATAAAAAGAAAAAGGGTTGGTTTCCCCCACTAGAATGCAGCTTTGGCAAGAGACATACTATAATGCTTAACTATATAGTGATTTCCATGTCAGTTATTTCTTAAAATTTTATGAAAGTTATACTAAAATAATTCTAAATATAAGAATTATCTGAGAGAATTTAAGTTTAAAAATTATAATTAAAATTATTGAGAGAATCAATCACAAATTTTAATAGAATTAATCTTCATAAATAGTACGATATCTCATTATAATGTGCTCATAAATTGAGAAGCCTTGTTATATTAAATTTTCAACCAAAATAAGCAAATGGGACAAGTAATTGGCCATAAAATTGAATTGATATGAATGTAAGACATTTTATAGTCAGTTATTTATTTTTTTAAAGAGCATTTGCGACGAAAAAAAATATTTGTAGAAGCCCATTTTTGGCCCGGGCCCGTTACAAACCAGATTGGGCCCAATAAACAAAAATCCAAAAAAAAGGGCCCAATCTTTAAAATTTCAGCTAGGGTTTCGGGAAACCCTAGCCCTTTGCGCCGTAGCCCCCTGACCCCTGGTGCGCCACAAGCCCCACTATCGGTCACCAGCCCCACGACCGTTTGTCGGCCATCACCACCAGCGCCGTTCACGCCTCCTCCATTCCCTTTTTGCTCCCCACTTCTGCAAAAAGACAAATAACAGCAATAATAGCAAAGAGCACAAAAATATTGTATTTTTATTCAATATTCGGTTATAAAAGCCGAATGGAACTATGTATGGAGGATCTTTTTTTTTTCAATTAATCAAAAAAATAAAAAAAAGAGAAACAGATTCAAAAACAAAAAAAGCAAAAAGCCAAAAAGAAAACCAGTACCTCCGAAGGTATTTTATTTCTATTTTTTATTTTCGCATTTCCTCCATTTATACACACATGCATATATGTATATATATATAAAATAAAAAAGGGAGTAAAATCTCACCTCGGTGCCGACGTATACGGCGGTCGCCGACGACAGACGGCGACGGAAGACCGCCGGAGTGTCTCCCCCCCTTTCGTATCTGCAGAGAGTGCGAGAGAGAGTGAAGTTTTTTTTTTTTTGAAACTAAAGAAAAATGAAATTTTGACAAAAAAAGGGGTTTATAAAGCCCTAGCTAAACGGCGTCGTTTCATTCGGCCCCCAGACGCCCAAAACGGTGTCGTTTTGAGGGCCGACCCGAATTCAACCCGACCCAAGGCCAGGATCCGCGTGTTTTTGCTTTCGAGGATATTTACGCGCGCGGTCCTTTCGCTTTTTCTGTGTTTTACAATCAAGTTCTTTTTATTTCCAAATTTTTCCCGTGAACTTCATTCCTTCACAATTTGGTCCCTTTTGTGCTATGCGTTTTGGAGAAAGGGGTTATTAGCCGTTTTAGTCCCTCCTCCTTTAGCGCATGTTGCAATTCAGTCCTCCCATTATCTGTTTTGTATAATTTGACCCGAAACTTCTATTTTTCATGAGATTTAGTCCATTTTTAATTTATACCATTCATTTCTACCATTTTTAATATTTTTTTTAATTGCTATTAATTATTTAATACTATATTATTATTATTATACTCATTACATGTATTATTATTATTATTATTATTATTATTATTATTATTATTATTGTTATTATTATTGTTATTACTATATTTACATTATTATTTATTGTACATGTTCTATGTCATCCTTATTATTTTTATTATTATATTGTGTTATTATTATTTCTATTATTGTATTGTGACTTGTATATATGCTCGGCATTGTTATTTGTGTTTTATTATCATTTTTGCTATGTTCTTTTTCCCTTCGTTTTATTTTTCGCTTTCATCATCGTTATTCATGTCGACACACTTATTTCCACGTTGTTATGCACGTCGGTATTGTAATTTCTTTTTATATTCTATTATAAATATCGTTATACCAATTTTGCTTAATACAAAATTACTTCTTTTCGTGAAGGTGATATTCCTTATTTAGAAATTCGAGAGATTGTGCCCTAAAGTATTGGGTTGCAATTTTCTCGTTTAATCTGAATATCTGAATATCCTTTCAAGCAAAGACATTTTAACAAAGAGTTCATTTTGGGAATTCAAAATGTCGTGTCCTAAAGCATTGGATACGATGTTTTGTTATTCCAAAGCAAGATTTTCTAAGCCGAGGAAATGTTCTGTATTTAGAAATTCGAGAGATTGTGCCCTAAAGTATTGGGTTACAATTTTCTCGTTTAATCTAAATATCCGAATGTCCTTTCGAACAAGTATGTTTTTTTACCAAAAAGGGCTTATTTTTGGAACTCAAAATGTCATCTCCTAAAGCATTGGACGTGGTGTTTTGTTATTCCGAAGTAAGGTTTTCTACAAGCAAGGCAACATTCTATATTTGGAAGCTCGAGGAAACGTACCCTAAAGTATTGGGTTTGCGATTCTCTCGTCTATTTTAAATAATAGAATGTCCTTCTAAGTAAAATTCGTAAATTTGTAAATAAAAAAGGGGGAAATTTAGTCCCGATGGTCAAAAGGGACGTCCTAAAGTATTGGATACGACATTTTTCCTTGAGACGGAATAGCCCCTTTGCATACATCTTCGATTTCTTTAAATAATATCAGTTGACATCATCATAAAAAGGGATCGTTTTAATTCTTTAAAATTTTCAAATTTTTGACATCAAGACATTGAATAATCAATTAGGTACCAATTTTGGGTGTATCGAGGGTGCTAACCCTTCCTCGTGCATAACTGACTCCCGAACCTATTTCTTTAAACTTCGTAGGCCAAAATTGTTGTTTTAATAAATTAAATGGTTTATTTAAAGCAACTATTTTTCAAGGTGACCCAATCACACCTCAACAAAAAGGATTGGTGGCGACTCCCACGTTTTATCATTTTCAAAACCCAAGTTTGATTCACGCCCTTCTCAAGAGCCAAGGGGTGGTTTCGACAGCTTGACGACTCCACTGGGGACCTTTGAGAGAGTCGAGCCATTAAATTGATTATTTTCTATCTTGTTGTCGAAAATTGAAAATTTGATTTAAAAAACGCAATTCCTTTTATTGCATTTGCTTGCATCATCTTATCTAATCATGTGGTTCGAGTCTTGTATAATATTGTTTCATCATATTGCATGACCGTTGGGTCGCACCCTTTTAAGTGGGAGTGAGAAGCTACTCTTTCGTGAGGTTTTCACCTCCGTGCAAGATAGCGGATCGCTTCCGGGATACATCTGTACCTATGTCTTCGTGAGATTTTCATCTCCGTGTAGCCATAGGGACATGTATTCCCCTGAACCGAACTCGGTCCATATGAGCCTATAATGGGTGAGGATCGAGGAATCTGCTGGTTCAGGTACCTTCACCCTAGAACCGAACCCCATATAGTGAACCTTAAAGAACCACCCTAGGTAGAGCCACGCCGAACCCTAATGATTACCCGATTAAGTGTTTTATTCTCTGCTTATTGTGTATGAAATAATGACTTTGCATTTTTGCATGGCATATTCATCAAAAGGGCGTTGATTCACATTCGGTTGCTAAATAGATAGCTTGTCATGGAAAAGGGGTTTCTTGATAAAGTGGAGGACAATGCGGCCGTCCGGATATGGGCTGAGACAGTTCAACAAAGAAAAGGTGATAGCCTTACAGCGGGACATGTATCAGAGTTGTGGGATTACACACACATCAGCGTAACCCAAAACAATCTTCAAGAAATGAGGGAGATATGGAGTCAATGGGACGATAAGATCAAGCAACTATTCTACTATCATTATGGCGATTTGCCTTATCTACTTGACATCAAAGTAGACCAACATCTGTTTCGAGCAATGGCCCAGTTTTGGAATCCTGCTTATAGTTGCTTTACTTTCGGGAAGGTGGATTTGGTACCTACCATTGAAGAATACACAGCCTTACTCCGCTGCCCGAGGGTTCAAACTGACAAGGCTTATTTGAGAGCTGTTAATGTCCCCACATTCGTAAAAAAAGTTGATGAATATTACTGGGATGAGTGAGGAATGGGTTACAGCCCGGACAAAACAAAAAGGAGATTGCAAATGATCCCTTGGAGAAATCTGAGAGATTTGATTATAGCGCATCCCGAGGAGAAGAAGAAAGTTGATGTGTTAGCTTTGAGCATTTATGGACTGGTTATCTTCCCCAAAGCTCTAGGGTATGTGGATGAGGCGGTATCTGATCTCTTTGACAAGTTAGATAGAGGGATCACTCCTATTCCTGCAATTCTAGCCGAAACTTTTAGGTCCCTAAGCGCATGTCGAAGAGCGGGCGAAGGGAGATTTATCGGCTGTGCCCAACTTTTACTAGCATGGTTTCACGGTCATTTTTGGAAAATGGAAAAAGTATAGTGTCGAATCTTCTCCGAGGACTATTCTCCGCTAGAAAATATGGTAACCACACCGAGACGAGACGATATCACGGAAGAAAATTGGATGATGATTCTGCGAAACCTACAAGGAGGAGATATAGAATGGGGAGCTCCATGGATAATTCCTGATGAGATCTTATATCGATGCAGAGATTTTGATTACGTTCCCATGCTCGGGATATGGGGAGCTACGGGATACACTCCTCTCCTCGCGTTAAGACAGTACAAATCGAGACAATTTACGCCGCTAACACAAGAGTTAGCTCAGTGCGAGTTTGAATATAAAGGGGGAAATTACAAGAAGAGAGTGCGTGAGATATCCAACTCCTGGAACCAAATTCATAGAATGAAAAGGTTCGCCGCCAGTCTGATGACGACCCCTGAGTATGACCAGTGGCGAAATCAAAGAGTCAACGATAATATCCCCGCATCATACCAAGAAAACACCCAATCACTAGAAGAACACTTACGGGTGATCCCTACCGAGCTTGAAATCATCAAACAGGACTTTGAAGAAAAGAACCGGGAGCTAAGAAAGAGGATAGAACAATTGGAGGAGGAGAAAATGCAGCTAGGATTGGATGTTGATATTCAAAAACTAGAAGCCGAGAAGCTGAGGAAAGGGAAGAATAAAGCTGAAGAAGATTTGGATGGTTTGAAGACTGACTACAAGAAGCTACGAAGGTCGATAAGAACTGCGGGGCTTGGGAAAAAGTCAGAGCAATGGCGTCAAGAAATTAAAGAGGAAAAGAATAGAGCAAGTCAGTGGGAAAAGAAATTCCGAGATACCCATAAGCTAGAAGATGCCCTGAAAAAGGATCTGATAGAAAGTCAGAACGAGAAAGAGAAGTTAAAAATTCGGGTGTCAGAATTGGAAAGATCACTGTATCAGTATCGTAGCCGTAACTCCATAGCTGAACTGAAGGCTAGTTTGAGCAAAATTGAAGAGATGGAAGCAAGAATTGAAGAGTTAGAATCTGCCTTACATGGTTGCGAGCTACGGGAAGAGCTTTTTGAAGTCAATGAGGAGCGATGGAAGCAACAATTGCATCACTCTCAGAGCCAAGTCAGAAGCCGAGATTGTATTATGGAGGAAGCCGTGGCCCAAATACGAGAGGCGGCGAATCACCTACAAACTTTAGCAATTCGAGCTGATGTACTAAGTTTGATGTACGAGTCAGGGTCAGAGAGAGGTCAAGAGTTAGCTTGGCTTCTTGAGAAAGTCAAGGCCTTAGGTGTCAAAGCAAGACCTTATATGTAATCCACTTTATGTGAAGAAACTTGTTTTCTTGAAAAGATATTCTAATGAGAATTGAATTGGAATCAACGCCTTTTGGTTGCATACATCTCATGCATCAGCATTACATTGCATCATGCACATTGAATCTCACAAAAAGACCCTAAAACAATGGCAGTTACCCTGGAACATCGCTACGGTACAAGAGGCAAAACAAAAATGGATCAAAGAATGGAAAAATTAGAGCAAATGCAAAAAGAAATGCAGGATCGACAAGCACAACTACAGGAACAGCTAACCAAGACCCAGCAGGACAGTATAGAACGATTGCAAGAATCCCAGAATAACATGATAAACCAGTTGATGCAGTTGATGACTAAAGAACGAGAGAAGGAAAAGGGCATTGCTGCTAGCTCAGGGAACGATAATGATAATCCCGCTCTCACCCCGCCAAACACCCAAACGCCGCCAGACGTGCATCCCCAAAGGGTATCTGTCACTATCAGACCGCAACAAATTTCAGCCGCAGCGTCGATACCAATGAATTTCCAGGACGGCTCAAGTTCTAACCCTGACAATAATCCAATCAATCCTAACGTTCCTGACTTGAATGAGATTGCTGAAAAAGCGAAAATGGAACTACCAAAACAGCTGGAAGACAAATATAAATGGTTAGAGGAGAAACTTAAAGCTATAGAAAATGCTGGAAAATGTCGGGGAATCAATGCTAATGATTTAAGTTTGGTTCCTGACCTGGTGCTCCCTTACAACTTTAAGACGCCTGAGTGCGAGAAGTACAATGGGACAAGCTGCCCAGAGGCCCACATCACTATGTTTTGTAGAAGGATGGCGGGATACACTAATAACGATCTGTTGCTAATTCATTGCTTTCAAGATAGCCTGGTGGGCGCCGCAGCCAGATGGTATAACCAGCTGAGTCGCACCGAAATTGGTTCATGGAAAGATTTGGCTCAAGCATTCCTAGAGCAGTACAGTCATGTAATAGACATGACCCCCGATAGGATCACTTTGCAAAACATGGAAAAGAAGGGAAACGAAAGCTTTAGGCAATATGCACAGAGGTGGAGAGAGGTGGCCGTCCAAGTCCAACCACCACTTCTGGAAAAAGAGATCACAATGCTCTTCATCCGCACACTGAAAGCCCCATTCCTCATGCATATGTTGGGAAGTGCAACCAGGAGTTTCTCGGACATCGTGACGACCGGAGAAATGATCGAGAATATTGTAAAAAGTGGAGGAATTGAAACAGGGGAAAGTGCCAAAAGGATGCCTCCAAGGAAGAAAGAAAGTGAGGTGAATAATGCGAGCATGGGGTACCCAAAGGCAATCACCATTAATCAACCGAAAGCAGTGGCCACGGGACAACAGGGGTTACCCAAGAAAGAACCTAGCACAACAAGACAAAATAATGAGAAAATACACTTCACACTTCTTCCGATAACGTACAGGGAGATGTATCAAACCCTGTTCGACACACATATTGTGTCCCTGTACCATCTAAAACCGATGCAACCTCTATATCCCAAATGGTATGACCCAAACGCACAATGTGAATATCATGCGGGAATCACGGGGCACTCAATAGAGAACTGCCTTGCTTTTAAGAAATTAGTGGAGAAATTTATCAATATGGGTGTGGTGGAGTTAGATGATCTGCCAAATGTAACGAGTTCTTTACCCAATCATGCTAACAACGGAGTCAACGCAGTTGGCGAAAGTTCAGAGAAGAAAGTCAAAGCAAGCGTCGCGGAGGTTAAAACTCAGTTGAGATTGGTCTGGAGAGAAATGATCAAACACGGATTAATTGTTGCGGAAAAAAGTCAAGAAAAGCTGACAAATTATTGTGAGTACCATCAGGAGTTGGGGCATGAAATTCAGAACTGTGAGGAGTTCAGAACCCTGGTACAAAACTTAATGGACAACAAAGAAGTTGAATTTTATAGCGAATGCACAGAAGAGAAGAGCATATGCGCGTCAGAGTCGACGGTAAATAGTTCAAAAATTAACCTCCCGATGATCATTATTTCGCGCCCAAGAAGCGATGAGACGGGAACACGAGTAACACCGAAAATAGTGATACGGAGGCCCACTACCTTTGCTCATAAAGACGATAAGGAAATTCCTCGGAACCTCGAATGCAATATAGCAGTCTCCAGAAAGGATGATTCGGCTAGTGATGAGGCTGGAATACGAGTGGCGCCAAAAGTAGTAATACAGAGGCCCACTACCTTTGCTTGTAAAGATAATAAGGAGATTCCTCGGAACCACGAGCATAATATAGCAGTCCCCGAAAAGGAAGGTTCGACTGGTGATAAGACGGGAATGCGGGTAGCGCCGAAAGTGATAATACGAAGGCCCATTGCATTTACTTATAAAGATAACAAGGAGGTTCCTTGGAATTACGAATGCAATGTAATAGTTCCAGGAAAGGAGAATGCAGCCAACACTTCAAAAGAAAATCCAGGTGAAGGACACTACGGTTTGACGAAGGGGAAAGCGCCGATGGTGGAAGAGCCAGCTGGGCCTGAGTCGAGAATCAAGGAACCAGTGACAGAAGAGGAAGCTAAAGAGTTCCTAAAATTTCTGAAACACAGTGAGTATTGTGTGGTAGAGCAACTGCATAAGCAACCGACGCATATATCTGTGTTGACTTTGCTTTAGAATTCAGAAGTTCACAGGAACGCGTTGATGAAAATTTTAAATGAGATCTATGTCGCTGGTGACATCTCAGTTAATAAATTGGATCGATTGATCGGCAACATAAGTGCGGATAACTTTATCCATTTTAATGACGATGAGATACCACCAGGTGGTAGAGGGTCCACCAAGGCTTTACACATTACTGCTAGATGCAAAAGGCACACACTACCAGGGGTCCTGATAGACAATGGGTCGGCGTTAAATGTATTACCGTTGTCCACCTTAAACAGATTACCAGTGGACAGTTCGGACATGAAGGAGTGCCAAAGCATAGTGAAGGCGTTTGACGGCACCCAAAGAAGAGTCATGGGGAGGATTGAGGTACCCTTATTAATTGGCCCAACCACTTACGAAGTAGACTTTTTGGTGATGGACATCAACCCTTCCTATAACTGCTTATTAGGGAGGCCATGGATACACTCATCAGGGGCAGTACCTTCGTCATTACATCAGAAGGTGAAGTTAATAGCGGATGGACGGCTGGTGACGATAAAAGCGGAGGAGGACATTATTGCAACTGTAACTAGCGATATGCTATACGTGGAAATAAATGACGAGGCAGATGAATGCTCTTTCCGATCTCTCGAGTTTGTGAATGCAACTTTTATTGTGGAAGGAAACAGAATCCTGAAACCAAGAATCTCCAAGTCTACAAAGATGGGATTGAAGATGACTGTGGGAAAAGGTGCTTTACCGGGAAGAGGACTGGGAAAGTATCTTCAAGGGATAATTGTGGCCCCGATATTGAGAGAAAAACAAGACCGCTTTGGCCTGGGGTTCAAACCAGACGCAAGACAAAAGAAGAAGGAGCTAGAAAGGAGGCAGGAAAGAAGACGAACTTGTCTGAGCGGAAAGGAAACCAAGTGGGAACCCATGATAATCCCGCACATATCCGAAACCTTTGTTTCAGGAGGGGTAATTCACTCTGAGCTGAAGATACGGAAAGAAGAGGACATCGTAGCGATGTTGGGTAATGTCTGTATTAATGCCATATCAGATAAGGCAGCTGAAGATGGAATATTATCAGATATTCGACCTTATGAACCGGGAAGCGTTTTAAACAATTGGACTGCAGAAGAAATTCCTGTAGTATTTAGAGCTTATTCAGAGTAATGTCCAGAATGCAATTATTGCTTTAAGCCTAAGAGCAACAAAATTTCTTTTGTGAAATAGGCGCATGTTCAAGTATTATTATTCAATAAAGTGCATTTTCGACATCATTTGAAGCAAACATTTTCCATTCTTTTCTTTTTTTTCCTGATCATTCTTTCATACATAATCCATTCACGAATTCATTCATTCTGTCCATATTTTCTTGAATCACAACAGGTCCTTGGATATCAATGACTTGAGCGACGCTGCCATGGATTCGAAAGATCCCTTTGAGCAAGACATATGTTTAGAAATGCTACAGGATTTTGAAGATGACACAGACAGTGACTTATCTCCCGACTTGTTAAGAATGGTAGATCAGGAGGAGAGACAAATTTGGCCTCATAAGGAAGCAATAAAGACTGTGATATTGGAAGAAAAAAAAGTGGTTAAAATTGGAACGTGTATAGCCAAAGAAACAAGGCAGAATCTTATCAAATTGTTGCAGGAGTTCAAGGATGTTTTCACATGGTCGTATGAGGATATGCCTGGTTTAAGTACCAATATTGCAGTACACCGTTTACCCATAAGAAGAGATTGCAAGCCAGTTCAGCAAAAGCTCCGAAAGATGAGACCAGATATTGTGTTGAAAATTAAAGAAGAGGTTCAAAAGCAGTTCGACGCTGGATTCTTGCAAGAGATCAAATATTCAGAATGGGTAGCCAACATTGTGACTGTCCCTAAAAAAGATGGAAAGGTACGAATGTGTGTGGATTACAGAGACCTAAATAAGGCTAGCCCAAAGGATAACTTTCCTTTGCCTCATATTGACACTCTAGTAGACAATACAGCAGGCTTTTCATTGTTTTCCTTCATGGACAGTTTTTCGGGGTACAATCAGATAAAAATGCATCCTGAAGATATGGGAAAGACTACCTTCATAACATTGTGGGGTACGTTCTGCTATAAAGTAATGCCATTTGGGTTGAAAAACGCAGGAGCTACATACCAAAGGGCCATGGTGACTTTGTTCCATGATATGATGCATAAAGAGATCGAGGTTTACGTGGATGACATGATTGCAAAATCTAGAACGGAAGAAGAACATACCCGAGTTTTGAAGAAGCTATTCCTGAGGTTAAGGAAATTCCAACTTAGACTCAATCCTGCTAAATGCACTTTTGGAGCTAGGTCTGGCAAGCTGCTAGGCTTCATAGTCAGCAAGAGATCGACTCGGACAAAGTCCGGGCTATACAAGAATTGCCTCCACCGCGCACTCAAAAAGAAGTTTGAGGTTTCCTTGGAAGACTAAATTACATTGCTCAGTTTATTTCACAGTTAACTGAGAAATGTGATCCCATATTTCGTCTTTTGAAGAAACATAATCCAGGCGTATGGGATGATGAATGTCAAAAAGCTTTCGATAGGGTCAAACAGTATTTGTCAAATCCTCCAGTACTGTCACCCCCGCACCCTGATAAGCCATTAATCTTATATCTGACAGTGCTTAATCA
Organism: Gossypium australe; assembly: GCA_005393395.2. Classification (NCBI taxonomy): domain Eukaryota; kingdom Viridiplantae; phylum Streptophyta; class Magnoliopsida; order Malvales; family Malvaceae; genus Gossypium; species Gossypium australe. Next base: position 99,016,391 of record CM016625.1, read on the forward strand.
CTCTATGGGATGTGTGTTAGGTCAACATGATGATTCAGGAAAGAAAGAAAAAGCGATATACTACCTCAGTAAGAAATTCACTGAGTGCGAAATGAGATATTCGCCAATTGAGAAGCTGTGTTGCGTGCTGATTTGGACGACTCAGAGATTGAGACAATACATGTTGTATCACACGACCTAGTTGATCTCGAAATTAGACCCTCTAAAGTATATGATGGAGGCAACCGCCTTGAATGGAAGGATGGCTAGATGGCAAATTCTGCTGTCTGAATTGATATTGTCTATGTGAGTCAGAAGGCTGTAAAAGGGAGCGCAATAGCCGATTTCCTAGCTAGCAGAGCCTTAGAAGATTATGAGCCGTTAAACTTTGATTTCCCTAATGAGGATTTAATGTATGTGGCAGCTACTGAAGAAGACACTGCCAAAGATTGCCATTGGAAATCGAATTTCGATGGAGCATCAAATGCTGTTGGAAATGGGATTGGGGCAATTTTGGTATCCCCAAACGGAGATCACTACCCGTTCACATGCAAGTTGGATTTTGATTGTACAAACAATATGGCAGAATACGAGGCGTGTATCATGGGACTCCGTGCTGCCATAGAACGCAAAATTAAAGCGCTGGAAGTATATGGAGATTCTGCACTAGTGATCTACCAACTAAGAGGGGAATGGGAGACAAAAGACCCCAAATTGATCAATTATCGAAGGATAGTCTTGGAGTTAATTGAAGAATTCGATGATATCACCTATAGTTATCTCCCACGAGAAGAAAACCAGATGACGGATGCTTTGGCTACTTTGGCTTCCATGATCAAAGTGAGTAAGCAAGAAGATGTAAAACCCATTCAAATAAGTGTTTATGAGGCCCCAGCTTATTGTTGCGACATAGAAGAAGAAGAAAGGGATGATCACCCCTGGTACCAAGACATATTGCGGTATGTGAGAAATCGCGAATACCCCAAACAAGCGATCGAGAATGAAAAGAAGGCACTGAGAAGGTTAGCCTGTGATTATGTCCTGGATGGGGAGGTACTATATAAAAGAAGGAAAGATCAAGTACTGTTGAGATGTGTCGACGCAATGGAAGCTAAGACAATCTTGGAGGAAGTCCACGAGGGTGTTTGCGGAACACATGCTAACGGCTTCACAATGGCTAGACAAATCATGAGATTTGGATACTACTAGTCTACCATGGAAGGAGATTGTATCAAGTATGCTAAAACATGTCACAAATGCCAGATATACGAGGACAAAATTCATGTACCTCCCTCACCGTTGCATGTTATGACCTCCCCTTGGCCTTTCTCCATGTGGGGCATGGATGTCATCGGACCGATTTCACCAAAAGCTTCGAACGGGCATCGATTCATTTTCGTGGTCATTGATTACTTCACCAAATAGGTGGAGGCTGCTTCATTCGCCAGTGTTACCAAGGCGGCGGTCAGTAGATTCCTAAAAAAGGAAATCATTTGTCGATACGGGATGCCCGAAAGGATCATTTCTGACAATACCCTGAACTTAAACAACAGCACAATCGCGGAGGTCTGCAGTCAATTCAAGATTAAACACCACAATTCATCACCATATCGCCCAAAGATGAATGGTGCAGTGGAAGCAGCCAATAAGAACATTAAGAGGATTGTGGGGAAGATGGCCGAAACCTATAAAGACTGGCAACTCCTTTTTCATTAGTTTATGGAATGGAAGCGGTATTACCCATCGAAGTTGAAATTCCTTCCCTTCGAGTCTTGTCAGAGCTAAAATTAGATGAAGCAGAATGGATCCAGTCTCGATACGATCAGCTCAACTTGATTGAGGAAAAGAGGTTAAGGGCCATTCGTCATGGCCAGATGTATCAAAAGAGAATGATGCGGGCTTATGATAAAAAGGTGCGCCCAAGAGAATTTCACGAGGGAGATTTGGTCTTGAAAAAAATCCTCCCTATACAAAAGGATTTCAGAGGAAAATGGATGCCAAATTGGGAAGGACCTTACGTGGTGAAAAAGGCTTTCTCTGGAGGAGCATTGCTCCTGGCCGAAATGGATGGGAAAAACTTGCCCAATCCCGTAAATTCGGACTCTGTTAAAAGGTACTATACTTGAAGAGGGGGAGAGACGCCAAAGTCGAAGTCCCGCAAAGGACGCTTTGAGATCTTCAAAAAAAAACCGCAATGAGTGTTTTGAGGTCAAAAGGGATTTGGGTTGAAAACCTAAAAAGGGCGGCTCAAATCATGATGGAAGAATCCCGTTTTATGCGAATTGACAAAGAAGGGGTAGGTTGCGTCTTGGTGCATCGACAAAATACTCAGGGTCTCCTAAACACATGTCGAACTCGAAATGGTCTTCCAGACGCTCAGGCAGAGGAGCTCAAACTGCGATATCTGGGGCACCTAATTTTCATTTTACCCATTTTGGGTTCGCTACCTTTGTATTTTGAAGACACGGTTTAAATAAACTTTTTTCTTTGCTGCATTCGTCAGTTTTGAGCTATGCTCCCAATAAATTTCTACTTCTATCATCACAATCTTTTTTCAAGCATTTTGGCATCGAAATAACAGTTATTGGACTAGTAATACTTTCACGAAAGAAGTTTTGCATATTACTCTGAAAATTTTAAATAATACAGGGGGCATAAGCAGGACTATTGTTTAAAACTCACCAGGTCTAAGGTTTGACAAGTATCTGGAAAAAGGGTGTCTAGATTCCCTTCGAGATTTGAAGGAATAGACCTAAAAGCTACAGTGAGGGCAAATCAGTTAGGCAAAGTACAACTGAAGTCTCTCGGGTTTTGAGTCAAAATTTCGGCCCAAACAAGGACAGCATGATGCAAGCAAAAATCCCTAGAAAAAAAAACTTAAAACCATTCTCATGACATCCATAAGATATGTCCAGTTAGGAGCATTTGATTCATCACGAGCATTACATCCTAATCATTCATCATTTATAGCACATATCATAGCATCCTCATCATTCGCATGAACATAAGCATGAGCATATTCCACAGGACATGTCCCTTAGAAGATAGTAAGGGAGCGAATTGAAAAAGTTCAGATTTATTTCCTCGAAATCTCAAGGGGGCAGGACAAAGCTACTAATCCCTCCTCCCTGAGTGTATTGAGGATCAACCTGTTTTCGAGAAGTTTCAGCGAGAAGATCAAAGTTACGGATCTCTTCTTTCTGAATTCCTATCACCACCTATTTTCGAGAAGTTTCAGCGAGAAGTTTCAGCGAGAAGATCAAAGTTATGGATCTCTTCTTTCTGAATTCCTATCACCACCTGTTTTTGAGAAGTTTCAGCGAGAAGATCAAAGTTACGGATCTCTTCTTTCTAAATTCCCCATATCACCACCTGTTTTCGAGAAGTTTCAGCGAGATAATCAAAGTTACGGATCTCTTCTTTCTGAATTCCTATCACCACCTGTTTTCGAGAAGTTTCAGCGAGAAGATCAAAGTTGCGGATCTCTTCTTTCTGAATTCTTATCACCCCAAACCTACAGTAGAATGGAACAAAGCAAAAAGTTACAGTGAAGTTTGAAACTGTTTGAAGAAGACGCGGATCAAGAAGTCAAGGCTTAGCTAAGCCCGGGCAAAATTCGGGGCCTTCTTTATGTCTTTGCTCTATTCCCGTTACACGACAATGAGCAAAGAGGGGCAGCTGTAGAAGCCCATTTTTGGCCCGGGCCCGTTACAAACCAGATTGGGCCCAATAAACAAAAATCCAGAAAAAAGGGCCCAATCTTTAAAATTTCAGCTAGGGTTTCGGGAAACCCTAGCCCTTTGCGCCGTAGCCCCCTGACCCCTGGTGCGCCGCAAGCCCCACTATCGGTCACCAGCCCCACGACCGTTTGTCAGCCATCACCACCAGCGCCGTTCACGCCTCCTCCATTCCCTTTTTGCTCCCCACTTCTGCAAAAAGACAAATAACAGCAATAATAGCAAAGAGCACAAAAATATTGTATTTTTATTCAATATTCGGTTATAAAAGCCGAATGGAACTATGTATGGAGGATCTTTTTTTTTCAATTAATCAAAAAAATAAAAAAGAGAAACAGATTCAAAAACAAAAAAACCAAAAAGCCAAAAAGAAAACCAGTACCTCCGAAGGTATTTTATTTCTATTTTTTATTTTCGCATTTCCTCCATTTATACACACATGCATATATGTATATATATATAAAATAAAAAAGGGAGTAAAATCTCACCTCGGCGCCGACGTATACGGCGGTCGCCGACGACAGAAGGCGACAGAAGACCGCCGGAGTGTCTCCCCCCCTTTCGTATCTGCAGAGAGTGCGAGAGAGAGTGAAGTTTTTTTTTTGAAACTAAAGAAAAATGAAATTTTTGACAAAAAAAAGGGGGTTTATAAAGCCCTACCTAAACGGCGTCGTTTCATTCGGCCCCCAGACGCCCAAAACAGCGTCGTTTTGGGGGCCGACCCGAATTCAACCCGACCCAAGGCCAGGATCCTCGTGTTTTTGCTTTCGGGGATATTTACGCGCGCGGTCCTTCCGCTTTTTCTGTGTTTTACAATCAAGTTCTTTTTATTTCCAAATTTTTCCCATGAACTTCATTCCTTCACAATTTGGTCCCTTTTGTGCTATGCGTTTTGGAGAAAAGGGTTATTAGCCGTTTTAGTCCCTCCTCCTTTAGCGCATGTTGCAATTCAGTCCTCCCATTATCTGTTTTGTATAATTTGACCCGAAACTTCTATTTTTCATGAGATTTAGTCCATTTTTAATTTATACCATTCATTTCTACAATTTTTAATATTTTTATTTTAATTGCTATTAATTATTTAATACTATATTATTATTATTATACTCATTACATGTATTATTATTATTATTATTATTATTATTGTTATTATTATTGTTATTACTATATTTACATTATTATTTATTGTACATGTTCTATGTCATCCTTATTATTTTTATTATTATACTGTGTTATTATTATTTCTATTATTGTATTGTGACTTGTATTTATGCTTGGCATTATTATTTGTGTTTTATTATCATTTCTGCTATGTTCTTTTTCCCTTCGTTTTATTTTTCACTTTCATCATCGTTATTCATGTCGACACACTTATTTCCACGTTGTTATGCACGTCGGTATTGTAATTTCTTTTTATATTCTATTATAAATTTCGTTATACCAATTTTGCTTAATACAAAATTACTTCTTTTCGTGAAGGTGATATTCCTGATTTAGAAATTCGAGAGATTGTGCCCTAAAGTATTGGGTTGCAATTTTCTCGTTTAATCTGAATATCTGAATATCCTTTCGAGCAAAGACATTTTAACAAAGAGTTCATTTTGGGAATTCAAAATGTCGTGTCCTAAAGCATTGGATACGATGTTTTGTTATTCCAAAGCAAGATTTTCTAAGCCAAGGAAATGTTCTGTATTTAGAAATTCGAGAGATTGTGCCCTAAAGTATTGGATTGCAATTTTCTCGTTTAATCTAAATATCCGAATGTCCTTTCGAACAAGTATGTTTTTTACCAAAAATGGCTTATTTTTGGAACTCAAAATGTCATCTCCTAAAGCATTGGACATGGTGTTTTGTTATTCCGAAGTAAGGTTTTCTACAAGCAAGGCAACATTCTATATTTGGAAGCTCGAGGAAACGTACCCTAAAGTATTGGGTTTGCGATTCTCTCGTCTATTTTAAATAATAGAATGTCCTTCTAAGTAAAATTCATAAATTTGTAAATAAAAAAGGGGAAATTTAGTCCCGATGGTCAAAAGGGACGTCCTAAAGTATTGGATACGACATTTTGCCTCGAGACGGAATAGCCCCTTTGCATACATCTTCGATTTCTTTAAATAATATCAGTTGACATCATCATAAAAAGGGATCGTTTTAATTCTTTAAAATTTTCAAATTTTTGACATCAAGACATTGAATAATCAATTAGGTACCAATTTTGGGCGTATCGAGGGTGCTAACCCTTCCTCGTGCGTAACTGACTCCCGAACCTATTTCTTTAAACTTCGTAGGCCAAAATTGTTGTTTTAATAAATTAAATGGTTTATTTAAAGCAACTATTTTTCAAGGTGACCGAATCACACCTCAACAAAAAGGATTGGTGGCGACTCCCACGTTTTATCATTTTCAAAACCCAAGTTCGATTCACGCCCTTCTCAAGAGCCGAGGGGTGGTTTCGACAATATTGTTATTAATTATGGATACCTTAATTTAAAAAAGAAAAAGAAGAAGTTTAAAACCGAATATGATCGGCTACTAGATAACTTGTACTAATTGGCATTCATGAATGGCTTAAATCATGAATAGTTTCATGTAAGTAGAGATCGACTCATAAAGGACTAAAGTGACTCCTGCTTGAGTGGTTTGATGGTGGAATGCATCAAAGCTCTGTACAAAAAAAGATATTATTAGTGGAGCTTGTTAATATCTAAAGCTCTCTACAATGCTAATAAACAATTCTAAAAAACTCTCTGCTTGAGTGGAGCTTTTTCTCCACCGACACCTTTGGCTCCAGTGAAATTTGAGAGCAGCAGTGTGGTGAGAGTACTCAATTGTACTGCATCTCAAGTCTTCCAAACAAGAAACCAGTGCAGTGAAAAGGAATATTCACCCAATATTCCATCTCACCATGGGTAAAATCCAATCCAAAGGAAGCCTAAGTCTGATTCATATATTAAATACTCTTAAACTATCAATTCTGTTCCATTTTAACTAAAAAGTTTATGACATTTAATGAAAATATGCCATGTGTCGTGTCATGTCCTTATTAGTTGATATCATTTTTCAAAAAATTAAGATAAAATTAAGAATTTAGAACCACTTTTAATTTTAAAAACCAAAATGGAAATTAGGCTATAATTTAAAAGGTAATTTACTAGTGAAGTTATCAAAATTTGGTTGTCCTACATTATGAATGGTAAGGTCTTAAATTAAATTTTCAGTTTTCGTAAAGTATGAAGATCAAATTATGATAAATTAAAGTTGATGGGCTACTTCCCAATTTTTGTAGAGTAGAAGGATGTAATTCATAATAGGACCTATTCATAACAAGGATACTATTATTGGCTTAATTATAGTTTTACTACCTTTACTATGCTAAAATTTTATATTTAGTTCCTCTACTTCTATAATGTTATTATCGATCTAAGGGTCCATTTGTTTGATTGAAAATGATGTCTGGAGAATGACTTACTTTTCTAGAAAAGTTAATATTTTCTAGTATTTAGATGAATCTGTATAAAATATTTTCTGTTGGCAAATTTCCTGAAAATATTTCAGGAAAACTGTTTTAAATAAAACAAACATACATTTAAGAATTTATTATTTTTTCATTGTTTAATTGAATTTATTTTATATCTATTAAATTTATATTTTACATTATTTTTATATATTGCAATGATTTATTTATTAATAAATACATCAAATTAAATATATAATATTTCTGAATTATTAAGCTAGAATATTAACAATCAAAAATTGAAAACAACCAAAGCAAATAGATGATTACTAATTGTGTTATAAGAAAAATTAAATAATAATAAATTAACTTTCAAACTACAATTAATACTACAAATTAATAATATTATCCAGGTGAATAACTAGTACTACATTACATGATAACTACAATATTTTCCGAGAGAAAATGTTCCCGAATGCAGAAAATGTATCATGCAAGGCTTTGTGGTCAATTCCCTTGTCTAAATTCTGCTAGATCCAACAAGCATGGCAAACAAACATAAAATAAACCATATAAGATTTCTGAAGCACAGACTTATAAAACAAATCTGCATATATAACCGCATGATTATCAAATTTTCATTACCTTGATAAAAATATTCCCAGCACCACTTTTACGAAGACTAGGGTCTCGATTACAATACATAATCCTGATAGGCTTTCCATTCAGAAGAGTGAAGTTCAGAAGGTCCAATGCCTTTGCAGCTGTGCGTAAATAGCAGAAGATGACATTCAGAATGAAGAGCAAACATTTTTTTCCTATCTAGGGATCAATGCAGTCAAAATATTAATAATGTTCTTTTCAAATAATGTGTATTAATATGAAAAATTGCAGCTTGAGTTGGTCTCTACCTTGCTAATAGAGACCAACTAGATTGACAATTTACATGGAAGCCTGAGAAGATAATGTATAAGCATTTCTAAGCAAGGATATATTATGTATTGCTCTTTTTCCATTAGGCTAGTATCCCAGATTCTGTTGTTTTATCTTCATAAACTTTCTCCTTTTCTCTCAATATCACAAATACTTTTAACATTTCTTACTTTCTTATCATTCTCTCCACCCATTTCAGGGTACCCAAAAAGACTCAATATGTATTACTGCATGACGTTAGGGTTCTTTTTGGCTAGAAAATAGGTTAATATTAATAAATAAAGAGGCAGAAATACTTCCTTATCGATTACAACCTCAAAATAGACTTCATATCCTAGCATGGAACAAAGTCATAAACAAGCAAATAAGTTGTAATCTCCATAACACAAAAGGGAACCATATCTTAACAAGGAAGATCAACATTAACAGGCACATAATCTGCATAAGCAAGATCCAATTCAAAATGCATAAACAAGAAATGCTCGTAACAGCAGCACAAATACATGTACAGACCAACAAACAAATGATCTATAATACATATGAAAAAGGGGAGTGATTACCTAAGACACAAAATTAAACACTATCATTCAATTGAATCAAAATACACCTACAAACCAATAAACAAACGTAAATTTATACTAAAATCAACGATTAAATTCTCTTTTGGAAAATACAAAGGTATTAGCTGTCTTGTTGTGATCATGAATCTATTTACAATATCAGATATGGTTTTGTTATTTGTCTGTTATTGCATGAAGGGATACCATTTAGTATAACACTACCTTAAAAATAAAATGAATATAGAGTCCAAAACTAAGGAAGTTGATGTTAATGAAGAAAAATGCTTCGTAAACCTATGACAAACTATTGCAAACAAAAACAATTACAGCCTATAATATCAAAATTAAGAAAAGAAAGATACATAGAGACATTGAAGCAAGAAGTGACAAACACAACAAGCTAAACCACTAAAGTTTCGGGTTTTAAGAGTACTAAAAACTAACCTCCAACCTTAGCATATCTGAGAGAGCAAAAGAAACACTTGTATTAAAAAAGCTATTTGGCTTCAACTTGAAAAAACTTGAATTCATCTTGACCATCGTCAAATCAAGCTCGAGCTAGTGAAAGAGCTGAATTTGAGTATTTGAGTCAAGTAGTTTAAGAGCTTAATCGATCTTTTTTCTTTTTAATTACTATTGTTTCAATTTGAATCCAAACTTGACTATAAAAACTGAGTTTATATTTCACTTTAATTGAGGCTCATCCAGTTTGACTATTATCTCAAATTGCTTCAGTTAAAAAAGCAAAATTCAATCAAACTCAAGTTGAGCTTCAAGCCTTGCATTTCAGATCGAGTTTCGAATCGTTTGAGCTCGACTACACCCTGTAAACTGACATACCCTTTCGGTTCAGATTACATTACTCGCTTTCAAAATCAAAAATATAAATTCATATTGATGCTAAAAGAGAGCAAAAAGTTGAACCAGATCATTTTAACATGAAACAAGATTATGTCCAAGACAATAACATCCATAACTTCTGCAGCAGATTATCAGGAAATTACTAACCAAATTATTGTTGCATCATGAATCTGAATTACCTAAAAGTTTACAAGCAAACTAAAAGCATCCAAATAAACATTCAAAAAGAGCATTTTTAACATTTTGTTCCATTATAATTGTTTGTATTTAACAATAATTCATCGAAATGAAATATTAAAAGAGAAGAAAAATCATGCAATTGATTCATTGAATCAATTATTAGAGAAGGGTAAATAGAGAAAACGTACCATAATGGATCAAAATTCGAGCTAATCAATGGTTTATATTAGAAAAAAAAATGGTTCTTTTTACCCCCAAGAAAAAGGGGAAAACAAAATTGATTTCTATTGGAAGAAAATTTAAAGAAAGGGAAGAAAACAAAATCATGCCCACTAATCCCATTTAAACAAATAACGTGTGAACTTAAAGACTTCGAATTTTTGCTCATTAGTTGTGTCTCGGCCACCACCGCCATTACCATAACCGAATTATTTCATTACCACCAACAAAAATCCAACTTGCACAGTTCAAGGAAGATGAAACGTAAAAATAACAAAAACCATAAAAAAAATAAAAAAGAGGGGTTAACCAGCAACCAATTGGGCCAAAACAACATGCTGCTGCTAAAAAATAACCACATATTTCTTCCTTTTCATTCTTACCTTTGAGAGAGGAAGATGAACGCCATCGCCGATTGGTGCAGTGCAGATTTCGACAACAAAAGGCGGAAAGGAGGAAAATCAAAGATGAATGCTGGCGATTGGTACTGGGAATCGTTGCTGGCTGGCGGCAAGCACTAGATCAGGGTGGGAAGGAAGGGGGAAGGGGAAGAGGCTTTGGGTTACGTTTACTGCTGAAGAGAAAAACTCTGGAAAATGTCTTACCAAATGAAAACGATAAGACATTCTCCTAAAATAAAGCGTTCTTTTTTCCGTGTTTTGGAGAAGATTTTACAATGGGAATTTATTTTCCACCGAACAAACAGTGGAAAGGACATATGAAAACCACTTTTATAAACAAGGGTTAAATGCTATAATAGGTTCAATTTGCCCTGACCCATACCATTTAAAAAAATTAATAAATTAAATAAGGCAATGTCCAGTTAGATTATTTATAAAATCAAAATTTTAACAGGCTCAAATTTACAAATTTACTCGTAGCCCACTATTAACCCAAATTAAGTTACACCCCAAACCTAATTAGCCCAAACAGACAACCCAAAATCCATTGCACCTAGGCCTAATTGGTCCAAAATAGAGACCCAAACTTACGCGGCCCAAAAGGGCCCAATACCTAAACTGTTTCAGAGGACCTAGGGTTTCTGGAAAACCCTCGCGCCGTAAGCTTAGCCACCAACTTTCGGTCGCGCCGTAATCTGCGCACGGATAACGCTCCATCGTCGAGTTTCTCGCCATTTACCTGCAAAACAAGGAAAGAAGACGACAATAGCAGCAAAAATAGGAGTCCTGTATTTATTTTCTAATTTGTTTTTGGATTATAAAAACCCTAACGCAATCTGTAAAAGGGATAGATATACATGAAAACATACATAAAGAATACAGAAAAATAAAAAAACTAATAGAAGAGGTGATTTCCGATTCAATGTTTCATTATTTTCATTTTCGTTTATTTAATTTTTTTTATATGTACAAAATACAATAGATAATCAAAAACATATTTAAAAAAATAAAAAGCAAAAATACTACCTACGATTCTGCTACAAAAAAAAAACTTGGCTTTCTGACCGCCGTCCAGGGTGGCTCGTACGGTGGAGCGTGCGACGGTCCGTCACCGGAGCCCAGGCCGGATTCTAGCATTAGGTCGAGGAGAAGAGAGCACTTCAGAGCTCTCGTTTTGTTTTTTTTAAGGGGTGTATGAAATGAATTTTTGGGCTGCTTTTTTTACTTATATAGGCCTTTCATACGACATCGTTTTGGGGGTCCCCTTTAAAGGCCAAAAAGTCGTCGTTCAGGGGCTAGATCCGCGCGTTGACCCGATATCTGGGGAGGATCCGCGTGTTTTTATAAAAGGGGCAATTTGCCTCTTTCATCCCTCCACAATTTTATTCTTTACAATTTCGTCCAATTTAAATTTTCTTTTATTTTTTATCTAACCTTGAAAGTTTGCTTCTATTTTAATTTGGTCCCTTGGGCTATTTAAAGGCTGATATCAGAACGGCGCCGTTTAGGAGATCGAGCATAATTGCCCAATAAGTCCCTATAGTTTGGCGTGCATTCCAATATCATCCTTTTTGCAATTTTACCTTAGTTTATTTATTTATTTATTTTAATTTGATCCCTGTTTCTTCGATTTTTTTAATTATTTTTATTTTCACTTTTATTCTTATTTTTAATTATTTTAGTATTATATATATATAATTTATTATTTATTATTTATATTAGGTTGTTTTATTAAATTCGATATTACTCATATATTATATATTATTTTTATTTTGCACATTAGTATTATATATTATTATATTATATATATATAATTTTTAAATTAATTTATCCTTAATATTGTATAAAATTTCATATATTGTATATTGTTTATATCATTTATTCTTAAATATGTAGTTTCATGCATATATGTATTAGATTATTAAATTATTGATATGTTTTTTATTTAAAGTTATATATCATTTATTTATTTAAAAATGTAACTTACTTAATTTTTTTATAAATTTATATATATATATATATTTAGATTTTGCCATATCATTTATATATATATATATATATATGTTTTTTTTTAATTTGCAATATCTATTTATTATTTGGTATATATCACTCATTCTATGTTGTTATTTTATTTTACACTTAGTCTCGCATATCAAGTTTCATATTTATTTAGTAGTTTTTTTTTTTATCTTTCGTTATTTACTGTTTTATATCTTATATTTGTTTATCCATGCTCTTTTATTTATGATTGTTATGTTTGCTTTAGTATAGTTATTCTATTATTTGTATCATTCGTTATTTTATATTATTCTTTCTTTAATTGTCTATATTAGTACTAATTGTTAATATGACTTGTAATTATGGTGAATTGCTATTTGGTATGTATGTTGTAATGCATTAATGCAATATCTTACTCAAACCATTTTTTATAAAAACACGTTTTTGCTAAATTGAAGCATTTTATTCAAAAATTTTTAAATACGGCGATACATGATATTTAGGGACTTCGAGAAAGATTATACCCTAACTCACTGGGTTTTAATTTTTCTCATGGGACTTAAAGTATCAAGTATTCTTTTTTAAAAAATTCATAAATTTCAAATCATAACTTATTATCGAAAATTCAAAATGTTATATCTTAACTCATTAGATATAATGTTTCGTATCTCGAGGTAAGGATTTTCTACAAATAAAGGCAAATTTAGTTTCGAAGTCTTGAGATGTTGCATCGTAACTTATTGTGTGTGGCATTTTATTTATTTGAGATAAGTGAGTTTTTGCTTTCTTTCAAATAAAAGGATCGTATTTTAAATTTTTCAAATTTTCAACATTAGGGCATGATTTTATCAATTAGGTACCAATTTTTGGGCGTTATGAGGGTGCTAACCCTTCCTTATACGTAACCGACTCCCGAACCTGTTTTATCGAATTTCGTAGGCCAAAATTAATGTTTTAAACAAAACATTTTTTATAAGGTGATCCAATCACAGCTAAACAAAAAAGGGATTGGTGGCGACTCCTATTTTTTCGTTTTTTTTAACTTAAAAATAATTTCGACAGATGCAACAATAAAACACATTGCATTATTATAAAAAAATTAAGTTTCAAACTCTGAAGACAATAATATTAGAAAAACTATCACAAACCTTAAAAAAATAAATCTTTATGAATAATAAAACGAATATAAAAATACTTTTATATTTGCGTAAAAGAAAGTTTTTCTGTACAAAATGTGCATCGAAAGACTAGCTATGACAAATAGCCATAATCAAAAGTTCGAAAGACTATGACCCCGCAAGAAAACTCTCTGGAAGCTGGGGACGTGACTCCTCAACTGGACGCTGTTGACGGAGATGGTTCCCGAATGGAGGAGGATCGTATCACTAAAAAAGTTCGCTTTAAAGAAGGAATAGGCGAAGAAGCCATGGATGTGGTGGTCGAAAACGGTTCAAGTCCAAAAATTTCCTGGAAAGACAAACTCCTGGGGACTAAATCAGTTTCACTAGAAAATGAAGGATCGATTTCCCTTTCAGACGAAAGTGTTGAAGATCTTGAATTCCTGGAGGGAGACATACGTAGATCTGTTGTCAACGGCACTCCAGCAATTGATTTTTCGGAAAAGATTCAACAAATTTTGTTCAAAGAAATGGAATCAACAGTAGTGATCAAATTGCTCGGAAGAAATATCGGGATGAGGCTCTTTCTAACCGAATTAATAGCTTATGGAATCCATCCAAGCCCTTTCATCTCATGGATATTGAAAATGGATACTATTTAGCTAAATTCCATTCTGTGCATGATTACACCAAAGTTCTGTCTCAGGGGCCATGGTTGGTTTACGGTCAATACCTGACAGTTCAACCTTGGACCAAAGAATTTGATTCCTCTCAACCTTTCCCAAGCATAGTACTGGCTTGGATCCGACTACCAGGTCTCCCGGGATTTCTATACAAGAAGAAAATTCTACAGGAAATAGGTGGGCTTATTGGGAAAGTCGTACGGTTAGACTTCAATACCGATAACAGAACTAGAGGCCGTTTTGCTAGGATGGCGGTTTACATCAACCTGGACAAGCTTTTGACGGCTCAAGTTCTTGTTAATGGCATGAAACAAAGAGTGGAATATGAAGCGTTGCCGGCAATTTGTTACAATTGTGGAAAATATGGCCACACCAAGGAGCTGTGCCCTTTGTTGCGAACGGAGGCCGCACCGGGGAAGGTACAAACAGAACAAACATCAGCGACGGCAGAAAAAGGAGGAGAGGGTGACACGTATGGGCCTTGGATGGTGGTCAACAGGAAATCACGGAAGAATGCTCAGCAAAATAATATTTCTATAAGATTCAACAATGGAAATGGGGCGCAGGAAAATATGCCTCGAGACAGATCTCGAACCAACAAAGGAATACAGCTGGAAGGAGCTAAAACGTTCAAGGAATTGCCGGCCACTCAAAATGTTTCCCGATTCAATACACTAGCAGAGCATGCGCAAAACACAAATGAATTCCCTTGGAAAAAAAAATGTCAGACAACTTAGACCACAACAAGTTACAAGCCACTAACAAGGAGGGCCCACCTTGCATCAAGACAAAATATATTCCCACTAAAAGCACAATTCTATGTGCAGAAGAAGGACACTCATTGAATAATGAGGTCATGGGCCAGGCGTTGCAAGATGAAGACAAAACTTTAGGAGAAGGGGGCCCACTTCAACACACAAGTGACCCATTGTCAATTGAGTCGAAAAAAACCCCCATCGGGCCAGTTTCTCCTTGCGCCAATAATGAATGTTTGACCAACGAAGCAGAACTAAATGGAGCTGATAGCCAGTCCAAACCTTCCAAGACTGGTTCAACATCGTCTGCATTGGTTGAAGTCCAAATGACGGATTCTCTTGGCAGTTTCAATAACAATAGGCACACGGTCGTCACATTTAAAGAGCAAGGGCCTAATGTTAGTGTGATCAAGAATCGGCTTTCTGGAAAATTAATGGGGGGTAAGGAAAGTGGATTTCGAGTCACTAGGAAAATTAATAAAAATACGCATGGGAAAGGAAATATTATCAATACTAAGAAATCCTCTAAAAGTCCTTTGAGTGAATCTATGACTAGGCTGGCCAAGTCTATATCCATGTCTACAAATATGGACTCAGACGAAGTTATCCTGAACACTGGTAAAAGCACTTATGTCTGTTTTTATTACTTGCTTGGATCGATTGGATTTTCAATTTTTATACGTTGACAACGTTTTACTTCTTTTATTATTTTTCTCAATTTATCATGAATTTTAATCTCTCTATTTTTTTCTTGGAATTGTCAAGGATGTGCCAGTAATAAATTCCTCCAAGCATTTCGTGAGTATAATCTCGAGTATAAACCAGATATTGTATGCCTACTGGAACCGAGAGTTAGCGGCCATAAAGCCACATCTATTATCGATAAATTGGGTTTTGATCGTTCTCACCGTATTGAATCTGTAGGTTTTTTAGGAGGCATATGGGTTGGTTGGAAGGAATATATTTCCATCAGTATTATCCACAATCACCCTCAGTTTATGCTTCTTAACATAAAGGCCAATGCGATTAATAATGGCTTTTTTATTTTTGTTGTTTATGGTAGCCCTAACAGAATTAAAAGGCAAGCCCCCTGGGATGATCTAATGGACGTCTTACCTCAAGATCCCCTTCCATGGATGATTTTGGGTGACTTTAATACCATTCTATCCCTCGAGGACAAAAAAAGTGATCGGTCGACAGGTAAGAGGTGCAACTTATTTGGTAACTTTGTTGATACTTGCAATTTGCAGGATCTTGGTTACATAGGACCATCCTACACCTGGCAAAGAGGAAACACATCCGAGAGGTTGGATAGAGCATTGGCCAATGATGCTTGAATATCTGCTTTTCCACATTCCCTGGTTTATCACCTTCCCCGTATTAAATCAGACCACAAACCCATTCTCCTTAAAACTAGGCCCACACTTAACGCCCCAAGAGGGAGTCCTTTTCGTTTTCTTGCAGGATGGACAGAGCACACAAATTTTAGGGATTTGGTCTCTAGCAAATGGAGATATTCAGGCAACATGGCCGTCACTCTATCTGAATTTACCTTTCATGTCAAGGATTGGAACAGACACACTTATGGATTTATTGGCACCCGCAAAAGATAACTTTTGAGATCTCTTTGGAATATCCAGAAAGCTATGGATCAGACGACCTCTAGAAGACTAGCCAATCTGGAGTTGGAGGTTCGAGACGAGCTGGAAAATATGCTCAACCACGAAGAGCTCCTATGGAGACAGAAATCTAGATGCGTCTGGCTCCAGTTTGGGGACAAGAACACCAAGTTTTTTCATAGCCGAACGATGCAAAGGAGAAAATTCAACTGCATTTTGTCTCTACGTCTTAGCAATGGGGAGTGGTGTTCAGAGCAGGACATTCTCAGAGATGAAGCCGTTAAGTATTTTGAGAATTTATACGGGAAAATTACAAGACCCAACACTAATGCCCCTTCTAATATCTTTTTCGGACTCAAGAAGCAAGATATCAACTTTCTCAATAAGGGGGTATCTAATGAGGAGATCAAGAATGCCCTTTTTGATATGGCGCCACTGAAGGCTCCAGGAAGTGATAGATTTCATGCACACTTTTTCCAAAGTCAGTGGGATATAGTTGGAGGAGCAGTTTGTGAGTGGGTACAAGGAGTTTTTAATGGCAACAATATTGAGAAGGATCTTAATAATACTCTCATTGTCCTTATACCGAAGAAAGAATGCCTGGAAGATTTCAGTCAATTTTGACCAATCAGCCTTTGCTCGGTTTTGTACAAGGTGGTGATGAAGGTGATCGCCAACAGATTCAAAGCCGTGTTCCCAAATTACATATCTCCACAGTAAGCAGGATTTATAGCAGGGAGGAACATATCAGATAATGTCATTATTGTGCAGGAAATTATCCACACTATGCGCAGCAGGAGAGGTGATAAGAAGTGGATGGCCATCAAGTTAGATTTGGAGAAAGCCTATGACAAGATCAGTTGGAAGTTCATAGAGGTCTCACTGGACGCTGCTGGGATCCCTGAGAGAATCAGAAAGGTTATTATGAATGCTATATCCTCCTCCACTATGCAAATCCTTTGGAATGGTGTCCCATCTCGATCCTTCAAACCTGCAAGAGGGATTAAACAGGGATGTCCGCTATCACCGTATCTCTTCGTTCTGTGTATGGAATGGTTAGCTCACCTCATCAATTCAGAGATGAACACTGGCAAGTGGCAGCCTATTAGACTTTCTAGATCGGGACTGGCCCTATCACATTTCTTTTTTGCAGACGACCTGGTTATTTTTTGCAAAGCGGAAATAGATCAAGCCCTCTTACTAAAGGAGATTTTGGGACGATTTTGTGACCTTTCAGGACAAAAAATAAGTGCTAGAAAGAGTAATACGTTCTTTTCAAAGGGTGTGGATAGCAATCTAAGCGACCAGATTAGCCAACTTCTTGGTTTTCAGAAAGTGCTTAACCTAGGAAGATACTTAGGAGTACCTCTTCTACATGATCGCGTCACTAAGAGTACTTTGAATTTTGTGATCGAAAAAGTGAGAAACAAGCTCCAAAATTGGGATGCGCGGAAACTTTCCCTTGCAAGGCGCATTACTCTGGCTCAATCTGTCCTCCTAGCTATTCCTAGTTATTTCATGCAGTCCTTAGCAATTCCGAAAGGGGTGTGTGATGAGATAGAGAAGATAGCTAGACAGTTTATTTGGGGAGGATCAGCTGGCAACACAAAAATCGCCTTGGTTGGATGGGAATCCATTTGTCAGCCCAGAATTTGTGGAGGGCTCGACCTTAGGCATCTCCAAGACCATAATAATTCTTTCCTTATGAAAATTGGGTTTAATCTAGCCACACGGAAGGATGCACTATGGGTTCAAGTTCTCCACTCGAAGTATGGATGGAAAAATCAGCTCCCTGAGTCTATTCTTAAGAGTCAAAGCTCGCATCTTTGGAAATCCTTATCTAAGGTGTGGCCCCTCATTCCTGAAAATCTCATGTGGTCTGTTGGGGATGGCTCTATCATCTGCGGCTGGAAAGACAACTGGATACCTGGTATTGGACCATTGATATCCTATGTTTCCGCTCAAACCAGGCTCAACTTGGATAGCACTTTGAAGGATTGGGTTCTCCCGGATGGTTCTTGGAATATAGACATGCTTCGTCTTTGGCTACCTGAGGACAAATTGAAACGTACTGTAAGCATTCCTCCACCCCACCCAGATGGTGGCGAAGATAGAATCATTTGGGCTCGTTCTGAGTCCGGTTTGTTCTCTCTCCGAAGTGCTTATTAGACGTTAAAGAAGAATTCTTGGAGACCTAAAGACGATAACTGAAAAGTCATTTGGAAATATCAAGGACCCCAAAGAGTCAGGATTTTTCTATGGCTTGTGGCAAATCAGAGACTCTTAACCAACTCAGAGAGAAGCAGAAGAGGGATTGCCCACTACAGTGCTTGCCCTAGATGCGGCCATAATCTTGAAGACACATTGAATGCTCTACGTGATTGTCGGATGGCCAAGGAAACTTGGATGCTCATAGTCCCTCCAGAGAAACAATACAGGTTTTTTTCTGACCCTTTACAAACTTGGCTAAAAACTAATCTTAGCTGTCATTTTAAAATGCAGGACAAAGGTATTACTTGGTCGTGCCTATTTGGGATCATAGCTTGGCGAATTTGGAAAGATAGGAATCTCTTCATCTTTCAAAACATAGATGGAACGCCTCTCGAACTCATTAAAGCATCACTCAGTTGGGCACAAAACTTTGAGGCCATTATCACAAAACCCAAGGTTGTCGAGATTTCTTCCAGGACTCATCAACACTACTCTGACAATTGGGTTCATCTCTCTTCTGATGGAGCAGTGGCTAGAATATCTGGAAACGCAGCAGCGGGAGGAGTGATACGTGATCGGGATGGTAATTGGATCTTAGGATACACTCATTATCTGGGCAGCTGCTCACCAATGGAAGCAGAACTCTGGGGGCTGCATGATGGAGTATTCATTCTACTGAATAAAGGATACAAGAAGGTCAAGCTCCAAACTGATAACCTTGAAATAATCAAGGCCTTGACTAGAAAAGATATGGTATACTCAG
The DNA here is from genome assembly GCA_005393395.2 of Gossypium australe. NCBI lineage: Eukaryota > Viridiplantae > Streptophyta > Magnoliopsida > Malvales > Malvaceae > Gossypium > Gossypium australe. Next base: position 99,035,862 of record CM016625.1, read on the forward strand.
AAAATACACTTCTCAGAAGGATCAAAAGACTATTGTATTCAGCAAACCAATGGGAAATCAAGTATGTTCCCAGGGAAGGTAATTCAACCACAGATCAACTTGCGAAGATAAGACTCTCTTGGCAGACTGCTCTCCGAATTTTTGAAGTGCCACCAGATATCGTGGCCACAGCTCTCCTTCAGGACAAAGCGTTCAATGTATCTTAGAAGTTTTTAAGTTGATCTTTCACCAAAAAAAAAAGACTAGCTATGACTTGATTGGCGGTTAGTAACTTGTCCCTTATGTTTGTGCTTTTTATCATTTGTCGATGGCTAAACAAAGGCACAAATATAAGTGTTATTTGGTCAACAAGTGTAGAGCGCAGAGATAAGACATTGTATTTATAAGAATTAAACTCAGGTTTGAATTGTGAAAATGATATTATTAGAAAAGGTAGCCATAAATCTTGAAAAATTAATTTTAATGAACCATAAAATAGATATGAAGAATACATAGATTATAATAAAAAAAGGGTATAATATCAAATTTAAAAATATTTAAAAAATATATGGATTTTATTGCACACCTATTTAAATTACCACATAAGCATGGCCTGTAAAACCATCCCACAACCTTAGAGATTTAATGAACACTATTAATCAATACGCCAAATTATAAGGTTCATTGATTTTGCTAGCCTCTTTTTTATTTTTTTGGTTATTTTGGTTGTTCCTAGTTGATTTAGTTGGTAGGAACATTGTGTTGTTGTTTTGTTCTCTTTGCTACTAGTTTAGTGGCTTTTATTAATAATATTATTTCTACTGAGAAAAAAAATAGTGTCAAATTTAAATCTTATCACTTACATCTTTTGTCAATTTGACCCTTAATTTTTTTAGTTAAATTTGACCATTAACCTTTTAAAAAAAGTCAAATTGTTTTTTTAAATGAAAATTATGACTAAAATATCAACATTTTAACGATGTTGACATGGCAATCTACATGGAAATCCATGTGTACTTCATGTTGACATGGCACTATTTGCCTTATATGACACATCAGCAAATTCTTTTAAAACTTAAAAAACTATTCAAAAAGTGTATTGACACATTTGGAGGCCAGAAAATTTCTATAGCTATTTTTGTGGCTGAAATAGTGGCCACAACTTCAGGCACTGTTTCATTGTTGTACTTGCCTATTTTCAAAATTGGCAATTTTATAACAAAGCTATTGGGCTATCTATTTTTTGAGATATTTTGACAAGTTAGAGCTCAAAATATGAAGACCAGTTGAGTTAAAATTGAAGACTTGAAGATTGGTTCTTGCGGATCAAGTTTGATTACTTGCGAAATAAGTAAAGTTGCTTTTTATATGTGAAGGCATTGAATTACACCAAGACTGCAATGACTCGATTTTAGGCGTTGTTGGAGAAAATGCGACTTTGGAGCCCCATTTTCGTAAAACAAGTCTGTAAGGATAAAATAAGAAGATTTACGGAGTTAGTATGAAAAAATATTAAAGAATCGAGTAAATAATTTAACTAAGAAAATCATTAATTAAAGTTTAGGGACTAAATTATAAAAGTTCAATCTATATTGAATTTAGTTAACAATTAACCAAGTGACCTAATGGTTATTTAACTATCGTTAAATATGAGATAGTGGCAGATGATGATTTCCACTTAGCTTTATATTATAATTAGAAAGATATATATGTCTTTAATTTATGAGTTAATCATGCTTTATTATTTTAATTAAGTCACTAATTATGGTATATATATGAAATTTAGTGGAAAGACAATAAAAATATCATATTTCTTTTTCATTTGTGTTGGCCAAGCTAGTGAGAAAAGAAGAAAAACTTGTTAAGCTCTTTTAACATTCGGTCCTTTAATTGAAGTTATTAGGTGAGTTTTCTTCATGATTTTTAATGAAATTTTAATAATCTATGCTTGATTTAACTTACCCATGTCTTAGATTTCCAAATTGCAAGATCAACCCCAAGTTACCATTAGTGAATATCGAAGGAATCAAGCTTAAAATTGATAAATATGTAATTTTTAAGTTTAGATTTAGTTGAAATTGTATTAGAAGATAGTGAGATTAATTTAGAATTGAAAGTTTACTTAATTTTGACATTAGGGATTAAATTGAATAAATTGAAAGTTGTTAAAAAATTATGTTAAAGATTATAAGTACAAGGTCCCTAATGAAATGATATGAAATCAGATTTTGATCTATTGTTAAATATTGAAAAATATAAGTATTTCATGTAACGACACGATTTTCATTGGTATAGGAAAATGCGGTTTCGGAACCTCATTTTTGTAAATGGAGTCTGTAAATATAAAATAGGAATATTTACGAGGTTATTATAAAAATATATTGAATATTGGTCGAGCAATTTTGTTGAATTAATAGTTAATTAATACTCAAGGACTAAATTGTAAAATTTCAATTGCTACAAATTTTTAATTAATAAAAGGCTTGAGAACTTAAATAACAATTAGCCAAAGGTAAAAAATGGTAATTAAACCATTTTTAAATGAGAATTGGTGGATGATGATGCCATATCCCATTAAGAATAAATAATAGTTAATTTTAAGTTAATAAAACCAAACTTAAGGTAATTAAGCTAGATTAATTGTGATTAATTAAAGTATAAAAGAATGAGATAGTGGAAAAGTCCACCGTCTTCTTCAACATATTGAACGAAAGAGAAAACTTTCCAAGCTTTTCAAGCTTTCGGTCAAACAAAAATTAAGGCAAACAAGTCATTTGTCTTGTAATTTTTATAGATTTGTGATCATGAGAGCTTGATTTAGCTAGCCCATGTACTAATTTGATAAACTATTAAAATTTTAGAAAGTTTCCATTATTAATTAATTGTTGAAATAGGTTTGAAATGGATAGATTTTAAACTTAGATTATGAAAAGGACTAAATTATAAAGTTAATCTCTCATGTTTGTTAACTTTGTTATATTAGGGACCAGATTGAATAAATGTAAAATATGACATGAAATTATATTAGAAATAGAAAATATAAGGTCCTTAATGAGAATATATGAAATCAAATTTTAATCCGAAGCTAGAAATTGAAAGTTCTGTTTATCTTGAGTTCAATGACTAAATTGAATAAATAGTAAAATTATTGGAAAATGTGCTCATATTATAGTAAACATAATTGCTTTCTATGTATTTGAAAAATGGATAAATAAATAAATAAATTTCATTTTTCACTTTTCACTTTTCACTATTATATCTTGTAACAACCTTCACCCGAACTGAGCATCGAGTTCGAGCTCTGGGATGTCACATCAACTATGTAACACCCCCAAACCCGACCTGGACGTTATGGACAGATCTGGCGATGTCACATGGTAGGGTGATTGAAAACTAAATTGATGATAAACCATTTCCGTTTGTTAACATTTGATTAACTCAAATAAATAAAAAAACGCATGTCCATTGATTTGTCTCAAACTTATCATTTTAGCAAAAGCTTTGGAAATAATTTATTTTAAGTAGATTCGTTCATTTTATGGAAAACCTTAGTTTTTAGGAAATTCGTATTTTTGTTAAGTGGTAGTTGTAAGTCCGTAAAAGCAGGTAAAATTTCCAAAGTTAAAACAAAACAGTCCATAAAGTCTAACTACATAAAAATACCTCACAATCAAGTAAAACCATAAACGAAAGTAAAATAGTTTAAAATATGTGTGGCCACTGTCGAGTCCTCTGAAGCACCGAACCGTCAAGTCTAGGGATTACCTGTGCACATTAAATAGAAGGTGTGAGTTTATATAAACTCAGTGCGTAATCCCCACATAAAACATGCGTACAGGCAATTAGCAGTAAACAGTCAAATGCAGTCTGGGGCCTAAGCCCATTACAGTTTCAGTAGTAGTTTGGGCCTTAGCCCATTTCAGTCCAGTATCAGATATGCATTAGGGCTTTAGCCCATCACAACATCAGTAATGCAAATAGTAATCAGTAACAGAGTCCTACCCACCAGCCTCTACACACCATCTCTGTCCATCCCTACACTCCATATGGGGTTTAAAACACCCACCCATCCCTACGCTCCAAGTAGTACCGAATGTGGCACATATTCAGTATATTGTAGCTGCGCTGCCAGATAATAGGCTTAAAGCCTTTCAGTACACATCCTCCAAATATCATCATCCCAACTCAATGCAATGCAAACATACAATATGTCATGCTTTTATGCAACCATCAGTCATACATATACATATATATCAATAATCATGCATAATTTATCATGCATCACATACACTCAGATCATACATTTAGGGGTCTAGGTAATGCTTACCGACCCTACAGTAGGTTCACAGTCGACTTGGGCAACCCGAGCAACCCTAGGAATCATTTTAGATAAATGGGCATACACGCCCATGTGGCTTGCCCGTGTGGGTCCACACGGCCTGGCCCAAAATTCCACACGCCTATGTGGACTACCCGCGTGTCGCACACGGCCTACCTGGCCATCAGATGACCGTGTCTTGTGCGCACGGCCTGGCCTCGTCGATCACACGCCCGTGTTATGGTACATGGCCTACCACACGGGCAACCACACGCCTGTGTGGCGTCGAAAGTGAGGTTTTGGCTTTCGTTGAAACCCCAATTTTTGCGTAATCAGGTGCACACCTGGTTTCGTTTGAAGCTAAGACGATCCCCGAGTACCCCAGAACCTATAATCGATAATATAGAGTCCAATTTCAGTGATACTCATGGAAATTAAACGAAGTTATAACCAAACAAACGATTTTCACCCATCAAAATCCTTACCTCAGCTCAAATAACAAGAACTCCGCACCCTTAAACGTTAATGGCTGATCTCTAACCCCTCGATTAACTCTTAAACAGCAACAAAAACCTATCCTTAACCATATTCAGAATAACTTTAGAATTCAACAAATACCAAAAATTACCGAGCTATTGAAGACAAAAGCCAACAACGAAAGAGAAACAAAAAAAAAACCAAAGAATAAGAAGTTGGATTAAGGAGATAACAAGACAGAGAGACGAGGAATTACAACAAAATTTTGACAGCAAGAAGGGACAGAAGAGGCGGCGGCAAACAACAAAAACAACAAAAAATAAGAAATGGCAGAGAGCAGAAGGAACGTCAATTTCCTGAAGAGAGAATTTTGGAGAACAGGAGAGTTTTACCAAATCCCTACTACATCAAAACCCTTATTTTTCTCCCTCAAATCCTACTAACATCCCACTACTCGGAGTCCAACATCAACACAACTTTAGCCAAAATTAAGAGCAAAAATTTTACCCCCTCGCCGACGCTGAGAATCGAACACAGGACCTTCATCACCTAGGACTCCACTTAACCACCAGACCAACATGTCCATTCTGACATAATTTTACAAATAATTAAACTTAAGCCTACTGATCAGAGATAGGTCTTGATTTAGAAGAAATACCAAAAATTTGCCAAAGACATGGCTTGAACTTGAGACCTCTCACACATACCCAGAACACTTGACCACTGAAGCAGATACAGATTTGTGTCACATTTTCACAATAACAAAAATAAGAATTTTAGGGCGTTACAACTCTACCCCCTAAAAGAAAATTTCGTCCTTGAAATTTACCTGTTCAGAAAATGTGAGGATACTGCTGACGCATCAAATCGTCAGGTTCCCATGTAGCTTCCTCAGTGCTATGATTACGCCACAGAACCTTCACCAGTGGAATGGATGTAACACTCCTAACCCGTACCCGTCGCCAAAATAGGGTTACGAGGTATTACCGAACTATCACATCATAAAATATACGTATCTCATAAATTTAAACATTCAAACACATACATCATTCATATACAATCATATTGTCCCTTATAAGGCTTTATGAAATCTTAAAACATACTTGGAAGAGGTTCAGGACTAAACCAATAATATTTGAAAACTTTGGGAAACTTAGAAATTTTTCTTGAATACAAAGGTCACACGCCCGTGTGTCTATGCCGTGTGAAAATAGTGCACACATACTGACTTGCCTCACACGGTCGAGGACACACTCGTGTGCCAGGCCGTGTGAAAACTAATGGTTATACTAACTTAGCCACAAGGCCGTCCACACGCCTGTGTGTCTGGCCCGTGTGCCTATTCGAAATGGCAACACACGCCCATGTGCCAAGGTTGTGTGCCTCATACGGTCACTAGACACGCCCGTGTGTCTAGACCGTGTGCAAGGCTGACTTGAATTTCAATTATTTCCAAGAGACACACGGTCGTGCATCAAGGCCATATGTCACACACGGTCGAGCCATACGCCCGTGTGCTCAGCCGTGTGGGCGTAAATAGGTCATTTGCAAGGCCAATTCGCCACCCATAATGGTCTACCCTGCAAACTCAAAATGTGGCACAAATTCATACACAAAAGACAGCCCAAAACATCAACGTATTATGCCCAATTCATAGCCTAAAAACATCAACCAATTTAATACACATTTACTACTCCAAAACATACCAATTCCATATACCAAAACCATCCATTTCACCTAGTTCTAATACAAGAATTTTATCATCACTTTAACTACCATTTCCAATATTACAAACATACCAATTCACCATTTCCATAATAATCTTGCCAAACACAAAACCGAATATATATATATACACTATAAGCACATATATGAGCACATATCATAAGCCAAACTCACATTCAACATTACCAAAACACATGTCCACATAACTCAAGCCTATACATGTCATATAACCAAGTCACAAGTGTATAAATACCGAAATCAAAATCGGATAGTGTGATGCGATCTCCGCCGACTTCTAACCCAAGCGTACGTCTGAATCACTATAAAATATAGAAAAATAACACAAAGTAAGCTCGTATGATATTAAACTTATCTTATTGAATAAATACATATTAAGTATTTACATATACTATAATATAAATTCATTTGATTTCACCTTTATACCATAATTCCAATCACATAATTAACAAAGCTTCACAAGTTTATTTATTTCGATGCTCATACGGATCAAAAACATTCTTATCAAATCGATCACATTTACATATACAAAATCAACTATCTATATAACTTCATTCAAACCAACATTCCTCACATTTTCTTTAGCAAGGTGAATCTTGTTAATTATCGTCAAGTAACAGTATTTCGCACGTTATATACCTTATGTATATATAGTTAAAACAAACATAACTCATGCCTCATTTAGCATCCAATTTATACCTCCATATAGCCAAATAACCTATTTTGGCATAAAACATATTTATACACAAATCTTTCTCATTTCATATACATGATACAATATGAACTCACCACTTTTATTCGATTCTTACAAAAGTTTTGTATGTACCTGTATTAATTATTTCGATCGTACTTTCATTCTTGTCTTGACTATGCCCGTTGAACCATTCAGAATCGCTAAGGATACTTGGAAATCTCGTATAACTCATACAATGCCATATCCCAGATATGATCTTACATGTTATAGTATATTAATGCCAATAGCCTAGCTATGGTCTTACACGAATCTCATATCGATGCTAATGTCCCAGAAATGGTCTTACATGAATCTCGTATCGATGCCAATGTCCCAGACATGGTCTTACACGAAATCACATCCCGGTAATCCTAATGTCATGACATTTAGATCCTAAGTTATTCCTAAGGCTCGTACGGGACTTCCGGATGTCATAACTCTGTCGATTGTGCTCGTACTCATTTCCAATCAGCATTATAATTCAGTTCAACAATAATAATAAATTTATATCACAATTTAACGGCATTTATTAACATACGAACTTACCTCGATCGTTAAAACGACGGAACGGATCGACTAGTCCGATACTTTATCTTTTCCTCGATCTATACCCGTATTTCACTTTTCTCAATCTAGCTATAATCAAAATCAGCTTATTTAATTATCTCTCTATTCAATTAAATCTAAAATTTACTTTAAAGTACATTTACACTTTTGCCCCCATAACTTCACATTTGTGCAATTTAGTCCTTATGATCGTGTGTCAGAGTCTTAAAAATTTATAAAAAGAATGATCGAGCCTAAAAACTAACTGTGACAACGATTGAGGCAAGTGCACCTATTGAATAGTAGTATAGTTTAGTGGCAAGACTGGATTGTCGAACCCAAAGGAACTAAAAGTACTAATACTAACTTTCTTTTTATTATTTAGCCTAAAATAAAAGTGAATTATTAATCTAAAATTAACTAACAACTAAGCTAAAGATGCAAAGACGAAGAGAATGAATTGGGGAAATACTTGTGGGAAAAACCAATTGATTAAGACAATACCCGAGGAAGAATCCACCTAGACTTCACTTGTTATTTAACTCTGAACCAGACGATTTATTCACTTGACTTGATCCGTAGGATTCCCTAATTTATATTAATACCTCTCTCGAGGCTACTAACATCTAACCCTAGGTTGATTAATTGAAATCTCTTTCTAATTAAAACCCCTAGAATTGCATTAACTCGATCTATGGACTCTCATATTAGGTTTGACCCTAATCCGGCAGATTTTCGTCATCCTATCTCTAGGGTTGCGATCAACTCCGCTTAATTATGCTAGATCTACTCTTAAACAGGGTCTATCCCTCTTCTGGCTAAGCACATCAATACTTGAATCAATATCCTAAAATATCAAAACAAGAATTAAGAACACATAATTAAGAACAAATCAAGTATTTATCATATAGTACAGAAAATAATAACAAGATCTGTCTTAGGTTTCATCCCCCTCAGGTATTTGAGGGTTTAGTTCATAATTATAAAAGAATACATCTCAGAAGAAAATATAAAACAAAACATAAGAAAAACCTTAAAACCCCCTGAAGGAAATTGAAGGGAAGATCTTCCGTCTTGAGTATAATTCCGGCTTCTTGAGATGAATCAACTGGCTTTCTTCGAGTAAATTCCACAATTCTGGCCTCTCTGGCTTGGCTCTTCGGCCTAATTGGACACCCCCTGAAGGTTGGCCTCTAGGGTGTTTATATAGGCTTTTGGAATGGCTTTCTTTGCCTTTAAGTACCCTAATCCGAGTGAAATTCCTTTTTGTCACGGCAGGGACACGCCCGTGGCACACGCCCGTGTGAATCGTGGCCAGGCCATGGTCGGGTCTGTTAAGGAGGCACGACCGTGTGGTCTTAGGCCCAGGCCGTGTCGATTTCGTAATTTGTCCCATTTACTCCGTTTTAAGCCCGTTTCTCGTTCTTTTCATCCTCCGGTGCTTTCCTAAGTATAAAACATGGAATTAAAGGATTAAAAGCACCAAATTCCACAATTCAAGGCTTAAATCATCCAAAAGTATGCTAAATATGGGATTAAAATATGTTCATATTATGGTTTATCAAATACCCCCACACTTAAGCATTTGCTTGTCCTCAAGCAAAATTCTCAACTCACTATTAAAATGAACTTCCTCGATTCACAATATTCATTAATAGTATTTTATCATAATTCATAGATAATTTATACCTTGATAATTTAAGTAGAAGGGTCCTAAAGATTCAAACAATCAATGTCATAGTTTTTATAGCATGAAAATATAGGCATTTCCCTTACCTAAATAATCACCTTTAATTAAAAATTGACAAGAGTTGACATCCTCACTAAAGATTCACTCAAATCACTCAAAGTGTTTAAGGTTCAAAATTAAGCACTCAAAAGTCGAACATGAAAAGTTAATCCCATAGGCTTGCCTAAAAATCAAATCTCCACCACTGTAAAATGAGATGATACACAAATCAAAAGGTTTTTAAAGGGTTGTAATGGGGCTTCGGTTAAAGGTGTGGATAAAGGCTGAATTAGAGGGTTAGAATCGAGATTAAATTAACAATTTACCTAAATAGAAAAATGAGCTAATCCTGAATAATTACATCAATTGAAAACATGAAATACTAATAACATGAGCTTCTTCTCAATATGTGGAATTTAAATGTATAAGCTCAATTACATAGAACTAATATTGAATATACTTCGTTTTTTTTAAGAACAAACCAAGTATAAGAAAGAACTTTAACAACTGAAATATAGAACATAGTTAGATAACTGTTCAAAATCAAATCTCGACAAAAAGGGGGTTAAGGAATGGTGATAACAAATACAAGATGGGTTTAGGGGTAATATTAGTGGGTGAGTCAATAAAAAGGGTTGTTAAGATCAAAAGGGTTCACCAGGGGTTAATTATGGAGGTAGGCTTTTTGGGAGTAAGCAGGTTAAAACCTAGGTGCATTTATCATCTCAGTATATCAAATCAAAAGTGTGATCTCGACATGTATAATCGAAGCAAGTTCTAGAATAACAAATCAATGTTGACACACTCACAATCAAAAAGTGAGCATGAAAGAATGTATGCTCTAAAAGGCTCAAAATCTAACAAAAATTATGGGTTTTTGATATCAACTTTGTAAATTTCAAACTTTAAGGTAATAATTAGATTCAAGTAAACAACCTAATCAAAATTTTAATTTTTGAAAATAGACTCATCATGCTTGATTCTCTAGTCTCCTAAAATTTAAATCATCACTGCACAATTATCAATGACTTAATCCAAAACATATCAAAGAATATCACGGATCACAGGAAATTTTATTCTAATTAGTAATATGAGAAAATTACCTTAAAGACAAGATATCATTCAAGGATTTGAGAATAATGCAGAAAGTTAGGCACTTTCTCGAAATAAATATTCACCCCCCACACTTAAGATGTACATTGCCCTCAATGTACAAAGATATACATGAAATTTAAGAGGTAGGGAGAGGTAAAACTTCTTGAATTTGGATGGCTTCCTTGAGTTGGGAGTGCCGTGGTGTGGTGGCCGCCGAAAATCTCTGTGCTAGATGAAGAAATTGGGAAGCCCGTGAAGAATTAGCCAGGAAATAATATGAATAATTCAAAATATACTAAATATATATTTAAAGAAAAGAAAAATAAAAAGAAAGAAAATAGAAAGTAAAATAAAATTAAAAGAAAAGATTAATGGACTGAAAAGTCCTTATCGTTAGATGGTTAGTGAGGTGGGTGTGATTTCTAAGGCCGTGGTGTGTGATTCCCAAGCAGCCTGTAGAACCTAAATCAAGGAGAACAAAATAAAATAGATTAAACTAAGTAAAAGAAAAATAAAGAAAAGGAAAATAGAGGAGACGGGAAAATAAAAGAAAGGTTAAATGGACTCAAAGGTCATTTTCCTATCAAGTTAATGAAGCAGCCATCATGAACTTATGTAGATTAGTCTCACAGAGGGAGACTGTGCTAGGATCCTTCCATTTCTTGACATGGATATTGTTAGATCTAGGGTCAGGAGAATAAAGAAAAATGAGAATGGAAATAGAGAGTAGGTGTAAAGAAAGAAGAAGGGTGGGGAGTAGGTAAGAATGGAAAAGGGGTGTGTTAAATAGAGATTCCAAAGCTGGTACATCCCCACGCCCGTATACCGTGGGCGTGTCGAGTCACACGGCAGTGTAGTGGTTCACTCATTTCTCCCACGCCTGTGTGCAGGTTGCCATGCCCGTGTTCATAAAACAGTGTCGGCCACGGCCGCATCGTACGACCGTGGTGTTCAGTTGAGAGCCGTGGCTTGAAGATATTTTTTTTGTTCTGTTTCGTACTATCTCTGCCATGTCAGTACGGAAATCAGTAGCACACGGCCGTGTGGTATGGAAATCTTCACCTTGGTTAGTTTATAGTTAGATGCTAAAAAGAAAAAAATAAAAAAAATAAAAGTAAAAAAAAAATTAAAATGTAAACATTAATGGGGTTAGTGCTTGGGTTGCCTCCCGAGAAGCGCTCGTTTAAAGTCTTAAGCTAGACTTACATTTTATTCGCATAATCAGGGTGGTTTGAAGAGTTGAACATCCTCTCTCATGCTATCAGTTCTACTATCATGGTAAAGTTTGAGTCGAGTAGCGTTTACCTTGAAAGTGTTGAATTCAGATTGAGTCACCTCGACCGGTTCCGTATGGGAAGACATTGTGTACCTCAAGAGGGATTTCTTCGTTTGTATTCAGGGCTGATGTAGGGATTCGAGGGTCTCCCTTATTCAACAATACCTGATCTCCTATTTTGAAATGATTTGTCGTTCTTATAAGCTCGTCTGAGGGTTTCCTTGGTTTTGCTTCGTGTAATTGTGATTTCTTCTTGAAATGTGTCTTTCACTAGTCTAGTTCATCGATATGAAGCCTTTGGTACTTATGAATTACTTCTTTATTGGCACGGGGTTTTGGATCATGTTCAGTTTGGTAACTTCGTGGTGTTTCCTGTGAAGAAGGTTGAACAAATTGATTATCAATTGAATTTACTTTCTCACCTGTATCACTCGATGTCCTAGCCGAGTCAAGAGCTTAAAAAGTGACTGTCTCGTCACCTACACAAAGTATGAGTTCACCTGCGTCGACATCAATTTTAGTTCTGGCAATTGCTAAAAAGGGTCTTCCTAAAATTAAGGGGATACTATTGTCCTCATCCATGTCTAAAACGACAAAGTCTACTGGGAATACGAATTTATCAATTTTTACGAGAACATCTTCGATTATACCCCTAGGAATTCTAATAGTTTTATCAGCTAATTGAATGCTCATCCTAGTTTGTTTGGGTTTCCCTAGACCTAGTTGTTTAAACATTTTATAAGGCATTACATTGATGTTTTCCCCTAAATCAGCTAAAGCATTATCAATAGATAAACTACCAATTAAGCATGGAACTGTAAAACTCACTGGATCTTTTAATTTTCGTGGTAGTTTATTTTGCAACATTGCTGAGCACACTGCGTTTAGTTCCACATGTGATTCTTCATCTAACTTCTGCTTGTTTGTCAGAAGCTTTTTTAAAAATTTCCTTGAATCTGGCATCTGCGAAAGAGCTTCAAGAAACGGTAAGGTAATATGTAATTTCTTTAAAAGTTTAAGAAATTTACCGAATTATTAATCTGTGTTGTCTTTCTTTATCGCATCGGGATATGGCACATGAGGTTTGTATTCTTTAATTAAATGTTTTGGTTTATCTTGGCTCACTTCAAGCTTACCTTCCTCTACCACCTTCTCTTGCCTTAATGTGGACTTATCTAACCTTTCACTGTCATGAGCTGTTATGGCTTGAAGTTGCTCCTTTGGGTTAGTTTCATTGTTGCTTGGCAAGCTGCCTTGTGGTCGTTCTGATATGATCTTGGCAAGTTGTCCTAACTGGTTCTTGATCCTTTGAATCGATGCTTCTTGATTTTTGAGTGCTGTTTCGGTGTTTTGGAAATGTGTTTCCGACACCGCTATGAATTTTGTCAGCATCTTCTCAAGGTTCGGCTTCTTTTCCTGTGGGTAGAGTTGTTGTTGGAAATTTGGAGGGGGTTATTGTCTCTGATTTCCTTGACCACCCCATAAGAAATTGGGGTGGTTCCTCCAACCTGGATTATAAGTATTACTATAAGGGTTATTTTGAGGTTTAAAATTGTTGCCCATATAGTGAACTTGCTCGTTTTCAGCGCTCGAGTTGTAAGGTGGATAGTCTGTGTTGTTCATCCCTCCTCTATTTATATCGCACTGCATAACTGGATGTACCTGCGAAGAACTACATAAACCATCAATCTTTTTATTCAACATCTCTACCTGATTCGATAGCATGGTTACTGCTTCGAGGTTGAAAACACTGGCGGCTTTCGTTGGCCTTGTCCTCGTGATTTGCCACTGATAGTTATTCAGTGACATCTCTTCAGTGAATTCATAGGCAGCCTCAGGTGTTTTGTTATTCAGGATTCCGCTGGCGGCTGAATCAATCAACTGTCTGGTTGAGGGGTTTACACCGTTGTAAAAAGTTTGGACTTGTAGCCAGAAGGGTAATCCATGGTGTGGGCACCTTCTCAATAGATCCTTGTATCTCTCCCATGCATCGTAAAGTGTTTCTAAATCCATCTGCACAAAAGAAGAGATATCATTCCTTAATTTGGCCGTTTTAGCCGGCGAAAAATATTTTAATAAAAATTTTTATGTCGTTTGTTCTCATGTAGTGATTGATCCTCATGGAAGAGAATTCAACCACTGTTTAGCTTTATTCCTCAAAGAAAAGGGAAACAACAGAAGATGAATGGCATCATCAAAAATGCCATTTATTTTGAATGTATCGCAAAATTCTAGGAAATTCGCCAAGTGATTGTTTGGATCTTCATCCTGCAAACCATCAAACTGAACAAATTGTTGTATCATCTGAATAGTGTTAGGTTTCAGTTCAAAATTATTTGCAGCAATAGCAGGCCTAACAATACTTGACTCAGTTCCTATTAAATTAGGTTTAGCATAATCATACATTCGAAGAGCATGATTTTCGGCCACCTCTGGAGTTGGCGGATTATTCTCAGCCATCTCTTCGGTGGTATTGGTTTCGACTTCTTGCTCTTCTTCTATGTAATTTAGGCTTCGCCTTTTTTCTCTACGATTTCTGTGAACAGTACCTTCAATATCACTGTTGGAACTTAGGGGTTCTGTTGGGTTCCTTCTAGTCATAAACTATAGGTACCTGCCAAGAACAAATAAGAGAAGGAAAATTAGTAAAGTTAAAAGCAAAATAAAAATAAAAGTAAATTGCAAAAATAAAAATGGCTAAAGTAATAAAAATTGAGCGTTCTTAATATTTTAGTTCCCCGGCAACGGCACCAAAAACTTGATCGTGTGTCAGAGTATTAAAAATTTATAAAAAGAATGATCGAGCCTAAAAACTAACTGTGACAATGATTGAGGCAAGTGCACCTATCGAATAGTAGTATAGTTTAGTGGCAAGACCGGATTGTCGAACCCAAAGGAACTAAAAGTACTAATACTAACTTTCTTTTTATTATTTAGCCTAAAATAAAAGTGAATTATTAATCTAAAATTAACTAACAACTAAGCTAAAGATGCAAAGACAAAGAGAATGAATTGGGGAAATACTTGTAGGAAAAACCAATTGATTAAGACAATACCCGAGGAAGAATCCACCTAGACTTCACTTGTTATTTAACTCTGAACCAGACGATTTATTCACTGGACTTGATACGTAGGATTCCCTAATTTATATTAATACCTCTCTCGAGGCTACTAACATCTAACCCTAGGTTGATTAATTGAAATCTCTTTCTAATTAAAACCCCTAGAATTGCATTAACTCGATCTATGGACTCTCATATTAGGTTTGACCCTAATCCGGTAGATTTTCGTCATCCTATCTCTAGGGTTGCGATCAACTCCGCTTAATTATGCTAGATCTACTCTTAAACAGGGTCTATTCCTCCTCTGGCTAAGCACATCAATACTTGAATCAATATCCTAAAATATCAAAACAAGAATTAAGAACACATAATTAAGAACAAATCAAGTATTTATCATATAGTACAGAAAATAATAACAAGATCCGTCTTAGGTTTCATCCCCCTCAGGTATTTGAGGGTTTAGTTCATAATTATAAAAAAAATACATCTCAGAAGAAAATATAAAACAAAACATAAGAAAAACCTTAAAACCCCCTGAAGGAAATTGAAGGGAAGATCTTCCGTCTTGAGTATAATTCCGGCTTCTTGAGATGAATCAACTGGCTTTCTTTGAGTAAATTCCACAATTCTGGCCTCTCTGGCTTGGCTCTTCGGCCTAACTGGACACCCCCTGAAGGTTGGCCTCTAGGGTGTTTATATAGGCTTTTGGAATGGCTTTCTTTGCCTTTAAGTACCCTAATCCGAGTGAAATTCCTCTTTGTCACAGTAGGGACACACCCGTGGCACACGCCCGTGTGAATCGTGGCCAGGCCGTGGTCGGGTCTGTTAAGGAGGCACGGCCGTGTGGTCTTGGGCCCAGGCCGTGTCAATTTCGTAATTTGGCCCATTGACTCCGTTTTAAGCCTGTTTCTCGTTCTTTTCATCCTCCGGTGCTTTCCTAAGTATAAAACATGAAATTAAAGGATTAAAAGCACCAAATTCCACAATTCAAGGCTTAAATCATCCAAAAGTATGCTAAATGTGGGATTAAAATATGTTCATATTATGATTTATCACCTTATCAAATAAAATCACAATTTCATGAAATTAAACACAAACCCAAGCTAGCCGAATTTTCCATATATTACTATCAGCCCATATTTTCAATTTATTTCACATTTTAACCACTAAATTTCACATTTTCACAAATTAACCCTTTTTGACATTTTGTCAAAAATCACTTTACAAAACTAGTAAATCTATCAATAAACTTTCATAAACTATCATCAAGCATCAATTTACTCAAACATTCAACAATGGCAACATGTTAAATCTTTAACAATTTCAACAATTAAGGTACGGGCAAGCTAGAATACGAAGCAACGATCTCAAAAACGTAAAAATCATTAAAAAGTGAGCTAAAATCGTATCTAATCATGCATTTGAAGCTTGGCTGAACCAAAAGCTTCTCCCATGGCTGCCATTCTTTCTAGTTTTCGGTGGAGAAATGGTGAAAAGATGATGATTTTAATTTGTTTTTATTAAACATTAACTTTATTAACTAATTACCAAAATATCCTTTAAAAACATTAGTAATTACACCAAATGCCACTCCACTATCATCCACTAACTCATAAATGGCCTATTTACCACTTAAAGACCTTTACTCTAATATTCTATAGCTATTAGAACTCCATTTTTACACTTTACATGATTTAGTCCTTTTTACCGAATTAAGCATTCAAATAGTAAAATTTCTTTACGAAACTTTCACATAATAATTCTATCATGCTGTACACTTTAATAAAATAATAAAATTAATATTTTAACTTCAAATTTGTGGTCTCGAAACCATTGTTCTGATTTGACCCAAAAACAGGCTATTACAACTCTTCCCCCTTGGGGATTTTCGTCCCCGAAAATCTTACCAGTGATTTGGTTGGACATTTGCTTTCACATTGCCTTATCACATAGCCTCGGATTTCTCAACTCTTTTGTCTCACAAACTGGGATTTTGATCTGTTCTTCGCTATAGATCTTCTCAAGTTCTGGCAGTAATATAAGTTGATAAGCCATTGGCCTTATTCTCTCTATAATCCCATACAACCTGTTGAATCGCAAACTCATTCTTTTTTTTTTTTTTGAACTTCACAAAATCACGGATTAAACATCAATTTAGCTTTTAACTCAACTAATATCTATCCACCATCCGATAAGATCAATCGCGTATTCATTGCTCATAATGCACACAAAAGTTTCTTGCTCAGAACATCTGTGACTATAATCATTCTTCCGTAGATGATAATCAATTACTAACTCAAAATCTTTTGATGGTTCAAGCCAACTTTGCTATCCCAAATTCAGATCTCTCTGTAATATCAAATATTTTAAACTTTTACGGTCAACAAATAGGTTACATTACTCACCAAACAATCAATGTCATTGGCTATTCAATGCAAATATAATGTCAACCATTTCTAATTCATGTGTCGAATAACTCTTTTCATGCGACTTTAATTGTATTGAAGCATAAAATATCACTATATATTCTTGTACTAAACATACTTTAAACCATTTAAAGACTCATATCTGAAAATCATAAACTTTTTACTTGACTCAGGCTGAATAAGAACTGATGCTTTAATTAACAATGTTTTTAACTGCTTACCACTTTATTAACAAGTATCATACCATTCAAACTTCACAATCGCGATGACTTTCTCAATTAGAACTATTCCGATAGATATAATTCTGTATCATGTATTCTAGAATATGAATTCGTCATTCAGACTATCCATCTAATTACCCTGAACTTACAAGATTTTATTTTCCGAAGTCGAGGATAAACTTAAGCACATATACTCAATTAACCCTTCAAGCAAATAATCCCATCAGGCTAAACAACTGAATCAATCTTGGCTGTCAACAATGAAAACCTTTCTTCTTGTTGTCAAGATAACTCAAGCATACATCTTATTGCAATTTCTTCAGGATACTAATCAACGATATTTAAAAACGGCATAATTCAAACGTACATAACATCCCGCTTTCAACTCATGGACATTTATCAAGATTACCTGGGAATGATAACCGATATACAAGTTTGAGCTTGATCTTTCACCGTTTACACTTTTCCGATGTCAACCCCCTTTTAAGAAACTAGAAAGGATTATATAATAAAGCTATCTCAACTATTAATCATCGAAGCGTTGAACTATACTGAAGCCACCTCCATCATATAAAAATCATAATGCCATAATAAGACCAACGTTTGAACCGTATAAATAGATAAAGTCCCCAGTTGTTAATAATGCATTTTGAACATTAAAGAAAATAAAAAATGGTTCCCTCAGCAACCAATGCAGAAACACAACCTCTATAATTTGATGACGGTACCACTGTACTCCCGTGATCAAACCAGAAATTATAATCATAACAAGTATAATCATCTTCTTCAAAAGAACATATATTGTAGATATCTTATGCTTAATAAATTAAACAATAAAATACTAAGGAAGCAAAGATAGAGAAATCTCAAAATGTGGAACTATACAGAATTTCTGAAAATCACAACTCATATAGAATGGTAGAAATCTCGATAATATCCCAGAAAATTTCCAGAAAGAAAAACGTCATTCACAAGTACTGAAATCCACAGTGACAGAAAAAATATAATCTTCATATACATTTAATAGAATAATAACCAGTAGAAACAGAATACTAGCATCATACAGATTTTGCCATCGACTTTCCTATCAACACAAAGAAATAGAATACCAGAGAAAGATAGAGCAATGCCGATCATAACTCAAACAGACCAACAATGCTTTTGTCTATCAGTATGTTCTGCTAACATTCTCATACGATAAGAATTTCATCTGAAAATATACAGCTACATATATCTCTGAGAATAGTTGAACACATAGAGTACCTAGAAGAGTTCGTCGTAAACCATTCAACTATAATCGTTGTACTCAACTATCTTTATAATTCAAACATGATTCCACTGTCTATCTCTGACATCACTAATTTCTCATTATCCCAACACTAAAAGAAATCAATTTAAAAGAACTTCCAGTTAATATATTCTTTAGATATCATACCTGAATATTTGGTTTCATCTAATTCAACATCTTCTTTAACAATGACTTTGCATAATATGAATGATCTTCAGAACGATCTAATATCTCTTCTAGTATTGTCTTTGCTTGCTGACTCATTCTCCTATCTGATTACAGTATTAATCCTTCAATTTTGGAACTCTGCAATTCTACACTCATGAGCTTATTCAGTCTAAATATTACAATTTTCATTGTAATACCTTACTGGTGAGGGGGTGAGGGTCGTAAAGCCTCAAATTTAACTCTCACATATATTTATACATAACATAACATTTATCAATAACATGATATTATGAACTTTTACTCATATCTTTATGAGTTTTAACTCATCATAAACACATGTTCACTCAAACATTTGAGCACCACTTTCTGCACTATCGGAATTAGCTCGGCTGGAAAGCACATCTGTCTAATTAAAACAATTATCATCAGAATTGGGAGATATCGCATTATCACAGGTTAAATATGGCATGTATAGCTAGACTCACATATGCTATATTAGTCCTCGAATTGACTAAACCGTAGCTCTGATACCAATCAAATGTAACACCCCTAACCCGTATCCGTCGCCGGAATAAGGTTACGAGGTATTACCGAACTATAACATCATAACATATACATATCTCATAAATTTAAACATTCAAACACATACATCATTCATATGCAATCATATTGTCCCTTATAAGGCTCTATAAAATCTTAAAACATGCTTGGAAGAGGTTCAGGACTAAACCGATAACATTTGAAAACTTTGAGAAACTTAGAAAATTTTCTTGGATACAGAGGTTACACACCCGTGTGAATAGGCTGTGTGCCTCACACGGCCATCAGACACGTCCGTGTGTCTATACCATGTGAAAATAGTGCATACATACTGACTTGGCCACACGGTCATCCACATGCCTTTGTGTCTGGCCCGTGTGCCTATTCGAAATGGCCACACACGCCCATGTGCCAAGGTTGTGTGCCTCACACGGCCACCAGATACGTCCGTGTGTCTAGGCCGTGTGCAAGGCTAACTTGAATTTCTAATTATTTTCAGGGGACACACAACCGTGCATCAAGGCCATATGTCACACACAGTCGAACCACACGCCCGTATGCTCAGCTGTGTGGACGTAAATAGGCCATTTGCAAGGCCAATTTGCCACCCATAATGGTCTACCCTGCAAACTCAAAATGTGGCACCAATTCGTACACAAAAGGAAGCCTAAAACATCAACAAATTATGCCCAATTCATAGCCTAAAAACATCAACCAATTTAATACACATTTACTACTCCAAAACATACCAATTCCATATACCAAAACCAACTATTTCACCTAGTTCTAATACAAGCATTTTATCATCACTTTAACTACCATTTCCAATATTACGAACATACCAATTCACCATTTCCATAATAATCTTGCCAAACACAAAACCAAATATATATATATATACACCATGAGCACATATATGAGCACATATCATAAGCCAAACTCACATTCAACATTACCAAAACACACGTCCACATAACTCAAGCCTATACATGCCATATAACCAAGTCACAAGTGTATAAATATCGAAATCAAAACTGGATAGTGTGATGTGATCTCCGCCGACTTCCAAGCAAACATTCAAATCACTATAAAACATAGAGAAATAACACAAAGTAAGCTATAAAGCTTAGTAAGCTCGAATGATATTAAACTTATCTTATTGAATAAACACATATTAAGCATTTACATATACTATAATATAAATTCATTTGATTTCACCTTTATACCATAATTCCAATCACATAATTAACAAAGTTTTACAAGTTTATTTATTTCTATGCTCATACAAATCAAAAACATTCTTATCAAATCGATCACATTTACATATACAGAATCAACTATCTATAAAACTTCATTCAAACCAACATTCTTCACATTTTCTTTAGCCTAGGTGAATCCTGTTAATTATCATCAAGTAACAATATTTCGCACGTTATATACCTTATGTATATATAGTTAAAACAAACATAACTCACGCCTCATTTAACATCCAATTCATACCTCTATATAGCCAAATGAACCCATTTTGGCATAAAACATATTTATGCACATATTTCTTATTTCATATACATAATACAATATAAACTCACCACTTTCATTCGATTCTCACATAAGTTTTGTATGTACCTGTGTTATTTACTTTGATCGTACTTTCATTCTTGTCTTGACTATGCCCGTTGAACCATTCGGAATTGCTAAGGATACTTGGAAATCTCGTATAACTCATAAATGCCATATCCCAAATATGGCCTTACATGTTATAATATATCGATGCCAATAGCCCAACTATGGTCTTACACGAATCTCATATCGATGCCAATGTCTCAGACATGGTCTTACACGAAATCATATCCCGGTAATCCGAATGTCATGACATTTAGATCCTAAGCTATTCCTAAGGTTCATACGGGACTTCCGGACGTCATAACTCTGTCGATTGTGCTCGTACTCATTTCCAATCAGCATTATAATTCACTTCAACAATTATAATAAATTTATATCACAATTTAACAGCATTTATTAACATACGAACTTACCTCGATAGTTAAAACGATAGAACGGATCAACTAGTTCGATACTTTATCTTTTCCTCAATCTATACACGTATTTCTCTTTTCTTAATCTAGTTATAATCAAAATCAGCTTATTTAATTATTTCTCTATTCAATTTAATCCAAAATTTACTTTAAAGTACATTTACACTTTTGCTCCCATAATTTCACATTTGTGCAATTTAGTCCTTATCATATAAAATCACAATTTTATGAAATTAAACACAAACCCAAGCTAGCTGAATTTTCCATATATTACTATCAGCCCATATTTTCAATTTATTTCACATTTTAACCACTAAATTTCACATTTTCACAAATTGACCCTTTCTTGACATTTTTGTCAAAAATCACTTTACAAAACTAGTAAATCTATCAATAAAATTTCATAAAATATCATCAAGCATCAATTTACTCAACCATTCAACAATGGCAACATGTTAAATCTTTAACAATTTCAAAAATTAAGGTACGGGCTAGCTAGAATACGAAGCAACGATATCAAAAACGTAGAAATCATTAAAAGGGGAGCTAAAATCGTACCTAATCAAGCATTTGAAGCTTGGCCAAACCAAAAGCTTCTCCCATGGCTGCTATTCTTTCTATTTTTCGATGGAGAAATGGTGAAAAATGATGATTTTAATTTGTTTTTATTAAACATTAACTTTATTAACTAATTACCAAAATATCCTTCAAAAACATTAGTAATTATACCAAATGCCACTCCACTATCATCCACTAACTCATAAATGGCCTATTTACCACTTAAGGACCTTTACTTTAATGTTCTATAGCTATTAGATACTTTTAGCTAATAGAACTCCACTTTTACACTTTACGCGATTTAGTCCTTTTTACCGACTTAAGCATTCAAACAGTAAAATTTCTTTACAAAACTTTCACATAATAATTGTATCATGCTGTAAACTTTAATAAAATAATAAAGTTAATATTTTAACTTCAGATTTGAGGTCCCAAAACCACTGTTCTGATTTGACCCAAAAACGAGCTTTTACAATGGACTTCTTCCTCAGAACATTAACGTCACGATCCAGAACTTGAACCGGCTCTTCCCCAAAGGTCAAATCTAGCCTAACCTCAATATCCTCAACAGGGACAGTAAGTGTAGGATCAGTGCGGTACCGCCTGAGTATCGAGACGTGGAATACGTCATGAATACTGTCTAGCTCAAGAGGTAACTCCAACTAATAAGCGACCGGTCCCACAAGTTTCAAAATTCAGTATGGCCCAATAAACCTAGGGTCAGCTTGCCCTTACGAACGAACCTCAGAACCTTCTTCCACAGATAGACCTTAAGAAACACAAAGTCCCCCACAGAATACTCAACCTCACGCCTTTTCAAATCTACGTAAGACTTCTGTCTGTCTGATGCCACTTTCAGTCAATCCCGAATCAATCTGACCTTATCCTCAGTCTTAGAAACCAAATCAGGACCCAGAACACATCGTTCACCCAACTCAGTCTAACACAAAAGAGTGTGACACTTACGACCATACAGAGCATTGTAAGGTTCCATCTGAATACTAGACTAGAAACTGTTATTATAAGCAAACTCCGCTAGCAGCAGATACTCCTCCCAACTACCTCGAAAATAGATAGCACAGCTCCTCAACATATCCTCCAGTATCTGAATCACCCTATCGATTGACCATCGATCTAAGGATGGAACGCAGTACTAAAGTCCAACCTTGAACCCCGAGCCTCATGTAGCTTCTTTCAAAACTGAGACGTAAAGCGAGGATCCCTATCAGAGATGATCGAAACCGGTACCCCTTGCAGTCTCACTATCTCAAAAATATAGAGCTTCGCCAGCTTTTGCAAAGAATAATCTGTCCTAACTGGGATGAATTCTGCAGACTTGGTCAATCGATCCACGATGGCCCACACTGAATCCTTCTTAGTGGGTGTTAAAGGTAACCCACTAATGAAATCCATCATTACACGCTCCCATTTCCATAACAGAATCTTAACCGGCTGTAGCAAACCCGAAGGCAACTGATGTTTAGCCTTAACCTGCTGGCATGTCAGACATCTAGCCACAAAATTGGTAACTTCTCACTTCAATCCAAGCCATCAATACAACTCTCAAAGATCTCGATACATCTTATTTCCACCAGGATGCATAATATAAGGGCTATTATGCGCCTCTCTCAAAATACACTGCCTTAAATCAATGTCATTCGGAACACAAATCCGTCCCCGAAAATAGAGCACCCTATCATTATTTAGCCCAAAATCTGTAGTGCTACCACTCTCCACCTATCGGAATCGAAGACCCAAAGATTCATCATTCAACTGCTTAACCCTAATCTTTTCGATCTAACAAACTCCCATCGTCGAACAAACTAAGTCAAGCGAACATCATTCTCAAATCAGTCATAGCCCTACGGCTCAATGCATCAGCCACCATATTAGCCTTGCTCGGATGGTACTCAATGGTACAGTCGTAATCCTTAAGTAGCTCAACCCATCTACGCTGCCTAAGATTCAGCTCCTTTTAAGTAAGGAGGAACTTGAGGCTCTTGTGATCAGTGTAGATGATACACTTCTCACCATACAAATAGTGCCTACAGATTTTCAGAGCAAAAACTACGGCGACCAATTCCAAATCGTGCGTCGGGTAGTTCGCCTCATGTGTCTTTAGCTGACGAGACGCATATGCTACCACCTTACCATCCTGCATCAACACACATCCCAAACAGACATGTGATGCATTACTATAAACCGTGAACTCCTTTCCTGGTTCAGGCTGTATCAGAACAGAAGCCTCAGTCAGTACAATCTTGAGCTTCTTGAAACTCTCCTGCTGTGCATCAGACCAGACAAACGATACACCCTTATGTAACAGCTTAGTTAAGGGTGCAGCAACTAGTGAGAAGCCGTCCATAAATCGCCGATAATAACTCGCCAACCCCAGAAAACTGCGAATCTCAAACACATTCTTAGGCTGCTTCCAACCCACTACACCCTCAATCTTTCTAGGATCGACTCGAATCCCCTCAGTAGACACCACATGACCTAGAAATGTTACTTCACGTAACCAGGACTTGCACTTGCTGAACTTAACATATAGCTGCTTTTCCCTCAAAATCTAAAAAACAATCCTAAGGTGCTCGTCGTGCTCATCCTCAATCTCGAATAAACCAATATGTCGTCGATGAAAACTACAACGAACTGATCCATACAAGGCTGAAATACCCGGCTCATCAAATTCATGAATACAGCCGGCGCATTCATTAGTCCAAATGGCATCACTAGGAACTCATAGTGACCATAACGAGTCCTAAATGTCATCTTATGTGCATCAGCCTCCTTAACCCTCAACTGATGATACCCAGAACGCAAATCAATTTTAAAGAACACAGACGCCCCTCGGAATTGGCCACACAGATCATCGATCCTTAGTAACAGATACTTGTTCTTGATGGTCAGCTTATTCAGTTTCCAGTAGTCAATACATATCCTCATGGATCCATCCTTCTTCTTAACAAACAGTACTGACACTCCCCACAGAGACACACTAGGGCGGATGAACCCACGATCCAACAACTCCTGAATCTAAGCATTAAGCTCTGTAAGCTCCTTAGGTGCTATTCGATAGGGAGCAATAGACACCGGAGCTGTACCAGGGAAAAGCTCAATCCCAAAATCCACTTCCCGATTCGGAGGTCAACCCGATTGCTCCTCAGGAAAAACATTCGAAAAATCCCTTACATTGCAGATATGCTTTACAGTAGAGTCTTCAGAAGCGGAAACACTTACGTAGGCCAAGTACACCTCGCATCCTTTGCGAACTAATTTCTCAGCTACCAGTGCAGAGATCACGTTAGCCAAGTAATTCTAATGCTCCCCAATCACAACTACCTCATTATCCTCCTCAGTTCTCAAGATGACCATCTTAGACGCACAATTCAAGCTTACACGATGCTTGACCAACCAGTTCATCCCGAGAATCAGATCGAACTCCCCAAACGGAAGCTCCATTAAATCGACCAAAAAGATCGCCTCTTGAACCTCTAACGGTACATTTCTGAATAACTTATTAACCCTTATAGACTGCCCCAACGGACTCATTACAGTAACCTCATTCGTGGTACTCTCAACTGAAATCCCCAAGTTTCCAGAAATGTTACTAGCTACTTAGGAGTGTGTGGAACCTATGTCTATCAATGCAAGATAAGGTATATCATAAATTAAGAACGTACCCATGATGACGTATGGAGCATCTCTGTCCTCTCAGCGACGTGCAACATAAACAAGAGCAGGCTACCTCGCCTCAACCTGTCCCACACCTCTGCCCAGCACTCTCTGTTCACGGCCCATGCCATTACCACCCCTAGCCTCACCACGACCTCTCGGTGGTTGCTATGCTACCCTCTGTGGCTGTGCAGTACTAGTACTCTAAGCTTGCATCTGATCGACCCTCAACGGACACTCCCTAATGTGATGATCTAATGATCCACACCTCAGACACGCCCTAGTCCTCCTCCAACACTCGCACTGATGGCGTCTACTACCACCGACACATGGCTGTAGTCCAGTAGCAGTAATATGGGGCCCAGCTCTAACTGGCCCATCAAGTCTGGCCTTTTTCTTAGGCCTTTTTCTTAGGCCTCTATACAGAACTCGAGGGCTCTGAATCCCTCTTATTCTTACCCCTTTCTGTAACAGCCCAATTACGACCCTAATCGGAACAGTGGTTTTGGGACCACGAAATTCGGATTAAAATATTAATAATAAAATATTTTTGTTCCTCTTTTATTTCTAATTTGATACATACGATATGTGTTTAAGTGTGTTTTAAAATGATGAGTTAATTTGTTTATTGGATGTTTAATTTTAATCAAAGGATTAGATTGTGTAATGGTAAAAGTAGCTTATAATTAAAGTAAGGGATTTAATTGAATTGATTCTTCATGAAGGGACTTGCATGTCAAATAAACTAATTTTCATGCTAGTGGACGGCAACATGATTAGTATATATATATTATATATTAAAATTGTTTTAGTTAGTGGCATTTTAATTATATTATAATATGAGTAGAATAAAGAAATAAGAAAAAAAAAAGGGGAAAGAAGTATCATCTTCTTCCTTTCATTCATCCACCGAAATTGAAGAAAAGAAAAGGGAAAACTTAAGCTCAATATTCGGCCCTTTTGCATGTTCATTTGAGGTTAGTTTTGAGTTTGATTTTTTGTATAAAATATACATCTTTGAGTTAGTCATCTTAAATGCTATCAAAACCATGTGGAAATTTTAGAGTTTGAAGCATGATTTAGGTTCGGCCATGGTTGAATACTCTTGTTTTGGGGTGCTTGATGGAAGAATAAAAATATATGCTTGAAATCTACATGTTTATAGTATGAAATTTTACATGAAAAAAAGGAGTATGATAGCTTAAATTCGAAATTTTATAATTGAGGGATTGAGTTGCTAAAATTGATTTGTAAAGAGTTACATGGACTAGAAGAACATTTGGCCTTAAGGGAGGATAATTAAATTTTAGATATTTGATGAGTTTTGGCATTAGGGACTAAATTGCTTATATTGTAAAAGTTAGGGGTAAATTTGTAAATGAGCTAAATTATGTGTTTATGGATCAAATTGAATGGAAATGATTTTAAAAGAGCTTAATTGAACTTGTTTAGATCAAGGTTCAAAGGAAAAGGGGTTGGATAAAGGAAAGGCTAAATTAAACGAATAGCCGGGACACTCGAAATCATCGACTACCGAGGTAAGTCTATAAGCAATTGGGTTTAATTGATTAATGTTTATAATGAGAATTATATTATTTGTTAATGAATTATTGGTTAAATTGCCGAATGAGAAATGGGAATATTAAGATATACTAGCCGAATGGGGTTTATTATATGCATGTAAATATGTATATCTCTTGATTAGTTGAAATAAGCATATTAAAGTCTGATTTTTCTTTAATTGCCGAATTTGGTGTGGACTGGGATTAAACATTCATAGAAGCCGAATGTGTGGTTGATTTATGTGTGAAATTCGGTAGAATTGGGTTGGATAAATAATTATGTATTGAGTAGTAGTAGTTAAATATGGATCTTGGAAATAGGTGATGGTATTGAATAATTAATTTAGTATATATATGGTTGTGGCCGAATGTGAGGTAAGGTGATAAAAGAAAGGAGTTGTTTTGAATCTTAAATTGTATGTGTATTTATATGGATGGAATTGAAATCATATATATATATATATAGTACTAATGAGAAAATGGATTAATGGCACTGTGTGTGCGGATTTGTTCACCGAGCACTGTGTCTGTGAGATCGGTTGAAGGTTGAATGGCACTGTGCGTGCGGATTTATTCACCGAGCACTGTGTGTGTGAAATCGGTAGAATGGCAATGTGTGTGTGGATTTATTCACCGAGCACTGTGTGTGCGAAATCGGTAGAACGACACTGTGTGTGCAGATTTACTCACCGAGCATTGTGTGTGCGGGATCAGCTTAAGGACACTGTGTGTGCGGATTCATTTTCCAAGCACTGGGTGTGCGAGTTATAATTTTTCATCTCGTCAAAGACTGAAATACCTAATAAAGGTAAATGAAAGTGTCAGGTAAGTATCTATTGATAATAGTTCATTATTTTGATGAAATGAAGATTAGGTAAAACATTTCAATATGGGTATGGAGTTTATGATTATTTGACTTGTATGTTTGAGATTGAAGAGGTAAATTATTGATGAATGATAACCTGCTAGGTTTTGCGATAATATGACTTATTCAATAGTTAGATTGATTGTATACTTAAAGAGATTGGTGAATTGCTTGGTTTATATGTTTTACCTTATTGTTTATAACTTACTAAGCTATTTAAGCTTACGTGGTGTAGTTGTTGCATTGTTTTATAGATCTTTAAAGTCGAAGTTCAAGCTCGGGGATCCTTGTCGAAGTCAAGCACACTATCAACCTTTGATACTCTTTTTGTAAATGAACTTAATATTATGGCATGTATAAGCTAGCTTTCCCAGAATAGACTTACATGTTATTTTGCAAATGTATATACAAATGCCATGCGAAAATGGCTATATTTCTATGCTTGGGATTGCATTGGTTATGCTTGATCATGTTGTTAGTATCTATGTATGTTCGGCCTTGATATAATTTTAACATGGAAATTCATTCTTGGTTTTTATGTATGTATGAATGAGGTGTTTAGTATATGCATAGTGAAATAGTTTTGAAATTTAGTATGAATTGCAAATGGAGTGGATGTAAATCGTTTCAATGGTTTTGGTTAGGTTGATGAATGAGCTTTAGTCGACGAGTATAAATTGATAGGATAGTATGGAATAAAATGCTTAGCTTGTACGTTAGCTTGTTGATGTATATTTGAGGTGTTTTGCACTTATGAACTGTCTTAAAATTTTAGCTTGGTGTTAGGTGTGATAATGGATTTATTTGTAAGTCAATATATAATACATGGTGGTTTAATTATAAATTCTCGTATGAGCTAGTGATATTATAGGTATGATGGAAAATTCAACAACGTTTAATATGGATAATTTGGGTATGTTATGTTTCGGCCAATGCTTTTAGAAAAAGGAAAAAGTTGATTACCTATTTATATCAATGATTCGATGATCTTTGCTAAGTCCTATAAGGCATGGTTGTAATAGAGGAAATTGTTATAAGAGAAATATGCTACTAATCAAAATGTTCATTGGTTTGGGTTATTGCATGGGTATTACTTGGTACATATATTCGGCCTTAAGTATAGGTTTGAATGTACGGTTGGAGTAGAAGTTATTAAATGTTATTTTATTGAATGTTTGTTTTTACTTGGTAATTGATTAGTAAAGCTCGTAACCCTAATCCGGCGACGGATACGGGCTAGGGGTGTTACACTTTCTATCCTTGTTTTGGCGCTCAACGCGCTTAACCTCTTCGGCGATCTTTGCCTTCTCAACTAGAATCGAGAACTCTCGCTCCTTCTGCGAAGCTATCAGCACCTTCAAATTATCTCTGAGGCCATCCTCAAAGCGGATACACCTCTCATACTCAGATGCCACCATACCTAGTACTCAGCGGCTCAGTCTCAGGAATTCAGCCTCATACTCAGCCACAGATCGGTCTTCATAGGTAAGGTTCAGAAACTCCCTCCTACAAGTATCAATGTAATTAGCTCCTACATACTTTCCCTAGAAGGCAGTCTTAAAGAATTTCCATGTCAGGCGTTCGGGCTGAATGCCATCCTTAACAGTCAACCACCACTGATAAGCTTCATCATGCAACAGAGAGACTGCACCCTTCAGTTTTTGCTCAAGGGTGCAATCCAAGTCATCCATAATCCGCTCCGTGGCCTCAATCCAGTACTCGGTCACATTAGGGGTGACTCTAGTGACACCCCTAAAAAGCTCAGCTCCATTGGACAGGAGTCGTTCTGTGACCAACCCTCGGCCCCCAGATCCAGTATTAGGTCCAACGACCGTCTCCAGTATTTTTAGCATAGCCTGGGACAGTGCATCGTCCCCAGCCATGCATCCTTGAAACCCAGTCTCGGTAACAGGTGACACTGGCGTCTCACTCGTCTCCAAATTCGGTACACTATCCAGGGAAGATGACTCAACTCGAATCCCTCTACGGCCCCTACCTCAGCCTCTAGTGCCACGTCCACAAATACCTCTTGCGCTCATCGTAAATTCAGAATTTTATCTACATTAACAATTTTATAAATCAGTTACAGTTTCGATATTTATTAGCAGATATTTTATGTAAACAGTTTCAGTAATTCAGAGTGATTTTCGCAAATCGCAGTCTCTATCAATTTTGCTACAATTTCAGTCTTACTATAGTTTCAGTATACACTGCCTAGAGTGCTTTCACAGTATACTATCTACAGTAGTTTCAGAATATACTATCATAGTATTTTCAGTTTAAACTATCGCAGTTTCAGAATACTTACAGGATCGGCGCTAGAGACTCGGTGTACTACATACTAAGTCAAATCATTTCAAATAATTTTGAGATTAATTCTTTAAAAACCAATTTTTGAAACCCAAAATCCACAGGTGAGTTTTGCAACTTGGTTCTGATACCACTAAATGTAACACCCCCAAACCCGGTCTGGACGTTATGGACAGATCTGGCGATGTCACATGATAGGGTGATTGAAAACTAAATTGACGATAAACCATTTTCGTTTGTTAACATTTGATTAACTCAAATAAATAAAAAACGCATGTCCATTGATTTGTCTCAAACTTATCTTTTTAACGAAAGTTTTGGAAATTATTTATTTTAAGTAGATTCGTTCATTTTTGGAAAACCTTAGTTTTTAGGAAATCCGTATTTTTGTTAAGTGGTAGTTGTAAGTCCGTAAAAGTAGGTAAAATTTCCAAAGTTAAAACAAAACAATCCATAAAGCCCAACTACATAAAAATACCCCACAATCAAGTAAAACCGTAAACGAAAGTAAAATAGTTTAAAATATGTGTAGCCACTGTCGAGTCATCCGCTACACCGAATCGTCAAGTTTAGGGATTACCTGTGCACATTAAACAGAATGTGTGGGTTTATGTAAACTCAGTGCATAATCCCCATAGAAAACATGCGTACAGACAATTAGCAGTAAACAGTCAAATGCAGTCTGGGGCCTAAGCCCATTACAGTTTCAGTAGTAGTTTGGGCCTTAGCCCATTTCAGTCCAGTATCAGATATGCATTAGGGCTTTAGCCCATCACAGTATCAGTAATGCAAACAGTAATCAATAACAGAATCCTACCCACCAGCCTCTACACACCATCTCCGTGCAGCCCTACACTCCATGTGGGGTTTAAAACACCCACCCATCCCTACACTTCAAGTAGTATCGAATGCGACACATATTTAGTATATTGTAGCTGAGCTGCCAGATAATAGGCTTAAAGCCTTTCAGTACACATCCTCCAAATATCATCATCCCAACCCAATGCAATGCAAACATACAATATGTCATGCTTTTATGCAACCATCAGTCATACATATACATATATATATATATATATATATATCAGTAATTATGCATAATTTATCATACATCACATACACTCAGATCATACATTTAGGAGTCTAGGTAATGCTTACCGACCCTACAGTAGGTTCGCAGTCGACTTGGGTGACCCGTGCAACCCTAGGAATCATTTCAGAGTAAAATGGGCTTGCACGCCCATGTGGCTTGCCCGTGTGGATCACACGACCTGGCCCAAAATCTCACACGCTTATGTGGACTACCCGTGTGTCACACACGGCCTACCTAGCCATCACACGGCCGTGTCTTGTGCACACGGCCTAGCCTCGTTGATCACACGCCCGTGTTATGCCACACGGGCAACCACACGCCCATGTGGCGTTGACAGTAGGGTTTTTAGCTTTTGCCGAAACCTCGATTTCTGCGTAATCAAGTACACATCTGGTTTCGTTTAAAGCTAAGACGATCCCTGAGCACCCCAGAACCTATAATTGATAATCCAAAGTCCAATTTCAGTGATACTCATTGAAATTAAATGAAGTTATAACGAGATAAATGACTTTCACCCATCAAAATCCTTACCTCAGCTCAAATAACAAGAACTTCGCACCCTTAAAACGTTAATGGCTGATCTCCAACCCCTCGATTAACTCCTAAACAGCAACAAAAACCCCTCCTTAACCAGTATTCAGAATAACGTTAGAATTAAACAAATACCAAAACTTATTGAGCTATCGCAGACAAAAGCCAACAACGAAAGAGAAACAACAAAAAGAACCAAAGAAGAAGAAGTTGGATTAGGGAGATAACAAGGCAGAGAGACAAGGAATTACAACAAAATTGGATTAGGGAGATAACAAGGCAGAGAGACGAGGAATTACAACAAAATTTTGGCAGCAAGAATGGACAGAAGAAGCGGTGGCAAACAACAAAAACAAAAAATGGCGGAGAGCAGAAGGAACGTCAATTTTCTGAAGAGAGAATTTTGGAGAACAAGAGAGTTTTACCAAATCCCTACTACATCAAAACCCTTATTTTTCTCCCTCAAATCCTATTAACATCCCACTACTCGGAGTCCAACATCAACACAACTCTAGTCGAAATTAAGAGTAAAAATTCTACCCCATTGCCAACGCTGAGAATCGAACACAGGACCTCCATCACCCAAGACTCCACTTAACCACCAGACCAGCAGGTCCATTCTGACATAATTTTGCAAATAATTAAACTTAAGCCTACTGACCAGAGATAGAGCTTGATTTAGAAGAAATACCAAAATTTTGCCAACGACATGGCTTGAACTTAGGACCTTTCACACTTACCCAGAACACTTAACCACTGAAGCAGATGCAAATTTGTGTCACATTTTCACAATAACAAAAATAAAAAATTTTGGGGCGTTACAAACTACCAATGAAAACATTGAAAATAAACCATTTGAACACTCAAATATGTCATAATTACAGTCTTAACATGATAATTATACTTTCCCAAAACTTAATCAGGCTTACGAAAACTCATTTGTAGACCCGAGCATGAACAAAGACCAAATAGTAAAGTTTTCAAAATTTCCTCAATTGGTATCGATACCCCTTGAAGGTACTGATACCAAATTTAACATTGATGTTTCATAAAATAAAATTAAATCAAAAGCTATCAATACTAAACTTTAAGTACTAATACTTTCCTTTGGGTATCGATACTGTTATTTGGTAACAATACCATTTTAGCATTCTATTTTGTAACGATTTAAAACCAAAGTTTAATAGTATCGATACACGTGTAAAGTATCGATACCCTGATGTGTGATTAAGGGCCCATCTTAACCAATTTTGGTTTTGGAATTCTGTTTGTTTGAAAAACTGATTGAAAATGCTAGGTATCAATACTTTTACCAAGGTATCGATCCTTAAAGCCAATGTGACAAAAACTACCATTTGGTCCCTTTTCATGCCAAAACCAAATTGGTTAAGATGTGCCCTTAATCACACATCACAACTGTACAAAATACTCCCAATAGATACCAATGAATGCATATAGCCATTACCAATTCAAAACATCATAATTTGACACCAATTCATTCCAAACAACTTAGCAACTACATAACCCATCTATCAAAACATCATAATTTGACACCAATTCATTCCAAACAACTTAGCAATTACATAACCCATCTAACATACTTTCAACCATTCAACCAATTAAAGACTTTATCAAATTCATGTTCAAATCATACTATTGAATCTTCAAATTTTATCATTCATATTGGTTCACACACACTCATATATATAACTTATCATATTGTCAAAATATTCATTTGAACATATATAGATATTAACTACTCACAACCAAACATGAAACAAGGTTTCAACCAACCATCCATTCACAAGTTATTAAATAAATAAACACCTATGTACATGCCACAATACCAAGCTTAAACGAGTAAAAGTCTACCGAGTTAGTAGAGGGATAGTATGATATTTGTGAAGTCTGATTGACGAGTCTGCAAACCAAATATCTACAAAGAAGGAAAACAACTAGATAAACATTTTGAATGCTTAGTAAGTTTAAAGGTATTAAAACGATAACTTACCTTGATTCATAATATAATTAATCAAACTAAATAACTTGGTAGAGTTTACCTAGCATGGCAATCACAACCATAAAGTGAGCTTAAATGCCAAAATCCATTTTACTAAGTGCCGTTTCATAACATATCAGTGCATACATTTGAGTGGTCATATATGAATGCCCAAGTTTAGTATCCAATTCATACTTGAATTCTTGATTATCAAATATATATGTAACCTCCCAAACTCGGCCTAGACATTATGGCTGAATTCTGAAGGCTACATTAGCCACCGAAATGGCCAAATAAAAACCGTTCAGTCTGAAAACCACTATTTTGATCAATTTTTTAGAAAACTTAGCGCGGTTACCTTAGGTTTATTAAATACATTCTATTGTTAGGTTATCTATAATTTAAGTCCAATTTATTCGAAAGATGTGTCATTTGAAAATAAAAACCCTCAATTGATTTTGTCAGTAAACCTTTAGAAAACTATGTTTCACCATTTTGCATTAGAAAAAGTGTTGCTTTTGGTTTTTGTTTGAAATCCCATGTTTTGAATCATATTAGGCCGATTATTAAAATTGATCAATTTTTAACCAAAATTTCATGCATGCAAAATCCAAGTAAAAACAACCCATGCCACAATCCATGTTAACAAAATTTACAATCCTAAAATTAAAAATCAAAATAAGTAAAGTAGAATAAATAATACTTTATTAACAGAAAATCTGAGACGAGACTTTCGTATGCCGAGTCTGATCTTAATCTTGAGGGTTATCTGTAAGAAATAAACTAAATGGGTGAGCTTGAAAGCTCAGTGTGAGCCTTAATCATAAGAAATCAGTGTACTAAAGACCACAATAGCATGTAAGTAAATAGAGATAACAGTAATAACAGTGTCACAAATCATTGTGTTTCAAAATATACAGAATCACAGAGTTCTCAGAATGTATGTACATGTGCATGAATGTCAGTGCAATTTCCTACCCATCTATCTGCTACACACCATGAGTTCTCTAAAACTCATTCATCCGTACACACCATAACAGTAATAGTCGTAGCTCATTGTGGATAAACCACCAGTAACAATAAATAATTGCCTATAAACTACCAGTAGTTTGCAGACGAACCGCCAAAACTCTAAACAATACTCCAGTGTTGTGGCTATACTGCCAATACTCCCATATTAGTGGATTAATCGATAGAGCTCCTATATTTGTGGATAAACCACCAGAACTCCACAAAATTCCTCTGTCACCAATATTCCCAACCCCATGCAATAGAATGGCATAACATGCATGACAGGACCAAGTACATTATAGAATAGTGACATGTATTAACATGCGATCAATGATTTAGTAACAATGGCATGCTTTACATGCAATCATTATACAGTAACAGACAATGACATACTTTTTCATGCAATCATAACATAGAAATAATCAGTATACTTAATAGAACAAGTCGTGCAATAACATGCAATCAATCATCAATAGCAGTAAGCAATCGACTGGTTAACCTCTATAGCACTACATGTTTGATTAACCACACCTTAAGTCCCTAGACATTCGACCATCACCAATTAGGTCACTTAATGCATTCGGCCATACCACACACCAACAATCTCTTAAACAGTTCAATATACATTCGGCTACCTTTCACTACCACGTACCATGCACACAAAAAAAAAAAACATGTATATACTATACATTCAACGATTATCAAAACTACAAATAAGATAAAATAGGATCATATTGCGAGAGCGGTATCCCAAAGGGATTAAGGATAGCCTATGAAAGTAACATACTTATGATAAGGTTATTGGATAAGCACTGATCGAGTTGCTTTCATAATGGTATGTCATTAGGGAGAGCTCAGTCATGATACTATAGTGGAATGACTTTGTGACTAAATGAGTTTATAATTAATACACGAAAAGCTAGAACTTAATTATAAATCATTTAAGCCCTAATCATATATGTCTAATCAGCCCCTCTATTAGCTCGTTGAAACCAGAAATAAATTGCATGTTGAATCAAATGAACATAAATGGATATAATTGATAAGGTTAGAGAAATAGGAAACATTCAGAAATGAATGTGGTTTTCTCACTAAGTATGAAAATAACCTGAGAATTAATTTATGATTTTCCGAATTATTAATTAATTAATTAATTAATCGAAGTTCAAAAATTAAATTAAATTAATTGGTTATTGTGAATCTGTTGAATGTAGAAATTAAATATATTTTCTCATGGATTCTTTTACGGTAAAGTTGTCAGAATTTTAACGGATTAAGAATCGGGTTGAGAAAATTATTTAATTGAAAAATTTATTAATTTAATAAATAAGATCTATTTTGAGAAATAGAAAAGCATGTATTGGGTTGTATTGAATTATAAAGTGTTAGGTTAAAAGTCCAGAAAGTACATATAATTGGACCCAACACAGAAGAAGGCCCAAATCCCCACATAATACATACAAAGGGAGGCACATCCTATTATCCCTCTCTCTTCTAGTTCAACTAGAAAGTTGTTTTTCTTTTAAATAGACTTCTACTAATTCAATAAGGTTTCACTTCTTTTCCTTATAAATATATGGCACCGCTAGGGCTAAATACACAATAAGTTTTACACAACTTTGAGATATAGTTATTCTGCCCAAAAATAGTGAGAATTTATTTCTAAGTATAAATTATGTTTTTTGAAATAACAATTCTACAGGTTTCTATTTAAGAGAGATTTTTGTTTTCCAACTAAAAGTAAAGTGAATAATTTATGGTTCTATGTTTGATTCGAATTTGTTCGAGCCCACACTCGAAGTAGCTCGTGGTACGAAAATAGAGGAGAAGGCCGTTCGATTGAAATTCAGGAATGACAATGATCCGTCTAGCTGAAAACACATGTGCAATTCCGGGTAAAGTTTATTGCTATCAATATAAAAAACGGACTTGATTTTCAAATTTTTAATTTTTCACTGTGCAAGAAAACCATTTTCTCACTAGATTTTTTTCAACAATGTTACAAAGACACTTATGGAATTATCATCCTATATATATTGGTTTTTAGATTTACTTTATAAAAAAGTGATTAGACTATGACTCTAATGTAAGCAAAATTTAACTAGTATTTAAACTTAAGTTTTGTCTAGGTTAAAGTAACTGATAGATTGAGAGAGCACAAATTTGTTTAAGTAAGGAATGTCTTGTGTGTGCATTGTTTTTGCAAGCAATCAAGAGATTCTCTTGTATTGCAAAACTAAACTTTCGAAGGGGAAGCTTAGTGGGAGAGTGATTTAGTTTTTGTACAACGGTGAAATCACTAAATTGGTGAGAGTTAGATTGATGTTAGGACTTAAATCATTAGTTGTACTATGAGAAAGATAGTGAATCATTGCTCTAGGTAAGGCCCCGTAGATGTAGACTAAAGTTGAACCTCGTAAATAATCTCAGTGTTCATCTTTATGTTTTCGCACTATTTTAGTCACAGTTTCTGTTTGCAAAGCAAGTACTCCTCATTTCTACAAAATGAAAATAAAAAGTTCATAAAAATTCAAAAATAATTAGCATGGAGTATATGTAGATTGCCATGTTGACTGCAATATTTAAAAATTTAATGTTTTACTCAATATTTCTATTAAAAACAACACTTTAATTCTTTTTTAAAATATTAATAATCAAATTGATTTAAAAAAAAAACAAAAATTAAATTTAGCTAAAACTAAAGACTAAATAATAAAAAAATCAACATTCAATTTAAATTTGACATTATGGAAAAAAATATACGAGCACGACTTGAACCGATCATCATATAATACGTAAATCGATAGGAGGCAACACGTACCCATTGTTTTTGCGTCGCCAAATGCCTAAATATGGCCAAAGCTTTAATGCTCTTCTCAACACGTTGTTGCCAAAATTTTTAGCCTTTGCTAACGTGTAATTGATTCAGTTTCGTACTTAAGTAAATGCTAAATATTGCAATAATTGCTATTAGGATTAAAGTGAAAAATTGTATGAAATAGAGATATTATTTTTAATAGTTTAATATTATATTAATAATTTTATTCTAAATTTTAAGATTTTTATTTAAATTTAATTTTTTTCAGGTTAAAAATACTGAAATTTAATATAAAAATACTGATGAGATATTAAACTATTGAAAAAAATATAGATGATATGACGTCACTTTTTCATATTATTTATGACTTTAAATGGCATAAGTGGCTAAAAACACTGCTACTTAACTAGTGAAATACTTAAAAATATTTCCTCGATAGATCAACTACTCTCACAAATCCTGTTAAAGCTCTGCTCAAAGTAGAAAGATAAAATCCAAAAATAATTGAATATAGATACTCCAATTATAGTACTTCCATTGTTTGAGTGTTTGATACACTGCTCAGAACACTCACCAAACCTAATTGGTTTTGTTATTTCAAATCTCTGAAACTATTTATAATGGCTCGACAATGTCATTAAAACATATATAATTCGTGTCGGATGAGAAAGTGTCTAAAAATCCTTCACCTTTATCCACGGTTCGACGATTGTTAGTTCCTCACCAGGACCGATGATGTTTTTCCATAAAAACTGGCTATGAAAATTAAATACCAACCAAATCACCACCAACATGACCGAACATGCATGCATGTTCCATATGTTGTTTTAAACCTCAAACGACACCTGGTCCACAAAATAGTCCATGTGTTTGCTTCTTCACCGAACCATATAAATATATATAATATTAAAAACAAAACCAAACCCCACACCACGAAATCCATGCATGTCATTCACTAGTGTACCCAATATGTCTACAAGCGTTACTACCGGTACCACCTTTCTTCTTCTTTTTCTCTTAGCCATGGCTACTGCCACCACTGGCTCACATTTAGAACAAGTTACGGAGGTGGTTCAAATGGCTAGGACCATGGTGGTGCAGTCTAGGAACTTGGCTAAGGCTTCGATGAGCTTATATGGGTTGCACAATACTATGAATTATCATGGTATGGGTTTGGCTGATTGTATTAAGTTGTATGATGAAAGTGAGTCTAGGCTCTCGGTTTTGCTATCCTCTCGAGGGTTTACTGTCGATGATGCTCGGACGTGGTTGAGCGGCGTGCTTGCGAACCATCGGAGTTGTTCGGAAGGGTTGGGACAGAAGGATTTTGGGATTCAAGAACATGGACAGGGTCGAAATTTGACGAGTTTGGTTAGTGAAGCTTTGGCATTGTATACAATGTATGGGAAGGAAGCTGTTGTTGAGCAAGGTAATTTCTTTTAACTAATTAAATATTTGATAAATAAAAATCTTAATAATATTAATAAAATATACCGGCCTTTTCATATTAAAAAAATTAATCTCTCAATTTTTAAAATAAAATTTTGATTATCATCAATTTTAAAAAAATAATCCTTGGAAAATTTCTTTCGGTATAATCCATCTCCCTCAAGAAACTCTCACTAACTTTTAAGTGGGTTGAAATAAATTCATTGGTAATAAAATAAAATGTAGATAAAGTTATGTACTTCGGGTTGCGTGATTCATGCATCTATGTGCAGCAAATTATGCACATATTTGTTCCATTATAGTGTTCATTTTCTCGGTTTAATTATGGTTTTAATCCCTTCACTATACTTAAAATTAAATTAATCAATAAACTAATACTGTTAATTATTCTAATTAAATCAAATACCAGCGTGGGGTTTTTTTCCTTAAAACACCCCTTTCAAAATACTAGCATTAGCTGGAAGGTATTTTTCGAATTAAATTATCTTTTCAAAAATAATTTAACATTTAACATTTAAATTTTCAACACACTTATTTTCTTAATTTATTTTGCTCTAAATAAATTAATTTTTATATTAAATTAAAGACTAAATTAGTCATTCAGTTAAAAGATTCATATTCATTTATTTTCATTTTTAAAAAATAATTTTTTTGAATCGGGTTAACTATTTAGATTAATTAAATTTCAAATTTCAAAAATTTAAATTTAAGCAGAGTAGAGGGACTCGAAGAAGAATGACATTTCTCTTTTATTGGACTGGTTCTTTTGCATAGAAACCTACTGCTTACTAATTTACCTATTTGTTTTGTTCTCGACAGAGCTAATGCATAGACCACGACTAGGTAGGAAACTTTTAACATCATGGAACCCAACAACTTCAAAGGCTGATTTTGTCGTGTCAAAAGATGGCTCCGGCACTCACAAAACGATCAATGATGCGGTGGCCGCCGTTGCTAGGATAGGTAACAACCGTCGTCCAAGGGTAATCATTTATGTGAAAGCAGGGGTGTATAATGAGAAAGTAGACATAGACAAGAACCTTGAAAACATAATGTTAGTCGGCGAAGGCATGGACAAAACAATCGTAACTGGTAACCGAAATGTACCGGATGGTTCCACTACTTATGGCTCCGCAACATTCGGTAAGAAACTCGGGTTCAAATTTTAGATTTGATGATATTGATGGGTTTAATTCAGTTTTTTGTTTTTGTAGGTGTTTCCGGGGATGGTTTTTGGGCACGGGACGTGACATTTGAGAACACTGCCGGTCCGCATAAACATCAAGCTGTGGCATTAAGGGTAAGTTCGGACCATTCTGTGTTCTACCGCTGTAGCATCAAGGGTTACCAAGACAGTCTCTTCCTCCACTCGCTGCGACAATTTTACCGAGACTGTCACATACACGGCACAATCGATTACATATTTGGTGACGCCTCGGCCGTGTTGCAAAACTGCGACATCTTTGTCAAAAGACCGATGGACCATCAATCCAACATGGTAACGGCACAAGGGAGAGACGATCCCAACGAGAACACAGGGATTTCAATCGTGGAATCCCGAGTGAGGCCAGCACCCGATTTCGATTCGGTCAAGCATTTGTTCAAGAGTTACTTAGGTAGGCCATGGAAGAAGTATTCAAGGACGGTGTTCATGAAGACGGACCTTGACGGTTTGATCGACCCCAAGGGATGGAATGAATGGAGCGGTAGCTTTGCGTTGTCAACGTTGTATTATGCGGAGTATAGGAACACAGGGAATGGTGCTTCGATCGGGAATCGAGTGAAGTGGCCCGGTTTTCATGTCTTCAACCGGGCCGAAGAGGCTAACCCTTTTACGGTGAATAGGTTCATACAAGGAGAGTTATGGATCCCGGAGACTGGTGTGCCTTTTAATTCAAGGCTTTAATTTAATGGTTTCTTAGTGTAATGTTAATGTTTTTGTGATGTGATAATAATGGCTTTAAAAGTTTTAATCTAAAAATTATAGTTAAAATATTTTATGGGTTAAATTGTATGTTATTTTAGTATTATTAATAAAAGTTTAAAAGATAATTGTGATTAATTAAGAGTTAAAGTTTAAATTAATTTTTATATATTCTATATAAAGTTAAAATATGATATGTCGTAAATATTGCTAAAATTTTTAATCACTTTTGAATAACTTGTGAAATTAATTCAATTAATAACTTAAATATAGTATAAATATAAATAGATAGCATGACCCAATAGTTGCTTATGAGTCAAAGTGTAAATTTACCATTATATTAACCTGTAATTTTTTAAAATTTGAAGAAACTACAAGACAATTTTACTATTTTGGGGCCAAGACTACCACCTTCCCTTTTTGCAGGATCAATAAACTAGTCACCATACAGACCAATATAATCAGATGAGCAACCAATAATAATATCTCTGAGCAACCGATAATAATATCTCTGAGTAAACTCTAATGCTCCTAAAGTTTATTATATATCTTGTAGAATCGTCTAACCTCTAAACCCAATCTATCTTCCTATATAAGCCATCTTCAAATCCAATTCATCAAACACAATCAACACATTTCTTCTAAAAAATAATTCAATGTAACTAAATTACTAGTAAGTTTATGTTTTAGTTACTTTAACTTTAAAAAAAAAATTACAAAATGGTCACTGAATCACTCAAAAGTTTTCATTAAGTCACTATGTTGTTAAGTGTTTTTTTTTTAAGTCTAACTTGTGAGTTTCAAGCGACGATTTAACGATTAATATGATGGATCAATGCTCATCGATGAGTAGAAGAATATACTTTAAGCCCATGTCAATCTGATGATCAGAGAAAAAAGTTATTTAGATTTTGGTTTACAAATTCGTGACGTTCAAAGTTGTTTCATGAAAAACAACTGAACTATATAAAAAAAGGAGAATAAGAACTTTCTATTGATGCATACAGTGCAAACAGATAAGACCATAAAATAATAATTTTAACAATCCAATAATTTATATGAAAATTTTTAAATAATTTAATGACTATTTTGTAACCTGTTAAATTTAGGTGGCCAAAACGTTAATGTACCCAAAAATAAAAGAGAAAACAAAAATAGAAAAGCCGAAGATATAAGATAAGCCCAAAAGCTATGAATTTTCAAAGCCCCAATTCCAAATAAAAAGATTTAAAATTCCAAAAGCCCTAAAAGTCTAGAGCTTTATCTTCCTTGAGCCGGCAATTAGGTTTTTTTTCAGACAAGATTGTACATTTTGGGCTGAAATTTCAATTTTCAAACTCCTTCATTGTCAATCGTAATTTAAGTTAAACTCGATCGCTGGCAGATAAATAGATTGGGGAGAAATTTTATTAAGTTTTTAGGGATTTGTTTGTGGAACCCAGATTATTTATTATTATAAAAGTTTAACCCTAATTTTCTCAAAAATTCCCCAATTTATTTTTTCAATCACAAACAATTCAGTAATAGTTTATTGGTTCTTTCCTTTTAATTTATTTTTGAATTGAACCGGGTGGTTCAATCTTATACATAAGGTCCAATGGCTGGTGGCTCTGATGCGGCGGAGACGCTTTCATGTGCTCGTTGTAGCAATCCTGCTAGCCTTCTGTATGTTATTGTTTTCGCTTTAAAATATTATCATTTTTAGAATATCAAATTTTTTGGTGTAATTAACATTGGGTAGTTTTCAAATTTGTGAGATATTTTGAATTAGCTTGTAATTGGTTTATAGTGATTTTTTAAACAAAATATTTTGAGCATAAAAAAATGTGAATTGAGCTGTGTTTGGTTAATAGTGATGAACTTTACAATTAAGCTGAATCCTTTTGTTAATGATATAGCTTATTATCTGTAGGTGTCCTAAGTGTGTGGAGTTAAAGCTTCCTCGTGAAGGTGCTGCCTTCTGGTATGTAAATCTTTTTCTTGTATATGTTTAATTTAGTCCCTGTATGTTTCAAAAATTAAAATTTCTGTCTGATAACTGTTAAATTTATTAAGTTATGCTATTTTCAAAATTTGATGCGGCAAACATATTATGGTATATTAGTGTTAGCTTACTATTTCCACATAGTACTCTTTAAAAATCCAGTTAATGAATTAACGATTATCAATTATGTTAGTATTAAAATATCAAAATTCAAAATGCATAGGGACTTAAATTATCCAATTGGAGAATATGAACTAAATCTACAACCCTATACATAATACAGTACTAGCAATTGAATTTATCCA
This sequence comes from Gossypium australe, assembly GCA_005393395.2. Lineage (NCBI taxonomy): Eukaryota > Viridiplantae > Streptophyta > Magnoliopsida > Malvales > Malvaceae > Gossypium > Gossypium australe. The sequence continues at coordinate 99,079,583 of CM016625.1, forward strand.
AATAGATTTAATTGTTACTGTTTGGGTAAGGACTAGACTAAAATTGACTAATTTGAACATCAAATTGAAGTAGGGACTGAATCGACAAATTTCACAAAGTATAGGGACTAATAGAAGAATGTAACCCTTTTCTTCTTTAATGGTGTTGTTTTTATTGGCAGCACTCAGGATTGTTTCAAGGCATCTTGGAGCTCACACAAGTCAGTTCATTTGAAGGCAAAGCTGTCTTCACTTGGTACAGATGGTGCTGGTGGACAAAACTCTGATTTAGCTAGTGAGGGTTGGCTATATTGCTTGAGGAAAGGACAAAGTCGGACTCCGAAACTTCCTCCTTTTAATTGGACAGGGTACTTGTCTAAGATTGTAGTCCCTCTTTTACACTTTCTTTTTAAGCTTGGGTCCTTGTTATTTCTGATTTTTATTATTATCTTCGTTGTTCAGGACACTTAGACCATATCCTATATCTGTCAAGCGTAATGTACCTGCTCACATTGATAACCCTGATTGGGCTAATGATGTGAGTATTTCGAAATCAGTTCGTGTATATGGAATACTTATTAGCAATTGAGTGGGAAATTTGTTGATGAGCGACCTATTCATGAACAATTAACCTTATTTTCTCTCTTCTTTCGTGTTGGTTTTGCATTTCTAAGATATTTCTGTTCTCCTTTCATATGCAGGGAGTTCCAAAGGTTGAGCCGAACAGTGATTGGCAACATCGTGTTGAGGTAAGTTTATGCGAGTGAAATCTCTTCTTAAGCCTTAGAGAACTAATAATATATACTTTATATGCTCCTTATGATTTTATCTTCTTCTTTTTTTCTTATTAACTTTTGGTGTGTCTGTATGAAGATCAAGACTCCTGATCAAATTGAGAGAATGCGAGAAACATGTCGTGTAAGTTCCATCTTCCACTTGATTTTTGTTTTTTGATTCACAGCCCTTTGTTCAATTTTTAGTTATATCCAATTTTCTTTGGAATTGATTTTTAATTTTTCTCGAGTTATTTCAAGATCTCTTGGTGTTTAAATCTCTATTGCTAGATTGCAAGGGAGGTTTTGGATGCAGCTGCTCGAATGATCCGTCCTGGTGTAACAACAGATGAAATTGATCGAGTGGTTCATGAGGCTACTGTTGCTGCAGGTTGGAATGAACTTACATTTTGCTGCATGTATTTGTGATTGTGCATCTATCTGGTTTCACTTTATATGTAATCTCTCATGCAGGAGCTTATCCATCACCTCTCAATTATCATTTCTTCCCAAAGTCTTGTTGCACGTAAGTACTTCTATACATATTTGTTGAATTTCTGGATATTATTCTATTGATGGTAGAAATACCATGGAGGCCCCTGTACTAGGAGTCGGATTGTATTTTGCCCCTTTTACTCAAAAAATGGGCAAATTAGTCTCTGTACTTTAGATCAAAAAGCAAATTGGTCCTTTCTATTAAAAATTTCATCCCTTTGTACTGTTAAAAACTGGCTTGATTGACAGAATAACCAGTCAGTGACATGTGGTGTGCCACGTCTACCTCATGCTGACGTATAGGGACCAATTTTTAACAAAAGGATCAATTTGCTCTTTAATCTAACGTACGTGGACTAATATGCCCATTTTTTAGTAGAGGGGGCAAAATGCAATCCAACTCCTAGTATAGGGGCCTGCACGGTACTTTTACCTTGTTGATTAATTAAAACATATTTCGTTTTCTTTTCCAGGTCAGTTAATGAAGTTATATGCCATGGGATTCCTGATGCAAGGTATTAGCTTTGTTCTAATTCTAGAAACTTTTACAGTGTTTACATTCATCAGTGGTATTTATCATTTACTAAGATGCGCTTGAACTGAAATCGGGTTGCCTTAGGAAACTGGAAGACGGTGATATTATAAATGTTGATGTGACTGTTTACTATAAAGGTGTTCATGGTAAGAATCTTCTCGTTTATATAATTCCAATGCCACATAATGAAGCTCCGTACTTGATGAAGGATTGACTCATCGTGCAGGCGATTTAAACGAAACATATTTTGTGGGAAACGTAGATGAAGCATCTCGTAAGCTGGTACAGTGTACATACGAGTGCTTAGATAAAGCAATATCTATTGGTATGTGATTCATAGTCTTTTTTGTCGATGAGTTTTACATATTGTAATCTTTGCAATGGGATAGAGACTTGATTTCTGATAAATCTATTTTGGCACTCGAATTCCAGTTAAGCCTGGAGTGAGGTTTCGTGATGTTGGAGAAGTTATTAATCGCCATGCGTCGATGTCAGGGTTATCTGTGGTAATGTGTAAATTTGGTCTATGCATATATATTTCCGGTTCACATATCATCTCGATTACAGTTTTTGTTTACGTCGTGCTCTATTATCTTTTGTTACTATAGGTGAAATCATATTGTGGCCATGGTATTGGAGAGTTGTTCCACTGTGCCCCAAATATTCCCCATTATGGAAGTATCCTTGTTAGATCAAGATTCGCAAACCTGTTGCATTTTATTTTTATATTTAACTATCCTAAATGCTTCATGGAAAATTGTGGTAAAAGAACCTTGAGGGTCCTTGTACTAGGAGTTTTGCCCCCATTCACTTAAGCAAATTAGTCCTTCTACATTAGACCAATGAGCAAACTAATCTTATGTATGAGGACTAAATTGCCTATTTTTTTAGTAGAGGGGGTAAAATGCAATCCGACTTCTAGTATAGGGGTTTCCATGGTACTTTTATCGAAAATTGTCAACGACGTTTAATGATTCAACTGCTTATGTAAACTGTTTCCTTTATCTGCTGCTTCTCTTAACCCAATCAGGAAATAAAGCCGTTGGGGTAATGAAAGCTGGACAGACTTTTACAATTGAACCAATGATTAATGCAGGTGACTCCCGAAGTTTAATACTTATTGACCACTTATAAATTCTTTCGTTTTACTCACTATGTCGATGGATTTTTGTCTATAGGCGTTTGGCGTGATCAAATGTGGCCTGATGGGTGGACTGCTGTTACAGCAGATGGCAAACGCAGCGCTCAGTTTGAGCATACTCTTTTGGTAACTTCCATTTTCATTTCCATTTTGTTTGCTTAATGCAAGTAGAAGTACCTTAGAGGTCTCTGTACTAGGAGTTAGATTGCATTCTGACCCTTTTACTAAAAAAGGTAAATTAGTCTCTATATACGAGATCAAAGAGCAAATTAGTTTTTTTTTTTTTTTGTTAGAAGTTTCATCCATTTGTATTGTTAAAAATTAGCGTGGTTAACAGAGTAATTAGACAGTGACACGCATGTGTTGACATATAGAGACCGTTTTTTAACAACAAAAATGGATAAAATTTTTATCAGGAGGACCAGTTTGCTGTTTAATTTAATGTATAGGGACTAATTTACCCATTATTTTAGTAGAAGGGGCAAAATGCAATCTATTCCTAGTACAGGGTCTCCATTGTACTTTTACTGCTCTATGCATCATAGGTAGAGCTGCTATTTTCAATAAACATTCGGATTATGATCGTGTTCCTAGGGAACACTCTTGGTTGTCTTGCAATAATCTAATGATCCATGATTCCATTGGTGCAATCTTCTTCAATGCAGGTAACAGAAACTGGGGTCGAAGTTCTTACGGCTCGGCTACCATCATCGCCTGACGTGTTTCCTTGGTTAAACAAGTAATCTAATCCTAATTGTCCCATAAAATAATAGAACCCCAAGTTAAAATCTATACATTATACTTATGGGCAAGAGATTATGCAGTGTACCCAACTTGGGGTACTCTTCGACCGTTTTTTGTTGAATGAGAGAAGAACCATACCATTTTCAATTTAAGCTTTTAATGGCAAGTTTTTGGTGTGTGATCATGTGTAAAATGGATTCATTCCCCCCCCCCCCCCTAGTTTTCTGTTTGTAACAAAGGATGATCATAATTTGTATGATGATGATTTGATGTTTGTAGACCATTATAAATTTTGCAGTTCTTTTCTACATTAATCAAGTTAGTTCACCTCACTTACATATATCTCTATATAGATATACACTTTTAAAATAAGTTTTCGATTGATGACATTAATTTAATTGTGTAATTACTAAAACATTTATTTATATACAAAATAAGTTATTTTATTAGAAAGGTGTTTTTGTCTTTTTATGTTCTTTCTATATAAAGTTAATAATAATTCAATTATTTTAAACATTTAATTTTAAAACATTTAATTTTATCATTTCAACTAAATATTTATTTGACTTTTTAATTAATTTTAATAAATGTATTTACTATATAATCTATCTTTTTTACTGTCCCATAATCTAGATTTCACTGTATATAAAATATATTCTTGAATTTAATAATGTTTTTCAATTTTTTTTATCCATATCAGTGTTGAAATTTTGCAACATTTTGGAATTTGGCAACTTTTATTAACGTAATCTTTGAATATTTTTTCCATTTCAGTTATTTTTCTCAATTTAGTTCTTTAATGTGAATTTAATAATATGATACTTTAGATTGTGTTTTATTATCATTCAAAAATTTAAATTTTTTTTATATAAACTTTAAAATTACATAAAAATATTTAAATTATTATAATAAAACTTAAAAACTAAAAAAAAAATTGACGGTATAATATAACCTTAAATTTAAGGATGAAATTAGAAAAATTCATAAAGTTCCAAGCTAACATGGACACAAAATCTTTTATTTGGCATTGTAATGTTGGTCCAATTAAATTTAAATTATACACTTTATAATAGCATAATTTTTCTTGAGGTGGCTAAGGTTTAAATAATTTTGTACAATATATTGTTGGTCCAATGGCATGGGTCCAATTAATTTAATATTAAATTTAATAAAATAATAATATTATTGAATAGTTAATTTAAAATCAAATTTTTTGGTTGAGTCTTAATAGTGGTGTAATTCTTTCACTACTCAATCACCGAAGACCTACCGTTGCCGACCATTTTCCAGCCACAAGAATGTTGTCGTCGTAGTCGTTGGCACCCTGAGCTGGTTCGGTTTCTACCAGTTCGATCTGGGCTAGTGACAACCCAACCAGTTCAGTCTAGCCACCGGTTGGACCATCGGCCCGGTTTCACATAACAAGCCCAGTTTGATCTTTTTTCGGATCTTGGTTTCGATTTTGGGCTCCCAGCCCAATTTACGATTTTAGATCTAATTTTCAAGTTCAATTACTCATTGAACCAATTGTCTAACTTAAAAATTAATTTCTAAAAATATTATATTAATTTTAATTAATTTAATTTTACTTTATCAAAATTAATTTTCTCAAAAATCACTTAGATTTTTCAAATTAACTTTTCAAGAAATTTTTTTAATCAATTTCTCTAGGTGAACAATTCTTACGACTGCCCAATTCAATTCACATCGAATAAATTGACTCAGTTAAATTATTTCCAAAGTCGTAAAATTTACTTCTAATTTAAATGCAGTCCGGTCGAGCTTTTGTTAAGCTAGCGGAGGAACCAATCAGACATATACCATTAGGCTCTTGTAATTGCAATTATGTCCAAAAGCATCGTTCCGTTTATTTGCAATTACTTAATCATGGAGTCAGTTTACAAGAAGTACCATGATTGAAAATTCCTTAATGTATACTCTAAATAAAAGCAATTCATTCAATTGCTTTGTCCAATTATCTCGTCATGTGTCTGTCACCCTCATATTTCCTTTGAGTTATACGTTTACTAAATGTAATCCTATTTTATTTCATTGTCACCATTGTGCCTTCTTAATAATTAATATGATCACTATCAATAAATGAATGTGATGATTTGCTCGTTCAAGAACTAACAACCCATGGCCACGTTCCATATTTATCAATTCACACAATGTCAATGAGAGGATATCATTAACTCTTTAATTGAGCTATGAATTCCATTGTTGTTAGTAAAGCCATGTCATACATAAGTCATATACCCAACATTCCGGCTATCAGCTCGACTATCTTTAAAATATAAGTCTCCACTTATATCAAAGCACATGAGTTATATACACGTGTTCAACGACTAACTCAGGATTTAGGCAAATCATACCATGAATGTCACAAGTGAATTAATTCACAGACGAATTCAGAATTAATTAATTTTGGGTCCAAGTCAATGTATCATTCTGCCAATGAATACATCTATTTCTCTACTCGTGGAGTCAACTGTTCCGATAGCCAAGACTAGCTATCTCCTCAATTGAAATTGTAGACGACATAATAATCTTTCTCAGTATTTGAATCAAATACTCACTTTGATTCTTTTACGGAATTACGGACACGTTTAGATTATCTATTAAAATAAGTTGTCTTTCTTGCAATGTAAATATTCTTATAATATATTTTATCATCAGTTTAAAATTAGACAATCAATAAGCTAATATATACTTGTCACAATTTCGCTGCATGCAAAATATGAAAGAAAGAAATACAAAAAACATAACATTAAAATATAAAATTTATTCATTGTTTAAATACTAAAAAAACAATTACATGTTTATTATAATATAGACACGTTTCCCATCATATATATTAATAACGAATTTAGATGGATGACGATTAGGTAATGCTTCAAAAATTATATCGTTCTTTTAAATTTGGGGGATTTTGATTTGGTAATCTTTTCATAAACATACTTGCTAATTTTAGGGACTAAAAGTTATATTAACCCAAAAAAAAGTTGATGCCTATGTACTTTGCCTTATCTTCCTCGAATATATCAACTGAACTCATTTCGATCTCCCTTTTTCCAACCTCACTCAGCTGAGTCGACTCGATCAAAAAACAACAATGGCCTCTACTTCATCTCTCACTCTGTCTCAAGCTCCTAGCTCGAACCATCTTTTCTGATGGGTCCACCCAATCCTCCGACTACCATGTTTCACTTCCCACCAGCACTTTCTCCGATCTCAAGCTCACTACCCCACGCTCCCGTCGAGTCCTTCCCACGCGCTTAAACCGGAGTCTCCAAGTCCTTTCCGTTGCCGTCGAGACAATCGGCATTCCTGCCGAGACTTCCTTATTGGAAAAATCAGTTAACACGATCATATTCTTAGCTATTGATGCTGTCGAAAAGGCTAATCTCAGTCACCCTGGGTTACCCATGGGTTGTGCTCTGATGGGTCACATTTTATACGATGAAATCATGAGGTATAATCCTAAGAACCCTGTAACACCCCAAACCCGGCCCAAACACTACGACCGGATCTGGCATGTCACTAGGAAGAAGTTTAGGAAGTTTGACTGGTTTCGGAAAATTCCAAGACATTTTAAAATCCCGAATTTCGAGGCTCAGTTGAAAACCCGTTGTTTAGTTAACTTTGAAATTTAATTAGATGAGCCTTACGATTAGGTGACATTTGAAAACACTTACCAATTATGCGATCTTCAGGTTATTAATGAAAATGCTCCCTTTTTATTTTATTTATGAATAAGTTGTTTGGCAGGTTTATAAGAAAACTTTAGTTTGTAATTCAATTTTTAAAGCGTCCCACTGAGCAGTCTGTAATTAATATGTCCAAAAATTTAAAACCCGAAAGAAAATTCCAAATTTTGTAGTGGCCTTATTACAAATCAAAGAAAAATCCCCAAAAGTTATAAACGATAAATAAAATAAAGTTTACTAGTAAACCCATGCGTGGCCACCTCGAGCTCCCTCCAACCCAGTCTATAAAGCTAAGAATCACCTGCAATTGTTTAAACAAATGTGTGAGTCACGAGACTCAGTGTGCAATTAATTCACATTATCCATAGGTGGGCCTGAGCTCTAAAACACCATCGGCCGAAGCCCCATCATACATTATAGCAAACAATCAACATGATAGCCCAACCCAGCCTAGTTTTTCCATCCTCTACACTCCACTCCATATGTTCATCCTCAACACACCTGGGGATTTCTACAATCGACCCTCCATCCTCTACACTCCTCTTTGGCAGTCATGCTGACAGACACACTGCTCAAAGTCAAAATAACGTGGCCTAGCCACCGATCACCATGTGACCAAATCACCGATACGATAATGTGGCACCAAGCCATCATTTGGTGTGACACTGTCACCCATAAGCACTTCCCCTTCATATCATAACATCCCAATATACCATGCATATGCAACATAGTGTAATAAACAGGTTATATATGATGTCACACAATCATGCTATCAAAATTTTAAGGTTTAACCAAGATACACTAACCTGATGTTTCGGTTTTACCCAACAGGGGTAACTCAATCACTATTGACGGGAATTTCGGCTTTCATAACACATACACGATTATTACAACAAAAAAGAGTAGTGTGATAATTACACACCTGTAAACGCACAAGACTACACTATCGATTTCGCTAACATCCTCACTCGCCGGGATCACAGTGATCTGCTTATCCCTTTCAGAAGCCGGCCCACAACCCGGTGGCCAATCTCAACTGCCGATACTGCTCGCTTCTTAAACTTTGGAGTCGAAACCAAAGGTTTGCTTCCTTCCCCAACTTGAACGTTTCTTGCATCCATTAAAAGTCTTGATCAATAAATCACTACGAAAGAGATGATGGTATAACCACTCAACTGGGTTAAGGCAATGAACAACGGATTAATAGATTAATAGAATACTAGAGAGAATTCCCTTACCTTACAACCCCGAAAAGAGAGATGGGGGTTCAGAGATTAGTCGCTCTACAGACTTAGAACCCAAATGGTTCGGCTAACGATATTTCCAGGATAAAACACCCTTCTCTACCAAACCGAAGAATGATCCGAAGTAGATGCCTAATACTTAGCCCCTTATTCGTCGAAACACAGAGAGAAAGAAACAAGTTTAAGTATTAGTCAAGGCAGGTTCGGCCTTACTAAAAATAAAAAGAAGGAATACGGGTTTAATCAAGGGGAAAACGAAAGGGAATGATCTTACCTTAACATAGAGGATTCGAACAACACCCAAGAGAATTCGGCACAATAGCATAGAAGATTCGGCAATGAACAGGAGTGGAAGAGAATAGGATGAAAGAACCGAAAATGAAAACAAGAGAACCTCAATGAAGGCTTAAGAGTTTCGGCAACACCAAAGAAACCAAAAAGAGAAGAAAGGTTGGGAGAAAAGAATGATAAGGGGGAAAATAGGGAAAGAAGAACAAAGGTTCTGGTTTAAGAGAGTAGGTAGAGAAGAAGAAGAAAACGAAAGATTGCAAGGGGCAAGTGTGTCACTTTCGGTTGTGGAGTTTTGAAAATGAGTAGAGAAAAGAAGATGAGAAGAAATATGCACAAAAGGTCTCCCTATTTTTGGCTATAAGTCATAGTAAAAGAAAATAATGGGAACTGACTAGGCACTTTCGGCAAACGAGAGCATATCCAAAATGCCGAAAAAAGAAGAAACCCTTAACACACAAAAGCTAAATAAAACCTATAAAAATTTCGACACCGACTCCCCTTACCAAAACCGAGAGCCTCACCCCCTACACTACTCAAAAATTCGGCTAACAACCCCTTCTCACCTCAATCCCTATGCCGTCCATTGAAACACTCTTTAGTTCCCTCTCCCCTACTTATTCAAACTAGTTTGAATAATTCAAAATCCCTTAATCACTCTCCACCATCCATTTGAGATATTTGACCAAGTCTTGTCTCTCTTTCCTCCAGAGTTTGATTACCATCCAGCTGTCTCCCTTGCCTGAACCAAAAATAATACTCCCTTGTGCTGCTTGAGAGTTTCGAACCCTCTCCCTCTCAACTTCTCCTTGTGACGCCATCTCCCTGCATGTTAGGTGGCGTCTCCTTGCCACTCTTCCACTGCACCTCTTGTGTCACCAAACGCAAACAATAACCCTTAAGTCCTGCTCCCAATTAGCCTCCCTCCTAAAATGCCAAAAACTAAAATTTTGGCCAAGGTTCCGACTTAACCCCGGGCCTTCCAAGAGACCCCAAACACACACAAACAACATACAGAGTATGCCAAACACACAGAAACAAGATAAATGCAAAGCCCCTAAATCCCGGATGTTACAAACCCGTATTGGTTCAACCGTGATCATTTCTTCTTGTCTGCTGGTCATAGTTGTATGTTGCAATATTCTCTGCTTTACCTTGCTGGTTATGATAGTGTTCAGGTAAAGCTTTTAAACTTTTTATCCATGTCCGATTTGGTGAAAAATTGGATTTTGGTTTATTTCTTTTCAGTCCTTTTTAATGTTTTGCATGAACTGTGGTGCAATGTGTAATTAGTACATAAACTTTGATTTGGTGCAATTATACATATGAAACTTGAACTTGAATTGAATTGTGGTTCGTATATATACATAAATACATTCTTTTATTTTCATATTGGGTTAATATAATTGTTTGTGTATATAATATATCAACATAAAATGGTACTAATTCGATAATGTTATTAGTGATTTGTGAAAATAAGATCAAATTTTCTCCGATCAGCAATTGTCTTGGTTGGTGGTTCCCAATCAGCAATTGCTCAAATTTTCTCCTCGTCCATCTAGATTTTTCCACCTCCTACAATGTGGCCTAAGAATGGCACCTCGCGCTGAGCAAACGAGCATTTATCCTCCGTAAAAAAAGCTCATTCTCTCCCAAAGCTTGGAACACTTCCTTCAAATGCTCCACATGTTGCTTAAGTAACTTAATGTACACCACAAGATTGTCAAGGTAAATAACCACAAAAAAATCTAGAAAAGGTTGAAGTACCTTATTCATTAGGGTGCAAAATTTTGTTGGAGTATTGGTTATTCTGAATGGCATAACCAAGAACTCATACGAGCCATAACACATCATGCAAGCTGTCTTTAGCTCGTCCCCTTCGGCTATCCTGACTTGGTGGTACTCGGATAGCAAATCCAACTTGGTAAACCACCCTGCACTTCCCAATTGATCAAAGAAATCTGCAATGGGATGAACCGGGTACCTATTCTTCACAATAATCTTGTTTAATGCCTGATAATCAATGCACAATCTTAATGACTCATCGTGCTTTCTCTAAAACAGAATCGGTACACCAAACGGGGGTTTAAATGGTCTAATGAACCCATAATATTTCGCAACTCTTCTAACTTTGGCGGAGACATACAATATGGGACCTTAACTGACGGGCTCAATATTGGGCATCAACTCAATCTTGTGACCCACCTTCCTCTTAGGTGATAACTTTTTGGGCAACTCAGCAGTCATCGCATCCCAAAAAAACTATAATAATTGTACTATTTCCTTCAAAATTTCATCAACGGACTTGATAAAATCGTCGGCTTTCAAGTTTCTAAGTATGAAACTTCATCTTTGCATACATATTTTGCAAACTAGATTGTCGATAATACCTTGGCTTCCACACCCTTGTCTCGTTTAATTGACACTACACATCGATGGCATGGATCCAAAATGCACATGCAATCAACAAAAGGGACAAGAAGTACATTAACTCGATCAAGGAATTTTAATCCAACCATAAAGTCAAAATCATCAAGTGGTATTACCTTAATAGTTTCTTTTTGGTCCAACTGCCAAGTTGAAGTTCAACTTATTTTGCAACACCCATTACTGGGACCCTCTTGGAATTCATTGTCTCAACCCACCCCAATTTCCCCTCAAGCTTGAGACCAAGATTCTAAGTAGACTCTTCAAACATGAATAGATATAAAATGTTCGTGTCCACCAGTGCATTCAATCTTCTACCTGCCACCATGATGTCTATAAACATCAGTTTCTTTTACTTACGACCCTTATTGGCTTCAACAAACTCAAGATTGAATTAAGCTTCAACTGTGCTTTTTTTTTTTTACTCATTATCTTCTTTGATGGTAGAAACATAGATTATTTCGGATAATCCCTTACCATATGCGAACCCTTATAAATGAAGCATTTCAATAGCCTTTTCTTTTGTTCCCATTGCTTGTCGAGTTTAGCTTTTTGATCCGTTTGGTTCTTACCATCGTCATTCCTTGTCAGTCTATCTTTTTCTCCCTCAGCATTACTCTTTGGTTTGAATTTGGGCTTGGAAGACTCAAATCTTTCTAGCTTTTTAGTACCTAGCTCAAGAAGCGACTCTGCAACGATCATGACTTTGGTAAGTTCCTCGACTCCATGTCTTTCTAATTCCTATTTAATTCATGGCTTCAACCCATCCATGAAAAAGAAGAATGTTTCCTCACTCAAATCCGTAATTTGGTGCATCAGTTCACTGAACTCCTTCATATATTCTCGAATTGTGCCATGTTGCGAAAACCAACGCAACTTAACCCAAGCTTCATTCTCGACATATTGGGGGGTAAAATTTCTCCTTGAACTCTTTTTGAAGCTCCTCTCAAGTCCCAATTTCGGTCCCAACTTACTTTTCATCTGGGGATCTACGACACCACCGTAGAAGAAGGACATCAATAAAATACATGAAAGTAGTGTTTACCTTAACATCATCTTTCTTGATACCCAGGACACGGAAGTATTACTACATTTCTCATAAGAAGTTGTCCACTTCCCTCGCGAACCTTGTCCTTTTGAACTTTTTTGATTTGGGGACATCAATCTTATGGCTAAGTGTCGCATTCAACACCCTTTTTCTTATATCAACTCTTCACACCGTGAGCTCTCCCTTGAGCTCCTCGATCTTTGGTTCAAAGTTGTTACTATGGCTTCGAGAGCATCATTCCTTTCAATCAACTTATCCACAATAGTGTTAAAAAGCGCTGGCAATGTGTCCACATTAGAACTAAGAGCCTTTGCCAAATATTCATTGAACTGCTCTTTTATCGGGTCTAACTCCTCAGTGTGTGTCTCCATTACCTAGAACATTTCCTTCACTTCCTTCATGAATTCCTCAATATGGACCACATGACTTTCCAAAGTCGACAGCATATCCCTTGATTTACTTCATTTCTTGCCCCTCTCACGAGTTTTTATTGGGACATTCTACTTATCTGCTCCTTTTGACATTTCAACGTACCTTCGTAACCTTAATCCAGATACCAACTGTTACAGGACTAGAAACTTAATCTTGTAATGCGGCCTTAGGCGATTTCTTTACTCCAAATTTGTCTACGTCAGCCTAGTTGTCGCAAAACTGAGAATTCTCGCAGAAGTTCTTTAAGGCACTAAAATATAGCAAAAACAAACTCGAACTAAAAGAGCAACGAAAAACAAAAAAAGCCAAAGGAAAGTGATGCACACAAGATGTTTAAATAAATGCTCTTAATATATTCTTTAACTCAGAAAGAATGAAGTGATTACAAATGAATGTGAGACTCTAGATTCAACGATATAAATTAAATTACATCAATATATGATATTGGTTCTCATCTACAATAAGAGTCCTAAGGGATTTAAATTGTTTACATGTTTATCATTTAGGATTTATAATAATTATCCTGATAAAATACAATTTACTGGAGTGTTTCAATTCAACCAAGATTCAGTAGATGGGCCTTGAGTATCTTTCAAGTGATGGGCCAATCCTGACGGGCCGAATGACCCCAAGGAAACATGAAAGGTCCGAAATATGCGCATCAGTTATGGACTTCTTTGCGCGGCCCGTGACACTTATATGTGGTATATTTTATTTTACATATTCAGGTCCTCTTGGTTAAGGTATTGCAAATGCTGTCGGGTTGGCTCTAGCTGAGAAGCACCTAGCTGCTAGGTTCAACAAGCCTGACAATGAGATTGTTGACCATTGCACGTATGATTACTTCTCGAGTTTTTACGGTTCCTTGTGTTATGATATCTTGTATGGATTGATCTTTGTTTTTGTAGGTATGCTATTTCAGGTGATGGTTGTCAAATGGAGGGTGTTGCAAACGAAGCTTGTTCGCTTGTCGAACACTGGGGACTTGGAAAGCTTATAGCTTTCTACGATGATAATCACATTTCGATCGATGGTGACACTAAAATTGCCTTTACTGAGAATGTTGAGGAACGTTTTAAGGGGCTTGGGTGGCATGTTATTTGGGTCAAGAATGGGAATACGGGTTACGATGAGATTCGTGCTGCTATTAAGGAAGCAAAGGCTGTCAAAGACAAGCCTACTTTGATCAAGGTCAAATATTATCTAGATGCTTGTTGAGTTTATAGTTGGAATTAGCTCGTAAAAACTGTCTTCCTCTTGTTCTTTGCAAGTGACAACCACTGTTGGTTATGGATCTCCAAACAAGGTAAACTCGTACAGTGTTCACGCTAGTGCATTGGGTGCCAATGAAGTGGATGCTACTAGGAAAACCTTGCATAGCCACATGAGCCATTCCATTGATGCGTCATTGAAAGCACCAAAAATATCCTATTCCCTACAAAATAATGAAAAAGAACAGTAAAGGGGAAGTAGTGTCGAATCCTCATGGACCGGATTATACGAATGCTTGTTTCTCGAAATCCTGGGCAAAATCGTGCCCAAGAAAACCTGCGTTCCTGGAAAAATAAAAATAACAGAATTAAAAGTTTTGATCTGGAAATGAAAATAAAATAAAAAACAGAATTGAGAAGTCGAATTGAAATTGCAAAAATTAAAAATAGGAAATAGAGTTGAGTTAAGAAAATTCTTATGGGGAGATTCCAGCCCCCGGTTGCTTCGATCTACCTTGGGTTTAATCCTTGGCTTTTAGATGATCCTTACCAAACCGAATAAGCCAGTTATAATGGAAGAGGATGTCTACGACCACCAGCTCCAAGGATTTAGACTTCGATTTAGTGGAACCTGACTCTAGCCAATAATCGCTTTTGTGGGATCATCTTATGCTAGATCAACGTTTCTCAATGGCGAATCCCACGCCATTTTGTCTCTTGGGCTCGCCAACCTTTGACGCAGTAAGCTAACGAACCGACTGTACAACCTTTTCAAAATATACAAAGCGGCCGTTCCTTGCACACGTTAAAAAGATCACTTTTTAAGGGACATGGACTGAAGGGTCAGCCCCGTAATGCGGAGAAACGAAGAATATCCTGTTGAGAAGGCTAAGTACGGATTCTAAACCTCAAGAATCCTTTTTGGGGATTTTCGGCAACCTTTGACTAGAGGGGTTTTAGTGGCTCATGGTTGTGGTGGAAAAGAAAATAAATATATAATAAAAATGGAGGAAATATGGAAAGAACAAAAGACTTTTGGGGAGAGAGTTTACAGAAAAAGATGAAGCCCCCATTTTGAGTCATCTCACTCCCTATTTATAGTGCTAATATAGATAGACTAGTCCTACTTAAATTCCTAAAGATAATTACAAATAATCAAAGTAAATAGAGATAAATAAAATAAATCCTAAATTAAATAATCCTTAATAATTATCTTAATATTAATTATCCTAATATTATCAAAATAGAGTCTAATAGAATAAAAACTCTTCTTTTTGCATTTCAACCCTTGTGTCCTCCATGCTTGCACTTTCGGCACCAACTTTTCCCTATGTCGCACATTAGCCCATTTTATCTCTAAATTCATGCTTTTGGCCCTTAATTTCGCTTTTGCCTCCAATTTAGTCCCTACGAGATAAAAGATCATAAATAACTCAAATTAGTAGGATCATACTTAGAATAAACACATAATTAATGTATAAAAATATGTCATTCTAGAGTTCCATGTACCCGAAGATGTTAAAGGGTAAGGAGATTTGTAGAGGTTTCAATATATGCAGTTAATTATGTTTTCTTGTTTGGTGTTCGAAACTTTCTTCCCATATTTGTAGGCATTGGAGTCGCCATGTCCAACAAGGAGCTGCCCTTGAAGCCGAATGGAATGCAAAGTTTGCTGAATACGAGAAGAAATACAAAAATGAAGCTGCAGAGCTCAAATTAATCATCACAAGTGAACTATCAGCCGGATGGGAAAAGGCATTTCCAGTTAGTACCCCTCTTATTGTCTCGAGTCCTGAGTCCCGACTAATTTTAGTCAAGCAGTTGAATTCTTAGACAAATCTTGCTTCGTATGTAAAATGAGCCTTTTTTTTTGTTTGTGAATTTCCAGACATATACTTTGGAGAGCCCCGCTGATGCTACCAGAAACCTCTCTCAACAAAATCTCAATACTCTTGTAAAAGTACTCCCGGGTTTTCTTGGTGAAAGTGTAGACCTTGCTTCTTCCAACATGACCTTGCTCAAAATGTATGGTAATTTCCAGAACGACACCCCCGAGGAACGTAATCTTAGGTTTGGTGTTAGAAAACACGAAATGGGTTTTTTTACTGAAATGGGGTAGAAAAAATTAAAAAAATCCAAAATGGGATAGGATTTTGATTATTTACCGAAATGGGGTAACCAGCTCACGCCACTCCCATAGGCGGCACCATCCTGGTGTCAGTCGACAGAACCTGAACAATGGACTGCCATAGGCGGCACCGCCTGGACAATGGACTGCCAGAGGCGGCACAAAAGCCAGGACAATGGCCTTGCAGAGGCGGCACCAATAGCAGATAATTCACCCCCCGAAATGTGAAGCAAAGCAAAGCAGCAGAAGCAGAAACAGAAGTAGCAGAAAAAGAAGCAGAAGAAGAAGAAGGAGAAGAAGGTGGTGGCGTCGAAAAAAAAAAGAGGAAGAAGAAAGAAAGAAGAAGCAGAAGCAAAAGAAGAAGAAGAAGAAGGTGGTGTCGGCTTTCCACTGTTTTTTTCTTCTTTTCCCTCCATGCCTCACTGTTCTAACTGTTTTTGTTGCAGGTGAAGGCTGACACAGGGTGGTGCCGCCTATGGGAGTGGCGTGACCACCCTGGTTACCCCATTTCGGTAAATAACTGAAATCCCATCCCATTTTGGTATTTTTTATTTTTTTCCACCCCATTTCAGTAAAAAACCCCACGAAATGGAAGCCATCTGCAACGGCATTACACATCACAGCCCCGGCCTTATTTTGTATTGTGCTACTTTCTTCGTTTTCACCGATTACATGAGAGCTCCTATTAAGATGTCTGCATTGAGTCAAGTCTGAGTTATTTACGTTATGACACACGATTCCATTGGTATCGGGGAAAATGGACCAACCCACCAACCAATTGAACACTTAGCTAGCTTCCGTGCAATGCCTAATGTTTTCATGCTTCGTCCAGCTGATGGAAACGAAACTGTCGGTGCATACAAAGTTGCTATCCTCAATAGAAACACACCTTCCATTATCGCACTCTCTCAAAAAAAAAACTACCCCAACTACCCAGAACTTCCATCAAGAGGGTCGAAAAAGGTGGCTACATTATATCAGACAATTCTTTAGGAAACAACCCCGACATAGTCCTAATCGGAACTGGTTCTGAGTTGGAAATTACCGTTAAAGCTGCCAATAAACTAAGGAAGGGGGGAAAAGCTGTTCGGGTCGTCTCCCTTGTTTATTGGGAACTATTCGATAATCAATCAGACGCCTACAAAGAAAGTGTTTTACCATCTAGTGTATCAGCTAGGGTAAGTATTGAAGCTGGATCAACTTTCGGGTGGGAAAAGATTGTTGGATCGAAAGGGAAGGCAATTGGAATTGATCGGTTCGGAGCAAGTGCACCGGCAGGTAGATTATACAAAAAATTCGGTTTAACACCAGAGGTTGTTGTTGCAGCAACAAATGAAGTTTGGTAGGCATTATTAGGTGCCTTTTGTGCCTGTTTTCGTTTTTAATAATAAAAGGAATCATCCAAATTTCTTATGTTGCTTTTGTGATTTTATATGTTTATGAATTTGTAATTCCTCTTTGAATTATTTTCAATTTGTTGGTCTCATGAGTTAATTAGATAATAATTTAATTGATAAATTGTTAAATGAGTTATTTTATTATTAAAGTATTTTTGTCTTTTCATATTCTTTTTATATAAAATTAATAATAATTCAATTATAATGAGATTTGATCTCTAAACTTAATATATTTTAAACATTTAATTTTAACATTTCAATTAAATATTTATTTGATTTTTATATTAATTTTTAATAAATATATTTACTATAATTCTTTTTACTGTTTCATAATCTAGATTCCAGTATATTAATATATAATTTTAAATCTTGAATTTGATAATTTTTTCTTCAATTTGATTTTTAATTTTTTATTCATATGAGTTTCAAAATTTTGAAATTTTTTGGAATTTAACTTATGTTAACTTGGTATTTAATTTTTTATTCATATTAATCTTGGAATTTAATTACTTTTTTTTTTCAATTTAATTCTTTAATTTGGATTTGTTAAATTGTGTTTCGTGGTCACTTAAAATTTTAAAATTTTTATATAAACTTTAAATATTAAAATTATTATAATAAAACTAAAAAAAAACATGGCCACAAAAATTAAGAAATAAGCTGAAATAAATTATCAAATTTTAGGGTTAAAAGTCACTTTATATAATATTTAAAAATTTTGCAGCAAAAATTGAAGAAATTATATAAAATTATGCAGTTTTGCAAGAAATATTGAAAAAAAGAAAATGTTGAATTGATGATCATCTTCTTTGACCAACACCACCGAACAAGCAAATTGAAATTTCCAACAACCTTCCACCTTTCCCTTTTCTATTTGGCATTATAACGTTGGTCCAATTAAATTATAATTATTTACTTTATAATGAGGCGGCTATGGTTTACATAATTTTTGTATTACTAACCAATCTAGATGCTCCTTTAAATATTTTATCTTTGACTCTTAGATTGGGGGGTTTTGATTTGGTACAAACAAATTGCTTCAGTCAAGGGGAAGTTAGGATATTGTTTAGGGACCAAATTTCAATAATAAATTTTTAGAGAGATATATGAATTTGTAATTTCATAAATTTTAAAAGGATTGAAAGGGGAAATATACTAAAGGGCAAGGCTTTACTTCGGACGTAAACTCATGTGTGCTTAATTATCTATATTATCTTTAAATTCTTATTATTTTTCGATTTAAGGATTTAATGTATGAATAATAATAGGAATTAGATTTTAAATTAATTTTAAACTTACAATTATTTTAATTGAGTTTTTGGTATATTTATATATTGTTTTTTAATACCTAAGAATTAAAATTGTTTTATGTAAATATATTTGTATTTAAAATTTGATTTATGTGTTTAGTCGATGGTTGAATCCTTAATCATTGTTTAAATACATAAAAAATAATTAAGACACGTTTTCCGTCATATATATTAATAACGAATTTAGATGGATGCTTCAAAAATTATATCGTTCTTTTAAATTTGAGGGATTTTGATTTGGTAATCTTTTCATAAACATACTTGCTAATTTTAGGGACTAAAAGTTATATTAACCCAAAAAAAGTTGATGCCTATATACTTTTCCTTCTCTTCCTCGAATATATCAACTGAACTCATTTCGATCTCCCTTTCACCAACCTCACTCAGCTGAGTCGACTCGATCAAAAAACAACAATGGCCTCTACTTCATCTCTCACTCTGTCTCAAGCTCTCCTAGCTCGAACCATCTTTTCCGATGGGTCCACCCAATCCTCCGACTACCGTGTTTCACTTCCCACCAGCACTTTCTCCGGTCTGAAGCTCACTACCCCACGCTCCCGTCGAGTCCTTCCCACGCGCTTAAACCGGAGTCTCCGAGTTCGTTCCGCTGCCGTCGAGACAATCGGCACTCCTGCCGAGACTTCCTTATTGGAAAAATCAGTCAACACGATCAGATTCTTAGCTATTGATGCTGTCGAAAAGGCTAATTCCGGTCACCCTGGGTTACCCATGGGTTGTGCTCCGATGGGTCACATTTTATACGATGAAATCATGAGGTATAATCCTAAGAACCCTTATTGGTTCAACCGTGATCGTTTCGTCTTGTCTGCTGGTCATGGTTGTATGTTGCAATACGCTCTGCTTCACCTTGCTGGTTATGATAGTGTTCAGGTAAAGCTTTTAAACTTTTTATCCATGTCCAATTTGGTGAAAAATTGGATTTTGGTTTATTTCTTTTCAGTCCTTTTTAATGTTTTGCATGAACTGTGGTGCAATGTGTAATTAGTACATAAACTTTGATTTGGTGCAATTATACATATGAAACTTGAACTTGAATTGAATTGTGGTTCGTATATATACATAAATACATTCTTTTATTTTCATATTGGATTAATATAATTATTTGTGTATATAATATATCAACCTAAAATGGTGCTAATTCGATAATATTGTTAGTGATTTGTGAAAATAAGATCAAATCACAATTTTATGTATAAAGTTCCCCCGAATCATAGTTCTTATATGACATTACACATTATAGTTTTGATATTTATCTCTAAAAGAAATGAAAAAAAGTTGATTATTGGATTAAAGAACTAACTTTACAGTTATTGGATTATGTTATAGGAAGATGATTTGAAGAATTTTCGTCAATGGCAGAGCAGAACACCAGGACATCCTGAGAATTTTGAAACACCTGGAGTTGAAGTTACAACTGGTATGTGAGAGGTCAAATTATGTTTTGGTCCCTCTGCTATTAGGAAATTTGTGATTTAGTCCTTGGAATTTGGTTTTCTGCCTTTATAATATCATTTTGTTGGAAGTGGTGATTGTGTTTTTAAGAAAAATTCATATCAGTATTTTGTATAAGTAATGATATTATAAACATAGAGGGACAAAATAGTACATGATTAAAATATAGGGACTAAATCACAAATTGGAGCATAGCAAAGAGATCAAAACCATAATTCGATAGTATGTCATCATACTGACATGGCATATATATATTGTTGGAAGTTTTAATTGTGTTTTTAAGAAAAGTTCATATGGTTAAAAGTTGTTTAACTATTTAGATTAATTAATGATATTATAAAGATAGAGGGACAAAATTATACCAGATTAAAATATAGGGACTAGAGACTAAATACTAAATTTGAGCATAGTAGAGGGATCAAAACCATAATTTGATATTATGTTATACTTCTGCAAAAGTTATTATATATATAGAATTTTGTCAAGAAACATGTCATTGTCATAGACTCGTACTATAAATAAAGCAAACATATGTACTTATATGTGGTATATTTTATTTTACATATACAGGTCCTCTTGGTCAAGGTATTGCAAATGCTGTCGGGTTGGCTCTAGCCGAGAAGCACCTAGCTGCTAGGTTCAACAAGCCTGACAATGAGATTGTTGACCACTACACGTATGATTACTTCTCGAGTTTTTACAGTTCCTTGTGTTATGATATCTTGTATGGATAATAAATTGATCTTTGTTTTTGTAGGTATGCTATTTTAGGTGATGGTTGTCAAATGGAGGGTGTTGCAAACGAAGCTTGTTCGCTTGCCGGACACTGGGGACTCGGAAAGCTTATAGCTTTCTACGATGATAATCACATTTCGATCGATGGTGACACTAAAATTGCCTTTACCGAGAATGTTGAGGAACGTTTTCAGGGGCTTGGGTGGCATGTTATTTGGGTCAAGAATGGGAATACTGGTTACGATGAGATTCGTGCTGCTATTAAGGAAGCAAAGGCTGTCAAAGACAAGCCTACTTTGATCAAGGTCAGATATTATCTAGATGCTTGATGAGTTTATAGTTGGAATTAGGCTCGTAAAAACTGTCTTCCTCTTGTTCTTTGCAGGTGACAACCACCATTGGTTATGGATCTCCAAACAAGGCAAACTCGTACAGCGTTCACGGTAGTGCATTGGGTGCCAAGGAAGTGGATGCTACTAGGAAAAACCTTGCGTGGCCACATGAGCCATTCCATGTACCCGAAGATGTTAAAGGGTAAGGAGATTTGTAGAGGTTTCAATATATGCATTTAATTATGTTTTCTTGTTTGGTGTTTGAAACTTTCTTCCCATATTTGCAGGCATTGGAGTCGCCTTGTCCAACAGGGAGCTGCCCTTGAAGCCGAATGGAATGCAAAGTTTGCTGAATACGAGAAGAAATACAAAAATGAAGCTGCAGAGCTCAAATTAATCATCACCGGTGAACTACCGGCCGGATGGGAGAAGGCACTTCCAGTGAGTACCTCTCTTATTGTCCCGAGTCCTGAGTCCCGACTAAATTTAGTCAAACACTTGAATCCTTGGGCAAATCTTTCTTCGTATGTAAAATGAGCCTTTTTCTGTTTGCGAATTTCCAGACATATACTCCGGAGAGCCCCGCCGATGCTACCAGAAACCTCTCTCAACAAAATCTCAATGCTCTCGTAAAAGTACTCCCTGGTTTTCTTGGTGGAAGTGCAGACCTTGCTTCTTCCAATATGACCTTGCTCAAAATGTATGGTAATTTCCAGAAAGACACCCCCGAGGAACGTAATCTAAGGTTCGGTGTTAGAGAACACGGAATGGGAGCCATCTGCAATGGCATTGCACATCACAGCCCCGGACTTATTCCGTACTGTGCTACTTTCTTCGTTTTCACCGACTACATGAGAGCTGCTATTAGGATGTCTGCATTGAGTCAAGCTGGAGTTATTTACGTTATGACCCATGATTCCATTGGTCTCGGGGAAGACGGACCAACCCACCAACCAATCGAGCACTTAGCTAGCCTCCGTGCAATGCCTAATGTTTTCATGCTTCGTCCAGCTGATGGAAACGAAACTGCCGGTGCATACAAAGTTGCTATCCTCAACAGGAACACTCCCTCCATTATCGCACTCTCTCGACAAAAACTACCCCAACTACCCGGAACTTCCATCGAGGGGGTCGAAAAAGGTGGCTACATTATATCAGACAATTCTTTAGGAAACAACCCCGACATAATCCTGATCGGAACTGGTTCTGAGCTGGAAATTGCTGCTAAAGCCGCCGATGAACTAAGGAGGGCCGGAAAAGCTGTTCGGGTCGTCTCCCTTGTCTCTTGGGAACTTTTCGATAATCAATCAGATGCCTACAAAGAAAGTGTTTTACCATCTGGTGTATCAGCTAGGGTAAGTATTGAGGCGGGATCAACTTTCGGGTGGGAAAAGATTGTGGGATCGAAAGGGAAGGCAATTGGAATCGATCTGTTCGGGGCAAGTGCACCGGCAGGTAGATTATACAAAGAATTCGGTTTAACACCAGAGGCTCTTGTTGCAGCAGCAAAGGAACTTTGCTAGGCATTATTAGGTGCCTTTTGTGACTGTTTTTGTTTTTAATAATAAAAGGAATCATCCAAATTTCTTATGTTGCTTTGTGATTTTATATGTTTATGAATTTGTAAATTTTCTTTGAGCTTTTTTCCCATAGTTTTTGCATCACTTCTTGCTGCTTTAAATGCTTATATGCAAGAAAGAGTTGATAATTTTGCTTTTAAAAAAAGGGTTAATAGTACTTTTAGCCCCTGAGTTTCACAATTAGTTCCACTTTGATATTTAGGAACTTGTCAGCTAAGTTTTGACGTTGTAGCACTCGACATCAAGTTTTTATATTTGTCAAGTTAAAATGGACTTAGCCATCAAGTTCAAGTATTGTAAGTTGATAAAAAATAATAGATAATAAAGTTGACTTAATTATCAAGTTCACGATTAATAATATCTTTTTCAAGGTTTAAATTAACATTATATCAAGTAATTACATTGATTATGTGATTGTAAAAGTATCAAGGAGGCCTTTGTATTAAGATTTAGATTGCATTTTGTTCCGTCTATATAAAAAATGGGCAAATTTATATTTATACGTTAGATCAAAAAGTAAACTGGTCTTTTTATTAAAATATTCATCTAATTTTATTGTTAAAAATGAGTTTTGTATGTCAAAATATGGTACACATGGTATGTCAAATATAATTGTTTAATTATTTTATTAATCATATCAATTTTTAATAGTAAAAATAAATAAAATTTTTAACAAAAAACAATTTATATAGAAACTAATTTACGTATTTTTCGAGTTAAAAGAAATAAAATAGAAAGTGTATCCTAATATAAACACATGATACTTTTACCATTAGCAGCATGATGAAGCAAACTTTGGATATTTGCACGCTTTGAAAATTAAACAACTCCTATATCTACCTACCTACCCACCCACCCACCCATAAAAATGTTGAAAAATTAAAATTAAAATAAATCATAATTTTATATTAAAATAACTGGAATCTAAAATGAATCCAAATTAAAATTGGGGTTATATCAATAGTACCTATAGTGTGGACCCATTAAGACGACAATTAAAATTGAGGGGGTTTGGTGAAGCTAATTCCCACACCAACCCCATTTTCTCTTAGCCTTTGGATTTTGGTTGTTGGTGAAAAAACCCTTCTTCCACTCAATTCAACCCAACAACCACCATCACCAAAAAAGCTTCCTTTTTTAATCCCAAAAACTCCATCAAATCTCAATTTAAAGAAATAAAGTTACAAACTTTGTTTCTAAGAGAAAAGTGAGTATTTGAGACAGAGATGGCAACGCAGGTTGGCAAAATCTACAATGGAACACAAAAAACATGTGTTCTTCCCAATGTTTCAAAAACCCAGAATCCCAAACCTGTTCCTTTTGTTTCATTCAAATCAAATCTCAATGGAAAGACAAGTTCTTGGGGTTTGGTTGTGAAGAACAATGGGAAATTTGGGTCAATAAAGGTTCGGTCTTTGAAGGTTTCTGCTTCAACAGCAACAGCTGAGAAACCATCTAGAGCTTCAGAGATTGAGCTTCAACCAATTAATGAAATTTCGGGTACTGTTAAGTTACCTGGGTCTAAATCATTGTCTAATCGGATCCTGCTCTTAGCTGCTTTATCTGAGGTATGTTGATTTTCATTGGTTAAATTTTGGTATTAGTCCTTCTACTTTGCGAAAGTTATGGATTTAGTCCTTTAATTTCATTCGAATTTGTCAATTTTAGTTTATATAATTTAAATCCTTTTGGTTATATTCAATTACTGGCACATGTTCTCTAAGGGAGGGGGCAAAATGAAAGTTTCCCATATGACTCCTTTTTAAGTTAGTATAATGGTAAAATTTTACTTTGGTCCTCAAATTTTTTATTCATTTCTGGTCCCCTAAAACAATTTTCTAGCATTGGATCATTATAGCTCTTTATGCTTTTGAATTTTGAAGTTTCCACATTGGTTAATACTTGGATTTTTAGTGAGTAATATGTAAAAAAACAAATTGATATAGCATTACACAAATAGTAATATGTTTGTCGCATTAGGCTTTGAAAATAACTTAATAAATTAAGCAGTTGACCGAAATTTTAAAAATATAAAAAAGTATTAATGCTAAAAATGACCAAATTAAAGTACATGGATTAAATTCAAAACTTTCGTAAAAGAGAGGGATTAAATTCAAAACTTGGTAATGCCATATCCTTATATGTTTTTAATGTTTTGTTTGATATGTAGGGAACTACTGTGGTTGAAAATTTGTTGAACAGTGATGATGTTCATCACATGCTTGTTGCTTTGGGTAAACTTGGTCTATATGTGAAACATGACACTGAAAAGAAAGAAGCCATTGTTGAAGGTTGTGGTGGTCAGTTTCCAGTCGGAAAAGGTGAAGGTCAAGAAATCGAGCTTTTCCTCGGGAATGCTGGAACCGCAATGCGACCACTTACTGCAGCGATTACAGCCGCCGGTGGCAATTCGAGGTCTGTCTCTATAGGAAAATCATGTTTTATAGTCAATGATTCCTTATGAATGACATTAGCTTTTCATAGGGTAAAAGTATCATGGAGGCCCTTGTACTAGGAGTTAGATTGCATATTGTTCGGCAAATTAGTCCCTATATATTAGATCAAAGGGCAAATTGGTCCTTTTTGTTAAAATTTTTATCTGTTTCTACTGTTAAAACTGGCGTGGCAGGGACTAATATTCTAGAAGGCAAAATGGATGAAATTATTTAACAGGTCTGGTTTGCTCTTTGATCTAGTGTCCAGGGATTAATTTTCTCATTTTTTGAGTAGAGGAGGCAAAATGCAATCCTACTCCTAGTACAGGACCTCCATGGTACTTTTACCATTTTCATAGTCATGGAACTATATATGCTTATATGTTGATGCTCTTTGTTTTGTGTATTGGTTTCGAGTAAATGGATATATGTTACATGTCTCTCTTTAGCTACGTGCTTGATGGCGTACCCCGAATGAGAGAGAGGCCGATCGGGGACTTAGTTACCGGTCTTAAGCAGCTCGGTGCTGATGTTGATTGTACTCTTGGCACGAATTGTCCCCCTGTTCGTATAGAAGGAAAGGGTGGTCTTCCCGGGGGAAAGGTACAGTTTAAATAATTTTTGTTATGTTCAAGTGCTTCTATTGTTGTTGCCGATATTCATGATATATTTTTGTTTTGGGTCATTTTGCAGGTGAAACTCTCTGGGTCTATTAGCAGTCAATACTTGACAGCTTTACTCATGGCGGCTCCGTTGGCTCTTGGGGATGTGGAAATTGAGATAATTGATAAACTTATTTCCATCCCATATGTTGAAATGACTATAAAATTGATGAAAAGGTTTGGGGTCACCGTGGAGCACACGGATAGCTGGGATCGATTCTTTATCCGAGGAGGTCAAAAGTATATGTAAGTTTCTAAATGTGCACTCACTTGCATGGCTGGAATGGTCTCGGACGAGTAGTAAAATTTATAAATCTTTCAGGTCTCCTGGAAATGCTTATGTTGAAGGTGATGCTTCAAGTGCCAGTTACTTCCTTGCGGGTGCAGCAGTCACGGGTGGGACTGTCATGGTAGAAGGATGTGGAACAAGTAGTTTACAGGTACTTAGTGAAGTATTGTTCCCATTGTTATGGCCGTCTTTAAGGCCTACCTTGAATTCCATCACTATGTAACTTGTGCTTGTTCTTTTGTTTCGATTTAAGGGTGATGTAAAATTTGCCGAGGTTCTTGAGATGATGGGTGCCAAAGTCTCCTGGACCGAGAATAGCGTAACTGTCACCGGACCCCCTAGAAATTCCTCAGGGAGGAAACACTTGTGTGCTATTGATGTCAACATGAACAAAATGCCGGACGTTGCTATGACTCTCGCTGTTGTTGCCCTTTACGCCGATGGTCCAACTGCCATAAGAGATGGTATAATCTTGCTTTTCAAATCAAACCCGAAAATGTCTTTGGATTAAATTTAATATTTACATTTCTTAAATAACATCGTCTTTGGTTCTCTTCAGTGGCAAGTTGGAGAGTGAAGGAGACCGAAAGGATGATTGCTATATGCACGGAACTCCGAAAGGTAGTTTTGATCTAGTTTTATGCTTAAAACAATCCCACTACATGATACTAACCCGGGTTTCTTCCCTTAACTATATCGGTGCAGCTCGGAGCAACAGTTGAAGAAGGGCCGGATTATTGTGTGATCACACCACCAGAGAAATTAAACGTGACAGCAATCGATACTTACGATGATCACCGAATGGCCATGGCATTCTCTCTAGCCGCATGCGCTGAGGTTCCAGTTACCATCAAGGATCCTGGTTGTACCCGGAAAACCTTCCCTGATTACTTTGAAGTTCTCGATAGAGTTACAAAGCACTGAATGACTGTTACTTTAGAGAAAGCAAGAAAAGCACAAGAGATAGGTTCGTACCACCGTCCTTAAAAATCATTAGACGATAGGCAATCAAACCTCGTCTTCGATGTTCCATCTCGTAATCTGATAATTCCGCAATCGGCAGCTCGGGTTTATTACCGTTTCTTCCTAGATAATTTTATTTTTCTACTTGTAATGAGTGAGTAGTTGGTCTTTGGTCGCTGTCATGAAGACTGTTATGTAAACAATATTTGCTCAATTAAGGATTGATTCTTTTTTGCTACTAGTAGTACTGTAGTTGAGTGGCATAATTGAAATAAATTATGTTGAGTTGGGTGGTAAATATCTCGGTTTCGGTTTCGATTTTTAATTTTGTGAATGGAGAAAGTAAAAGTTACAAAAGTTCTCTCATTTGATGTTCCACTTCGCTTGACTTTGAAATAATCGAACTTAAATATTAAAGAATTTTAGGCAAAGAGTAAAAGTACCATTGAGGTTGTTGTTTTAAAAGTTAAATTATATATTTTTTCTCTTCACTCAAAAAATAGACATATTAGTCTTTATACGTTAGATTGAAGAGTAGACTGATTATTTTGTAAAAAAAATTTATTTATTTCTATTGTTAAAAATTGATTCATGTATGTCAGCAGGAAGTACACGTGTACCTTTCTAGTTATTTCATCAGCCATACAAGTAAAGATGAATGAAATTTTTAATAGAAATAATCGATTTACTCTTTGACCTAATGTACACAGATTAATTTACTATCTTTTAATAAAAAGAGTAAAATGCAATCTAACTCCTAATTCAAGCGTACTTTTACAAAATGTAAATTAGAAATAACCGAGTTAACTGGTTTCGGTTTAGTTTACTAATATATTTTTCATCAAAGTAATGTATGCAGTTGTTAATTTTACCAAAAATGACAGATTTATTTCTAATTTGATTTACCTGATTAATTAGAGCAGTATTATTTCACTGAAATTTTTTTCAGAGTGAGAATTTTATTAAATCAATCAAACACCAATCACTTCTTATCAACAACAACAAAAGAACGGATCCACAACCCAACCATCACATCTAAATGCTTTTTTCTTATAATCCGACAACTCTTTCCAATTTCCTGTCATTTTTGCTTCAAAAACAGTTAGTGTCTTTGACACAGAAATGGCACAGGGTAGCAAAATCTACAATTCAACCCAGAAAACATGTGTTCTTCCCAAACATGTTCCTTCAGTAACAGCTTCAGAAATATTGATACAACCAATAAATGAGATTTCGGGTACGGTTACGTTACCCGGGTCAAAATCTTTCTCCCATAGGATCCTGCTTTTAGCTACTTTATCCGAGGTATGTCGACTTTCATTTAAGTTATTAGGCTATTAGTAAGTTTATGTTTTAGTTATTCAATTTTAAAAGTTATAAAATGATCACTGAACAGTTCAAAAGTTTTTATTTAACTCATTCGGTTGTTAAAATCGTTATTGTATGATCTTGTCTATTCACAATGCCTGTATTAATTGTAGACTCTCATCTTCCGATTCAATTTTTTTTCATGAAATATCTTTGAATGTCCAAATAACTTTCTTCTCCTATTTCCAATACTAACCGTCAGATCAACTTGGATCTAATGTATGTTATTCTACTCATTGATTGGTATTTATCCACCGTCACTTGAGCTCGCTAATTGGACTTTAAAAAAAAAAGGGGGAATTTAACAGCCCAATAACTTAAATAAAAACTTTCGAATAATTCAATGACCATTTTATAACTTTCTAAAGTTGAGTGATCAAAACATAAATTTACTAATAGTTTAGTGACATTGGGTATAGTTTTTTTCCAATAAAATTTGATAATACTATGATTATTAATGTTTGGTTTGATATGTAGGGAACTACTGTGGTAGACAATTTGTTGAATGGTGATGATATTCATTACATGCTTGTCACTTTGAAAAAACTTGGGGTGTATGTGGAACATGACAATGACGAGAATAGGGTTACGGAGCATTACCGTACTTATAACACTTTTAAACATACATTTCATATTCAATTATCAATTCAAACACAATTCAATCATAACCAATCATAGTGTCCCTTAAACGAGCCTACGAGGCCTTAAACATGCATTGGGAGTAGTTTGGAACTAAACCGGAAACTCGAGAAACTTTTTTCAACACTTATAAAATTTTTCTCCAAAACAGGGGACACATGCCCGTGTGATCAGGCCGTGTGAACATTCGAAATGGAAGCACATGGCCGTGTCCCAGCCCGTGTCCTACTCCGTGAACCAACAAGGGAGCTTACTGACTTGGGTCACACGGCCAACCACACGCCCGTGTGTCTAGCCCGTGTGCCCTTTGAATTGGCCACACACGCCCGTGTGCCAAGTTGTGTGCTAATTAGGGGGTATACTGATTTGTGCCACACGGTCGATCACACGTCCCTGTGGAGCATACTGACTTCATTTCAATTCCAACACCAAGGACACACAGCCGTGTAACATGACCATGTGTCACACACGGCTGAGACACACGCCCTTGTCTCTGCCTGTGTGGACAAAAATAGGCTATTTACAAGCCATTTTGCCACCCAAATTAAGGTACACCTACACCTCTCAAATAACACACAATACAACATCAAAAGGCATATATTTCAATTCCAATCAAGCATGATTTATATCTATTCCAACATCAACCAATACAAAACATAAATACCACATATTGCCATCTAATTTCATGCCAATCTTTGTCTTCTCAAAACATCAAAATATCCATTTACAATTATACATTATTATGCTCAATTTCACAAACATACCAATTCACAAATCATCACCTATTGACATTCAAAATTACCTATTATCAATGAGCATTATGAATCCACCTTAATCACACAACATAGGTCAATTACCAACTCAAAACAAAAGCCATTTGCACACTTATAAACACATCCAAATAAACCAAAAATATGCCAACTTCCTTGGCTATATACAAACCAAACATAGATGTTTATAGACCGAATCAAATGACTACATCATTTACCAAAATTGACTCAAAATCCCTATATATGCCATATGACTCGAAAACATAGTTTCAAAAGTACCAACGTGTCAGCGGATAGTGTGATGAAGTCTTCGACGATCCCCGAATCCGAGCTAATTTTGAAATTACTATAAAACATGGAAAAGCAACAAAGCAGGCTATATAACTTAGTAAGTTCACATGTTAACAATGGGCAAATATCACTATTCATTAATCATTCAAATAATAAAAAGCAATATACAACAATTCTATTAAATCACAAAGCTAATCAATGATCATTTACATAACTTACCAAGGAACTCATCAATTCCATGGTTTCAATAATCAATTCATTTCCGTACGTACTTATACCATCTTGTACCAATCTCATACAAATTATTGTCTTTCATTTACCCGTTGGATTATTTCAATATCACAAAATATACCCTACCTTGGATTGATACTAATAATAATAAGACTTTATATATTAATTTCATAATTCACTTACCAAATCACTCTGGATTTATAAATGCTTACGGTACGAGTACTTCGATTTTCCGATGCCATAATCCAACTATGGTCTTACACATACATTGCCATGGCCCTGTCGTGGTCTTACATTCACATGCCATAACCCGTTTATGGTCTTATTTTCCAATTGCCATAGCCCAGCTATGGTCTTATTTAGCAATTCGTCTTACTTAAATCGTACATTTCATTTAAAATCTCCAAAATTTAACTAATGGAATACACACAATCTCAATTCCATCCATCAATTAAATAAATGCACATTTAATTTCAATTATACGAGCTTACCTCGTGTACGGAATGATGGAACAGACCGACAATTCAATTACTTTGCTTTTTCCCTGTTCTAACTCCGAATTCCTCTTTTCTTGATCTATAAGTAATCAAAATTAACTTATTTATTCCTATATTTATTCAATTCAATCTAAAATATATTTTAGGGCACATTTACACTTTTACCCCTAAATTTTCACATTTTTACAATTTAGTCCTTATTACACAAAATCACAAATTCATTCAATTCAACCCACTTTCATGCTAGCTGAATTTTACTAATACATATATCAGCCCATATTTATCAATTATTTCACAATTTACCCACAACTTTTCACACTTCTCAAATAAATCCCTAATTGGGAATTTTTACCAAAAATCCCTTAACAAATGTTGTTTATCTAACAACAACCATGCATTTCTACCATTAAACATCAAAACACATGCTTATTCGTCAATGGAAAAACCCTATACTTTTAAAAATTTCTCAAATTAGTCCCTAGGCTAGCTAGATTAAGTTACAACGATGTCGAAAACATAGAAACCATTAAAAACTGAGCAAGAAAACACTTACATGCATCAACAAGAGCTAGCTAAACTTTGAAGCTATTTTAATGGATATTTTCTCTTTAATTTCGGTAAGAAGATGATGATAATGGGCAAGAATTTTGTTTTATTTAACTTATTATAACTTAATTACTCATTTACTATTTTAACCTTATTACAAACCATTTAATATCATCCATTTAATGTCCATATATGTCCAATCATGCTATTAATGGTCCAATTACAACATAAGGACCTCCTATTTTAAGTTCTATAGCTATTAGGCACCTTTAGCTAATAGAACATAAATTTTGCCTTTTACGCGATTTAGTCCTGTTTCTTAAATTGACCATTTAAACGATAAAATTTCTGAACGGAATTTTCACACAATCATTAAATCATGCTGTAAACATTAAAATAATAATAAAATAAATATTTTGACCTCAGATTTGTGGTCCCGAAACCACTGTTACTATTTGACCAAAAATGGGCTATTACAAAACGAGTCGTCGTCAAAGGTTGAAGAGGTCGGTTTTCGGTAGGGATATGGAAGGTCAAGAAATCGAGCTTTTTCTCAGGAATACTGGAACTACTATACAGCTTCTTACCACTATTATTGCTTCCACCGGTGGTAGTTCGATATTTGTCCTATAATTTTAATAATGTGGAACTATATGCTTTTTATGATGATGTTCTTTCAAATGCATATATGTTAAATGTTTATTTAGCTACATTCTTGATGGCATACCCCAAATGAGAAAAAGGACGATCGAGGACTTAGTTACTGGTCTTAAACAGCTTGGTGTTGATATTGATTGTACTCTCGGCATGAATTGTCCCCCTGTCTATATAAACGGAAAGGGTGGTCTTCCCGGGGGAAAGGTACATATGGTTTAAATTGTTTTCGTTATATGGTGTTGTTACCATTTATGATGTTTCATTCTGGGTCCTTTCGTAGATGAAACTCTCTGGATCTATTAGTAGTCTATACTTGAGCGTGTCATTCATGTCAACTCCTTTAGCTCATCGGGATGTGGAAATCGAGATCATCGATAGATTGATTTCGAGTCCATACATTGAAATGACTACAAAAGTGATGGAAAATTTTGAGGTCACCGTGGAGCACACAAATAACTTGGATCAATTCTTTTATCCGAGGAGGTCAAAAGTATAAGTAAGTTACGTAGCTACAAAATCCTGTACTCAATTTCGATAAATGTTGTGAAATCAATAAATCTTTCAAGTATCCTAGATATGCTTATGTTGAAGATGATGCTTCTAGTGCAAGTTACTTCCTTGCTGGTGCAGCAGTCATGGGTGGGACTGTCACGGTAGAAGGATGCGGAACAAGTAGTTTACAGGTACTTAGTAAAGTATTGTTCCCGTTGTTATGGTCGTCTTTAAGGCATATATCGAATTCCATCACTATATACACTTGTGCTTTTTTTTTTCTTTCGATTTAAGGGTAGGGGCGGAGCCATGTAGAGACCTAGGGGGCCATGCCCTCCCAACGTTTAATTTTTTTTTTCAATTTAGTCTTTTATAAATATACTATGTGTAACAACCTATTTTCAGTAAAATCGGAACAGTGGTTTCGGGACCACAAATCAGAGATTGGAAGAAAATTTATTTTAATATTATTTTATGGTCTATAGTATTTTAGAAATATCGTATGAAAATTTCGTTAAAAAAAATTATCGTTTACATGTTTAATTTGATGAAAAGGACCAAATTGCATAAAGTGCAAAAGTTGAATTCTAATAGCTGAAGTACCAAATAGCTATGGAATTCAAAATTGGAGGTCTTTATATGGCAAATAGACCAATTAGTGGAGTTAGTAGATAAGGATGATTATTCATCATTGAAAATCTAATAAAGAAAAAGGTTAAATTGGAAAGATGATAAAATAGAAGATGATAAATGAATTAAATAATAAAATATCATCATTTTCATCATCTATCCTAAAATAAGACATGGAAACCCTAGCCATGGAAACCTAAGTTCAAGCAAGCTTATTTTGCTTAATTAGGTAAGTACTTTGGTCCCGTTTTTAATGATTTTTATGTTTCCGAGATCGTAATAGCTTAATTTAGCTATCTTGGGGATTAATTTGTAAAAATATTAAAGTGTTATGATTTTTCCATGGATGAGTATAGTTCAATTATGAAGTTTTATGGTAGAAAATGAAAGGTTGTTGATAGATAAACAACTTTTGTAAAGAGAATTTTGATGAAATTATGATTTAGGGACTAATTGAAAAGATGAAAAATTTATGGAAAAATTCTAAATTTTGTAAAGTACATGGGCTGCTATGGATATGTATGAAAATCGGTTAAGCTTGAAACAAGGATTAAATTGTATGAATTTCATTTTCCGAGCTTGGGAATGAAATCGTAATTAAATAAAAGTATAGGGACAAAATGGTAATTTTGCCTAAAATGTGAATTGGATTGAATTGTATTAAATTAATGTTAAATTCATTCATATAGATTCAAATAGACCAAATACGAAGTTAGATCGAGGAAAATAAAAAGTGTCGGATTAGTAGATTTTGCATACACGAACATTGTCGAGGTAAATTCGTGTAACTAAATTGTATATTTATATGTTTTAAATTGAATATTATTGTGTGTGATTTGTATAAAATGCCATGTATAATATTGACCACATATCTGACAAGTATAGAGTCCCATTTGAACCTTAAAAATTCAAAGGATACAAATGACATGTCATTAGGGTTCCCGGATTAGTTGTGATTCAGTATGTGTTGCGGACACACCACAACTCTTATGAGCGTCCCGAAATTTGGATCTCACGAGCTTCCCGATACTTGGCTCTTATGAGCTTCCCAATATTTGGCTCGCAAGAGCTTCCTAATATATAGCTCGTATGAGCTTCCTGTTACTTAGCTCACATGAGCTTCCCGTTATATGGCTCGGAAGAGCTTCTCGTTTACATGTTTGTATAAACATACATGTATATGAATTGATGGATTACAGTTTTGTACACTTTGTGTGTACTACACGTGTATCCAACGATATTTTAAATGGTTCAACGGGATAAGTTCTAATATGAGATAATATAAGTTCAAAATGAACTATTATCCGTATATACATGAAGTACATGGAAATGATATTACTTGATATACTAAAGCATGAAATGATTGTTACATGTATGTGGAACTTGTTTGATGACTTTGTTATCCATGATGATGGGCTATTATATGTGCTTATATGGCTAACGTGTTGAAGATATGTGTTTAGGCTTTTGGCCAAGTTGATTGGAATATGTTTTGTATGCTTACCTTTTATGTGAAATAATGGTAAGTTAAATTCCATGTTATACGAACTTACTAAGGTTAAATGCTTACTCTGTTTTATTTTCCCTGTTTTAGAGTAATTTGGAAGCTCGATTTGGTTGGAAGCTAGTCGGAGTTACTTCACAGTATCCATCGGCCCATTTCGGTATATAAAGTAAATCAACTTTGATTATAATGGCATGTATAGGTTAATTTGGCCAAATGTTGGCATGTGAATGTTTTGTTGTGATTAGCCATTTGAATGACTTGTGTTTGATATATTTTGATATATATATATATATATATGGCTTATCATGTTTGATGTGTGTTTGATATGTTTGAGTGATGGTGAACTTATAAGTATATTGATGATTGGTTTGAATTGGTATATTTGGCATAATTATGCATATATGTGGTTGGAACAATAGGTGATTGTGGATGTTGATTGACATGTTATAAGATGTTATTTGAGGTGTCTAAAGGCATATTGGTTGTATGTTGTGGTAACACATGTGTAGGACATGATTCTAGCTTGATTTAAATGTCTTGTTATGGATTGGAGATGTGCAAATTAATGTGTATAGGTTGATGTCAATTTGGGTGAGAAATGTGGCTTGGAAAATAGCCTATTTTCATCCACACGTGCAGAGGCACGGGCGTGTGTCTCAGCCGTGTGTGACACACGGCCAGATGACATGGGTGTGTGTCCCCTGCACATTTGAAAAAAAAATTAATATTTTTCGAAAAATTCTTTAAGTACCCGATTTAGTCCCGACTTGTTTCTAATGTGTATTTTGGGCCTTGAGGGCTCACATAAGGGACATTATGCTTAATTACGACTAATTTCTAATATGAATGCTATATGATATGAAATATCTGTTTATTTGTTCTATAAATTCCGGTAATGCTCTGTAACCCTGTTCCGGCAATGGATATGGGTTAGGGGTGTTACACTATGACCCTGCCAAAAATATAAATAGGCTCTCTAAAGTTTAAGATTTTTGCAATTTCCCCCTTTGTATATATGTTATAGCCCTCCTAAAAATATAAGTAGACCCCACCAATATTTTTATAGTATTAAAAATAATATTAAAAAAATTATTCTTGATAAAAACAAAGGGATAATTTTATTGAAGAAGTTAAATTACTCATGATGAATTTTGAATGATATTTTTGTTAAATAATAAATTAATATTTATTTAATATTTTACTTAAAATAATATTTTATAAGTGATATAATAATATATATAAAAGAAAAGAAATATGAGACTTTTATCATTTTTCTCCTTCATATTGGTGCCTAGCAAGAAAAGAAAAAAAATTCTTCATCAATTTTCCTCCAAATTTTAAGCATAAGTTATGTTCTTCTTCAAATTTTTCATAAATTTTGAATCTTTGAAGCTTGTTTTACATATAGGCCGAATAGTTTTTATTTTATTTTATTAAGTATATTAAAATTTGTCATTAAAGGATATTGATAGAAGCTTATAAAATTAAGTGAAACGTGCATGTTTCTAACTTGCTAGAAATGTAAAAATGAAACAAAAGTAGCTAGATAATGTTATAGTAAGTTTCGGCCAAAGTGAAGGGGAGGAAGAAAACATTTGTCACTTTGTTTAAAATCATGTCAAATGATATCTTGTGAAGCAGTGAACATTCTGGTGAAAACAACATAAAAAATGGTTAACCGAGTCGAAAGTTATGTGAATTTCGGATTAGGAAACTTAAGTTGTCAACTTGATAAACCATGTATGTACAAGCTTGTCATTAGTAGTTGATTTACTTAGCATTTAAAATAATATGTTTCGAATTGAAAACTATGATTTCAATTATAAAGTTAGTAAATTCTTGATTTTAAGTTGAATTTGAATATTATGATTTCGAATGGTTGAACAAGCACAAGCATGAGTATGTTTGATTAAAAGTAAAAAAAAAATTATATTATGCTATTTATGATTTGAATATGAAATGAAAAAAAATTATATTATGCTATTTATGATTTGAATATGAAATGAAATTGAAATGATAGAACGTCGTGCACAATTTTAAGTAATAATATGTTATTTCTTCTTAATTGTTGGAATCTGCTTCTTTTGAAACGATTTTTTATATGTTTAAATCGATTGTCATGTTGGAATACTGCTTCTTTTAAATAAATTGTTTATATATTTAAATCGATTGTTATGTTGGAATACTGCTTCTTTTGAATCGATTATTTTTACATAGCACGTCTAGTTTTAACTTGTCCTCCTAAGATTAAAATCCTAGCTCTACCACTATATTAAGGGTGATGTAAAATTTGCTGCGGTTCTTGAGATGGTGGTTGCCAAAGTCACCTAGACCGAGACTAGTGTAACTGTCACCAGACCCCCAAGAAATTCATCGAGGAGGAAACACTTGTGTGCTATTGATGTAAAGATGAACAAAATGCCAGATGTTGCTATGACTCTCGCCGTTGTTGCCCTTTACACCGATGGTCCTACTGCCATAAGAGATGGTATAATCTTGAACATGTTATAGTATAGGGTAAACTACATCAATAATCACCCAACTATTAGTGAATTTCGTTTTTGTCATCTAACTATTCAATTTTGTTTTTAAATCATGAGCAGGCTGATGATGGTAACTTTTAAAATTGGCATAATAGCAATTTTAACCCTCAACATTTATAAATTATTTCTAATTAGTCTTGATTCTAAAAAAAGTTAACCCTCAACATTTACACATTGTGTAATTTTTTTTTCTTTTTGCAGTTTTGATTTTTTTTTGTGACATTGAGGATTAATTTTAAAAGAATGAAAAAAATAAAAATTATTATCTTAGATTTTTTAGTGTTTCTATTTTTATTATTATATATTTTCAATCAAATTTAGTTGATAAATTTATTTTTTTAGCCTTTTAGGTGAAAATGTCGCAAAGAAAAACAAAACTGCAAATAAATATCAAATTATACAATGCGTAAATGTTGAGGGTTAAATTTTTTAGAATCAAGACTAAATTAACACAATGTATAAATGTTGAGGGTTATAATTGCTATTATGCTACTTTTAAAAGTTGTCACCGTTAGTGCGTTGATGAATAAAAAAACAACATTAAATAATTGAGTAACCATTTTATAATTTTTCATATTTGAGTGACCAAAAAAGAAATTTACTACTAATGTATTCTACCCTTTAGTGTGTGTTTGTGTGTGTATATATATATATATATATATATATTGATAAAAAATGACCCTAAGGTCAACCTCATTTTATTGCATCATTAATGAAAATACTATGGATTTCCACAGGATAATCCACATTGAAATACAAATTACACATTTCCTTAATGGCTAAATTACCCTTTATTATATATGAATGGCATAAATAGGAGACCTTTTGTAATATCATCTTCTTTGGGTTCCTTCAGTGGCAAGTTGGAGGGTGAAAGAGACCGAAAGGATGATTGCTATATGCACGGAACTCCGGAAGGTAGTTCTGATCTAGTTTTATGCTTAAAACAATCTCAGTAAGTGATACTGATTCGGGGTTCTTCCCTTAATTACATCGGTTTCATATTGAAGCTAGGAGCAATGGTTGAAGAAGGGCCGAATTATTGCGTGATTACTCCACCAAAGAAATTAAACGTGCCAGTAATTGATACTTATGATGATCACCGAATGGCTATGGCATTCTCTCTAGCTGCATGCGCGGAAGTTCCACTTACCATTAAAGATCCTGGTTGTACTCGGAAAACCTTCCCCGAATACTTCGAAATTCTCAAAAGGGTTACGAGAATGACTCTTTTACTTGTACTAGTGTTACGGGGCTAGATCGTTCGTTTCGCAATCCGTGCGGTCTTAGGTGATCCGTTCATCCAAACTCCCCTAAGTTAACTTTTACTCAAGTGAGGATTCCTTTAGAAGTCCTCCAAGGCACCAATTTGTAGAGCGGAAGCGATTTATGCCAAAAGAAGCTTACAAAGAACAACAGAAATAACGCACACAAGGTGTTTGAGTAAATGCTCTCAATATTCTCTTATTCACAAAGAATAATGAAACAATGAATGGAGTGAGTACAAATGAGGAGGAGGCTCTCTATTTATAGTTGAGCTTCCCAAAACTGACGGTCAAGATTACAATACATTAACGGACGAGATTAACTATATCCCTTAAATCATGGGATTTACAAGATATGCCATATCAAATCTAATTTAATCTTTACAAGATATGATTCTATCAATCTTCTAAGATTAGTTACCAAAATAGCCTAAGTTACCATATCTTCATTATCGGGCCAACCAAGCTTCAATCTGACAGGCTTCTCCAACAACTTACTGAATCGGGCCAATTCTTGTGGCCAATGATCCCCATCTACATAATAGACCTCCACTGGATGTATTTGATGCGATGGTCATGGGCTTTAGACTGCGGCTCGTGACACTAGAGGGGACTAAAGCATGAGACATAGGTTTGTACTGCCACGATGGAACCTTGTCTTTGATGTTTGTTATATAATTGTAATAAAAAAAACCCAACCTAGGGTCCAACCCGATTAATTTCCCTATACAATAAAATTCTAAAGAACTTCTTTGGGGGACGACACTCAGACATTCCATTTTTACCATCTCTATTTCTTCACGAGAAATCTCTCCCCTCCATTGGTTGATACTTTATATCAACAATTAGTGCGGTGGAGGTTGATCGAACATGTGACCTTCAAATAATTTCAAAACCCATACCCTTTGACGCCACTAACGGCCATAGATCAACAACTTTCTTACCCTTGAACCCCTTATTAGCCTTTGCATGAAACCAAACTGAGCCATCAGACACAGGCTCCATATCAGTCTACCTAAAGCACTTCGTAAAACACCACCATCGTTCAACATTCCCCTCTTTGTCGGAAACCAACCAAATAACCGTTACTTTTCTCCATTAACCACTGAGATTCCTATGGAGACTCTTCCTCATCCACCCCCCAAACAACGATTTGTCTAATTAGGGATTATTTTTGAAGGCTTTAAGTGATTCTTGCTTTTTGGAAAATTTCCGTGCTCCATACTTCACTTCATTTTCCATGTTGAGTATGACTCCTATTTTAGTCAAATTTGTGAAATAATCTTTTAGGTAAACTCTGTTTATTTGTTTCAATCAAACTCTGATTAGTCTAAATTATTTTATTATTATTTGACCTATGAAATTATCCTATAAATAGGCTCTTTTACAACCTTAGAAATACACCCA
Source organism: Gossypium australe (assembly GCA_005393395.2). Classification (NCBI taxonomy): domain Eukaryota; kingdom Viridiplantae; phylum Streptophyta; class Magnoliopsida; order Malvales; family Malvaceae; genus Gossypium; species Gossypium australe. Next base: position 99,119,757 of record CM016625.1, read on the forward strand.
TTAGAGATTAGAACTTATAACACATTTAGAGAATTTTGTGTTTATGTTTTGAGGGTTTTTTGTTTTCAGGTTTTCGGGGTTTAGTTTTTATCTCCATCTTTTGTACTATTCAATTTTTTATCCTCTTTGGAGGGGTTTTTCCATATTAATTTTGTGTGTTCAATTTCTCAATTTCTTCTGCTATTTTTTTACTTGTTGCTTAATCGGGTCGATCCCAACAAGTAGTATCAGAGCTAGTCAATTTTCATAGATCAACCCATTCAGATATGACAACAACAAGGTTTGAAATTGATAAGTTCGATGGCGAGACAAATTCCAATCTGTGGCAAGTTCGAATGATGGCAATTCTAGTTCAAACCATCTTGAAAAATTTTGTTACTGGGAAAAAGCCTGAGAATATAAATCAAACAGAATTGGAAGAGCTTGGTGAAAAGACCTTATCTGCAATCCAGTTGTGCCTCATGAATACGGTATTGTAGGAGGTATTGATGGAGAAAACCTCATCCGCATTGTGGAAAAGGTTAGAAACTCTTTATGTGACTAAGTCTCTGGCTACCGTTTATTCTTGAAACAAAGTTTATTTACGTTTCGCATGAACGAATGTGAGCTTTTTAGATATCACATCAGTCAATTCATTCCTCTTTTAAATGATTTAAAGAATGTTGATGTTGATATTGACGATGAAGATCAGGCTATGCTATTATTATGCTCTTTACCCCTTTCATACAATTCTTTTAGGGAGACACTGATTTATGGCAGAGACAAACTCTCGTTCGAAGATGTGAAGGGTCATTTGTTGAGTAGAGACAAACTCGACAATGAGTTTGGTTTGGATAGTAAGGCAGATAAGCAAGCTTCCGTTTTGGTAGCATTAAAGAAACGAGACAAAAGTGTCGCTATTGTAAAAAGTTAGGTCACATCATAGCAGATTGTTATAAACTGCGAAATAAAAGAGCTGTTGAGAATAACGAGGAAGATGTAGCTGGTCCAAATTTGGCTGATGAAAGCAGTGGTGATTTCTTTTTAGTGTCAACGAGCGATAACTCCAAGCTCACGTCTGAGTGGATCCTAGATTCGGGATGTTCTTTCCACATGTGTCCCAATAGAGAATGGTTCTCCACAGACAGTTCGGTTGAAGGTGGAGTTGTGTGCATGGGAAACAATTCATCTAGTAAGGTAATTGGTATTGATACTGTTAAAATTAGGATACATGACGGGACGATTAAGACACTCTCAGATGTCAGGTATGTACTTGATTTACGAAAGAATCTCATCTCCTTGAGTATTTTAGACTTGAAAGGATGCAGAATCAACATCGAGTCGAGCAACATTAAAGTATCTTGTGGAGCTCTCATTTTGTTAAAAGGTAAAAGAACCGGCAGTCTTTATATTCTGGAAGGTTCTACAGTGACCGGTGAAATCGGACGACCCTCGTCCGTTACAGAGTTGAAGTCAACTCGTTTGGAGCGGTGGCAACTTGGTCATAGGAGGGAAAAAGGTATGACCGTTTCGTTGAAGAGATGTTCTTTTTTGGATGCAGGTTTTGAAAAGTTAGGGCACTGTGATTGTGAAAATCAGACCTGGGTTAATTTTAATTTGGCAGTGTACAAGTCGAAGGCTAGAAGTCTTCCAGTTTTTAGGCACAGATTTGACTTGTAACACCCCAAAATTTCTAATTTCATTATTGTAAAAATATTACACAAGTATCTGTCAGCTTTATTGGTTATGTGTTCTGGGAGTATTTGGGAGGTCCCAAGTTCAAGCTTTCGCTTGGGCAAATTTTGGTATTTTGAATGAATTAGGCCTTACTCTTGTTCAGTAGGCTTTTATTTGATTGTTGGTAAAAATATATCAGAATGGGCCTGTTGGTCTGGTGGTTAAGCAGAGTGTTAGTGTGTAGGAGGTCCTGTGTTCGAGTCCCTGCGCAAGCAGGGGAACTAATTTTTGTTTGAGGCATGTGGCGTGGTGGAGTTCAAATTAAACTGGACTGTTGAGTAGTTGTGTTTTAGTGGGTTAGTAGGGAGTGTTTTTAGGAGATAATTGGGGAGAAGTTATCGAAATAAGATTTTCTTCTTATCAGTTTTCTATTTTCTTTTTTTCCCAACAAATTTTCTGACGTTAGACTTTTGTTTCTCCGTCGTTTCTTCTCCCTTCTTGTTCACTTTTGGTTTTTGTTCCCCTTTGGCCGAATCTTATTTCTTCCCTTTCCCCTCTCTTTTCGTTTCTATATTTTTTATGAGTCATCTCTTTGGGTGCAACTTTTGACTTCATTTGTTTCGGTAAGTGGAATTTTTCCCCTTAGTTATTGTATTTCGAGTAGACAATTAACAAAGGGTTCATTTTACTCTCGTTTAGGTGTTGTTCAAAGGTTTTAAGTGGATATTCCAGTGTGTGGAGATGACTAGTTATTGAATTCATCGTGGTAAGCTTTCGAATCGTCGTTGGTTTAGTTTCTCAAGTTTTATGTTAGGGATATTTGGTTTGATAGATGAAACAAGTGATTAATTAAGGGATATATTGGTCAAATATAGGTTTTTGAAGGCTCGGGTTACTTTGCACAGTGAATCGATACCGGGTGTTACCCGAAACGCAGAAAATGGGATTCGGCAAAAAGCCAAATTTGCTTGTTGTCAAGAAATAAGAGAAAATGATGCGAAAAATTGTAGAGAAAGGAAATAAGGGTGTTATAAACTTGGAAATCAACATTTTGCACTAAAATAGTTTTGGACAGAAGCAGTAGTCTAACTTTGAAAAATCATAAAAAATAGTGAGAATTGAGTTAGAGGTTGAATAAAATATGAAATTAAATTTTATTGAGTCTAGTTTTTCATGGAAGAAACAGTATAAGCAATGGAATTGTAAATCATGAGATATAATAAATTTTGTGAGACAAGCTCAGAATGATTTCGGGTTCCCCTGTTCTGACTTAGGAAAATCATCAAAAATTGTAAAAAAATAATTAGGGGAATTTATATTTTTAAATCCTTAATGAGTCTATTTTCAAGAGAAACAAACGGAAACATCATCTAAATTTCGTACTAAGAGATAAATAATTTTTAGTAAGAAAACGATGAAGGTGTCAAACAACAGAATAGGGATAATTTTAAAGATTTTACTGTACTTATTTGACTGAATGATATCTGTACTGAGCATGTTAATATCTGAACTGAATATATGTACTGAAATTGCATAATAACATATCATCTATTGTATGTTGCATTGCATTGGGTTGGGGGTTGTTATTCGGAGGAAGTGTACTGAAAGGATTTAAGCCTAATTTACTGGCAGCTCAGCTGCACACTACTGTTTTGTGCTGCATTCGGTACTACTTGGAGTGTAAGGATGGGTGGGTTGATTATATCCCCATATGGAGTGTAGGGTTGGATGGAGATGGTGTGTAGAGGCTGGTTGGGTAGGATTTTGCTACTGCATAACTGTTACTGCTACTGATACTGTGATGGGCTAAGGCCCTATTGCATTTTTGCCACTGTCCTAAGCCAAACTGTCACTGATACTGAAAAGGGCTTAAGCCCAAGACTGTTCAACTGTGCACTGTGAATACTGATTGTTTGCTTGTTTCTGCGGGATTACACACTAAGTTTACGTAAACTCACCCTTTTTGTTTAATGTGCACTGGTAATCCCCAAACTTAGAAGGATCGGTGAGATGGAGGACTCAGCGGTGACCACCATAATTTTTGGACTTCATGGTTTTAAATTTACGATTTATGATTTGATTATTATTAATTATTTGGGTTGTAACTTAAGGACCCTCTGGGACTTTGGTTTTAATTTTGGGTTTTAATTTATTTATTTTACTTTATGAATTTATACCTGCTGATCGTAGGAAATTCGGTTTTCAAAAAGTTAAAGTATTTTCTAAACGCATGATCACCTAGATTGATTTATTAAAGTTTCCACAACGAGGGATGTTTCAAAACAAATGTTTTAAATGAAGAAAGACGACTTCCTAAGTTCTAACAAAGGTTTACTAAAGATAATAACATGGAATATTTTCATCGTAACAACGAGGTTTCAAAAACACTATCGTGTGACATTGCCAGATACGACCATAACGTCTAGGCCGAGTTTGAAGTGTTACACGACTCAGTTAATTTTCTACATAGTTCAAGATAGGCCCGTGGTGGGCTTTGGCAAAGATGGCATGGTGGAAATATGAGTTAAGGTGGAGATTTGTTGAGTATGACTCCTATTTCAGTTAAATTTGAGAAATAATCTTTCAGGTAAACTCTATTTATTTGTTTCAATCAAACTATGATTAGTCTAGATTATTTTATTATTATTTGACATATGAATTTAGCTTATAAATAGGCTCTTTTACAACCTTAGAAATACACCCATCAGAGATTAGAACTCATAACACATTTAGAGAAATTTGTGTTTACGTTTTGAGGGTTCTTTGTTTTTGGGTTTTTATGGGTTTAGTTTTTATCTCCATCTTCGGTACTCTTCGATTTTTTTATCCTCTTTGGAGGGGTTTTTCCATGTTAAATTTGTGTGTTCAATTTCTCAATTTCTTCTGCTATTTTTTTTACTTGTTGCTTAATCGGGTCGATCCCAACATTCCAGATAAGTCTTACTCTCTCTTTTTATATATAAGGATGAATACTGTAATTTTGTGAATTTACAGAATTAATCTCATGCGCAGTCTTACAGAGGTTCTTTAATGTTCCATTGTATTTGAATTGTGGTCTTATGATCAAGATTTATTAACACCACAATAATTCTTTCTTTCTAAATGCAGAAAATTTCAGTTTTAAAGCTCAGTTACTCAAGCCTAGAAAAGTGCATGACTTCATGTTGCAATTAAAAAAAGGGGAGGGTGACCTTGTTATAATTAATTCGGACTTGCATTTCATTTGGGTAGAAAGGTTGGAATAGTGGCTATTGCTGGCTCTCTGTCCCCTGTACAAAACTTGATTTTTGCCATTTCTTATTTCTTCTGCATGTATAGCTTTGTATCTCATTTCCCCCATTCTAGAAAACTCACTAGTTGTTCTACTTCAATTTCTTTCATCCTTGTTTTCATGCAGCGCTTGTAACTAATATTCACAATATTTTTCCTTAATTATCTGTGTCGAAACCATTTTTTCAAAGGGTCGACTTTTGGTTTTAAAACGAAAAATAGGAGTCGCCACCAATCATTTTTGATAATGTGTGATTGGGTCACCTCATAAAGTGGTTGGTTTTAATAAACGGTTTTGACTTATTAAAACAACGCTTTTCGTCTACAAAATTCAGAAAGATGGGTTCGGGAGTCGGTTACGCACGAGGAAGGATTAGCACCCTCGTAACGCCCAAAATTGGTACCTAGTTATTACTTCGTGTTCTTTTAGTGTCGAGAATTGGAAATCTTGAAGAGATTTAAAATACGATCCTTTGCTAAAATATTGCTTAATTGAATTTATACAAAAAAGCGGGTTTATTTCACGTTAATCGAGAAAGAGAATTGCGTCCCGTAAGTTAGAATACAATGTCTTAAATTCTCGAAACAAGAATAAACATAAAAAAATTTATTTATTTTAAAAGATATTTGATTATCTCGGTTTTAGAAAGAAAACATATTCCGTAAGTTAGAACATGATCTTTTTTAATTCCCGAGAATATTTAAAATTCGTGCTTTAGAAGCTTTCGTTTATTCGGATTCATAGAGAAAATCGAAACCCCGTAAGTTAGGGAATGACTTTTCAAATCCCAAAATACGAAAGATTGCTTATTTAAAAAATGGAATTTTATGTATCGGGTAAAATGTAACACGATTTTATAGTGGAATGTAAGATGAATTACGGTGCTAATATACATGATAGAATAAAAATAATGAAAATGATAAATGTAAATAATAATAATAATAATAATAATAATAATAATAATAATAATAATAATAATAATCTATATTTGGGAGTATATAAAAAGATATACATAAATAGATGGATAAATAATAAAATAACAATAATACGGGTAAAAGTAAAAAAAAAAAAGCCAATTATAAAATAAAATAAAAAATAAATAAAAAATACAAGAATTAATAAGCAAATAAATAATAAATAATAAAGAAATAAAAATAAAGTTTAAATAATAATAAATAAACAAATAATTTAAATTAAACCAACAACAAATAATTAAAGGAGTATTAACATTACAAAGGTTTAAAATTAATAATAATAAACTAATTAATTTAATAATAAAGTAGGAAAAATAACATAAGAAAGACTCAATTGAAATTTAAAACAACAAATTGGGGAAAAATCAGGAATAAAAAAGACAGGGAGGACTCAATTAAAACACGCGCCATGAAGGAGGGACTAACTGGGAAATTACGCCCTGCCTCCCAAACGACACCGTTCAAATGTGGACCTAATTGAAATCGAAACAAATTAGAGGGTCGAAATTAAAAATAAAAAGAACTTAATTGCAAAAACATTAAAAAGTGGAAGGGCCAAAAGTGCAAATAGCCCTTCCGTCCAAAAACACGCGGATCCTAGGCCGGGTCGGGTCAACGCGCGGATCATTGGGCCAAAACGACGTCGTTTTAGGGCTATGGTGACCAGCCCTAAACGATGCCGTTAGGGGATTATTTAAGTCAATTTTTTTTTAAATTTTTTTATTCTTTCCCATTTCTAAAAAAGAAAAAAGAAAAATGCTCTCAACTCCCTTTCTCCCTCTCCGGCCGGATTAGGGTTTCGTTAGTCGGACCACCGTGGCGGCCGTCGATCGCCGGTGACAGCACCGCCGTCCACGGTGGCCGGAGAAGGCAAAAAGACCCCATTTTCTTTATTTTTTTATTTTTTTAAAAAACTAGAAAAACGTGCCCTTTCGTTTCTTCTTTCGACGAAGCCCGAAGGCTTGCGGGACGGAGGAGATCTCCGATGGCGGCTCTGACGACCGAATAGGTGAGTACTCTTTTATTTTTTTATCTCTCTTTTAAAAAAAATAAGACGATAAAAAATCACCTTTTTAAATCTTTTTTTTTTGTCTTTGATGTTCGTCCGTAAAAAAAATTACATTCATTCGTTCATGGCTTTTATAGCTGAAAATATACAATATTTTTATGTGTTTTTTGCTACTATTTGGGTTTGCTTCTGCTGCTATTTTTGCGTGTTTTCGTTTCTGCTTCTTTTGCTCTTGTTTGCAGGTCTTGGCGAGTCAACGGTGGGGCAAAGCCTTTTTTTTCCATTTCGGTGAAATGACGACATCGGAAGATGCACCAGGAGGGGCCTCGGGACGAGGCACGGGCACTGCGATTGAGGGAGGCTGCGGCGCCAGAACCCCTAGGGTTTCTGGCTTTTCCCAAAAAAAATTTAAGTTTTGGGCTAGTTGGGCCTCGAAATTTTGGGTTGATTTTAGGCTTGTTTTGTAATTGGGCTTGAAACCCTAAAACTTGGACTGTTTAATTTTATTTTTGGACTTATATTTTGATTTTATTTGGTTTTTATTTCTGGTTTTGGCCAGAGCTAAATTGGCTCATTACAGCTGCCCCTCTTTGCTCGTTGTCGTCCAACGGGAACAAAGTAAAGACTTTAAAAAAGGGTCAATTTTTCCAGGTCTTGTAGAGTTCTTAACTTTTTTTGGTGCTTCTCTTCTTCAAGTAGCCTTATTCCAATCCACTGCATCTTGTTGCTTTGATCGACTCCACCGCAACTTCAGAGAGATAAGACTTGTAGCTTCAATGTACTCCGCTGCAACTTTAAGGAAATGAGATTTGTGGTTTTAGTCTGCTCCGCTATTTGTGGTTTTAGTCTGCTCCGCTACAACTTCAGGGAGAAAAGACTTGCTATGGTAGATTTAATTTGACCTATTGCAACTTCAGAGGTATAATATTTGCCACTTTAATCCGCTCCACTGCAATTTCAGGGAGATAGGATTAGCAGCTTCAATCTGCTCTGCTGCAACTTCATAGAGATAAGATTTTTGCTATCTTCGATCTACTTCATTGCAACTTCAGGAAGATAAGATCTGTAACTTCAATTTGCTCCACTGCAACTTCAGGGAGATGAGATTTGTGATTTTTAGTCTACTCTATTGCAACCTTAGGGAGATAAGACTAGTGGCTTCAAACTGCTCCACTGCAACTTCAGGGAGATAAGATTTGTAATTTGTAGCTTTAGTCTATTCCACTGCAACTTTAAGGAGATAAGACTTGCTATGGTAGATCTAGTCTGACCCACTACAACTTCAGAGGTATAGGACTTGTCGCTTCAGTCTGCTTCACTGCAACTTCAAGAAGATAAGATTCGTAGTTTGTAGTTTTAACACGTTCCACTGCAATTTCAGAGAGATAAGATTTCGCTATCTTCTATCTACTCCACTGCAACTTCAGGAAGATAAGATCTATAACTTCAATCCTCTCCTCTGCAACTTTAGGGAGATAAGATTTGTGGCTTTAATCTACTCGACTGCAACTTCAGGGAGATAAGATTTGTAATTTGCAGCTTTAATCTATTCCACTACAACTTCAGGGAAATAAGATCCGCTACGACGACTGCTCCACTGCAACTTCAGGGGTGTAGGATTTGTGGTTTTACTGATCTGTTGCACCGTTCTCTGGGGAACATGACTTGCAAAATCTATTTCATGGGCCTATTTATGCCTAGTGATTAGGATGTCACGATCGGAATGAATCAAATGCTTCTAACTAGATGTGTATAAATGATATTTGCATGAATGCAGAAATGTCATTTTTCAATAATGATCCCTTTTTAATGCTTAGGTTGTCATTGCTCAATGTTTATCAAGGTTCTATTACTGATGTGTTACCATGCCTTCTTGTTCAGCCGAAAAATCCAAAGAAATAGTCATCATTTAGACTATTTGTTCTCAAATGTTTCCAACCCCTAAGTTTGGTTAGTTCTTGAATAGTTGTCCTGTTTTCAGATCCTTATACTATTTTAGAAAATCTTTCAGAGCAATATGCAGAACTCCCTTTACTTGAATATAATTAGTCCATTAATCATTATTTCAATGTAAAAATGCTTGAAAAAGATTGTAGTAATAGAAAAGATGGAAGTTTATTAGGAGCAAGGCTCATAATGAATAGATTAATCAAAATAGCAAATTTGCTTAAATACAAATGAATAAGAGGAAATAGATGCCTCGGATATCATAGCATGAAATTCTTCATATTAACTTCTCGAGGACCCTCTTGAACTTGATATGTGTTTCGGAGATCCAAAATACTTTTTTGATGCCCCAAGATGTAGCGTCTCTTCTCCTTGTTCATTTAGGGATAACAAGACTACCACATGCCCCATTTTTTTATCAAGATTTGAATTTCCCTTTTCTTGGGTTTTCAATTCAAAATCCCTTTGGTCTTAAGGTGCCCTTTACGAGTTTTCACCTTGGCTTCTCCTATTTTTTAGGTGAAGTAGTTCTTGACTGAGCCTGAATTCACAAGATTGGGCAAGTTTTTTCCATCCATCTTAGTCAAAATCAACGCTCCTCTAGAAAAGGCCTCATTTACCACATAAGGTCCTTCCCAATTTCGCATCCATTTCCCCCTGAAATCCTTTTGTATTGGCAAGATCTTTTTCAATACTAGGTCCCCCTCATGGAATTCTCTAGGACGAACCTTTTTGTTGTAAGCTCGCATCATTCGTTTTTGGTACAACTGACCATGACGGATGGCTTTCAACCTTTTTTCGTCAATCAAGTTTAGCTAGTCATATTGAGATTGGATCCATTCTGCTTCATCCAAATTCAATTCTGCTAAAACTCAGAGAGAAGGAATCTTGACTTCAATGGGTAAAACTGCTTCCATTCCATAAACCAAAGAGAAAGGTGTTGCCCCAGTTGAGGTTCTAACAGATGTTCAATAGGCATAGAGGGCGAATGGTAATTTCTCATGCCACTCTTTATAAGTCTCAGTCATTTTCCCTACGATCTTCTTAATATTCTTATTGGCTTCTTCCACTGCACCATTCATTTTTGGACGAGATGGTGATGAGTTGTGGTGTTTGATCTTGAACTGATTGCAGACTAGTGTAGAATCCCTATATACCTCTAGCACTTTGATTCACGTTCTATGGCTGTACAGATACCCATGATGCATGCTTCGTATTCTACCATATTGTTCATGCAATCAAAATCCAATTTGCTAGTGAAGGGATAATGATCTCAGTTTGGGGATACCAGGACTGCTCCCATTTCGTTACCCATAGCGTTTGAGGCTCCATCAAAGTTTAGCTTCCAAGGATGACCTTTTTGAGAGTCTTCTTCAGTGGCTGCAACATACATTAGATCTTTATTTGGGAAATCAAAGTTCAAAGGCTCGTAATCCTCTAGAGCTCTACTGGCTAGAAAATCCGCTATTGCGCTTCCTTTGACTGCCTTCTATTTCACATAGACTATGTCAAATTTGGAAAGTAGAATTTACCATCGGGCCATTCTTCCATTTAGAGCAGTCGAGTCAATAATGTACTTTAGAGGGTCCAGCTTTGAGATGAGCCAAGTTGTGTAATACAACATGTACTGTCTCAATCTTCTGGTTGTCCAAATCAGGGCGTAACATAACTTCTCGATTGAAGAATATCTTATCTCACATTTAATGAATTTCTTACTAAGATAGTATATCACTCTTTCTTTTCTTCCCACTCATCATGTTGACCAAGCACGTATTCCATGGAATTCCCGAATACTGCCAAGTACAGTATCAACGGCCTATCTGGGTTAGGTGGCATCAGTACTGGGGCATTGGACAAATAATGTTTGACCTTATCGAAAGTCTTCTGGCACTCCTCATCCTAAACGCCTGGATTATGTTTCTTAAAGAGACGGAAGATGGGGTCGCATTTCTCAGTTAGCTGTGAAATGAACCGGGCAATGTAATTTAGTCTTCCTAGGAAACCTTGAACTTCTTTTTGTGTGTGTGGTGGAAGCAATTGTTATATAGCCTTTACTTTGTCTGGGTCAATCTCAATCTCCTTTTCACTGACTACAAATCCTAGCAATTTTCTCGACCTGGCCCCGAAAGTACATTTTGCTGGATTGAGCTACAGTTTGAATTTTCTCAATCTCAAGAATAGTTTCCTCAAGACTTGTACATGCTCTTTCTCTGTTCGGGACTTTCTGATATATCATCAACATAAACTTCGAGTTCTTTGTGGATCATATCATGAAACAAAGTTACCATGGCCCTTTGATACGTTGCTCCCGCCTTTTTCAGCCCAAATGGCATCACCTTATAACAAAATGTTCCCCACATGGTCACGAATGTGGTCTTCTTTATGTCTTCAGGATCCATCTTTATTTGGTTGTATCCCGAGAAACCATCCATGAAGGAGAACAGTGAGTAACCTATCGTGTTGTCCACTAGTGTATCAATATGTGGCAATTGGAAATTGTCTTTCAGACTGGCTTTGTTCAAGTCCCTGTAGTCCACACACATTCATACTTTCCCATCTTTTTTAGGGACGGGCAAGATATTGGCTCCCCATTCTGAGTATTTAACCACTCGTAAGAAACTAGCGTCGAATTGTTTCTTGACTTCCTCCTTTATTTTTAGTAAAACATCGGGCCTCATCTTTCGGAGCTTCTGTTGAATCGGCTTGCACTCTTCCTTTATGGGGAGCCGGTGTACCACGATATCAGTACTTAACCCGGGCATGTCTTGGTACAACTATGCGAAGACATCCTTAAATTCTTGGAGTAATTCAATGAGGTCTTGCTTCGTCTCTGCTGTAATGCAAGCTCTTATCTTCACCTCTTTTTCCTCTCCTAGGCATACAATTTCCACTGACTCTTTATAAGGCAAGATTTGTTTCTCATCTTGTTCTACCATCCTCAACAAATCAGGAGATAGGTTATAGTCTCAGTCATCTTCAAAATCTTGAGAATCTTCTGTGCACATATCTTGCTCAAAATGAGATTTTGAGTCAGTAGTAATGTCGCTCATATCATTGATATCTGGAGACCTGTTATAGGGATGAAGAAAAAATCCAAAGAACAAAAGAATCTAAGAATAATTATTTGTATGGTATGATTATGAATGAAAAGAATAAAAGAATATTTGCTCAAGATGATATGCAAAGATGCACTTTATTGAAATAAGGATTTTGGACATAAGCCTATTTCGCAAATGATTCTTATTGCTTCTAGGCTTGGATCAATAAGCATGTTTTGAACATTATTCTGTATTGGCTCTAATAACTACAGGAATTTCTTCTGCAGTCCAGATGTTCAGAACACTTCCAGGTATATAAGGGCAGATGTCTGATAAATTTTCTCCCCAAATTCTTTCTTCAGATATGGCGTTGATGTTCAGATTTTCCAATATTTCTTTTGGTTGTGAAATGATAACCACTGGGTGGTTGACTTTATAGACCTTCTCTGTTGACCCTTCTTCCGAGGCGCATATATCTCCTTCTTCTGAGCCCTTGACATATTCAAAGAATCCTAGCTCCTTATCTAGAGTCTTGAACTCAAAGCACTCTTGGATTTCATGACCCTCCTTAGCATAGAACTCACAGTAGTCCCTCATCCCTTCAGGTCTCTCTTCTGAATCCCGTTTGATTAATCCTCTCTCTACCATTTTCTTCCAAACCCATTTTAGTGGGGTTTTCAGTTTTGCTATGTTTATTTTGGTTCTCTTTCCTCCACTCTCGATTATTGCATTTACCCATTTATCAAAATGACTGGGTAACAGATTTCCTACCACATTAGGTTCCGATGGATCATCGAACTTCACAATGCCTATCTTGATGAACCTTTCAATTAACTTTTTGAACACGGTGCATTTCTCGATTGAGTGTCCTGTGATTCCTGTGTGGTACTCGTATTGAGCATTTGCATCATACCATTTGGGGAATGGAGGTTGCATAGGTTTCAGGTAGAAAGGGGATACCACATGTGTATCAAACAGATTCTGATACAGCTCCCTATATGTCATCAGGATAGGCATGAACTGGATGGAGCCTTTCTGTATTTGACCTTGGGTTGGATTCTTGCCTTGGGGGGCCTTGATAGCTAGTAGTTACTGTACTTGGTGGGCCTACCGTGATTGATTTTGAATAGCCCTTTGTTATATATGCTTGCATTATTCACCTCATTTTCCTTCTTCCCCTGGACTGATCTTTTGGCGCTTTCCCCCGCATCTATCTTACTGCTTCTCACCGCGTTTTCAATCATTTCACCGGACATCACTATATTCGAGAAACTCTTAGTAGCGCTCCCCAACATATGGTTGATGGATGAGGCTTTCAAAGTATTGATGAAAAGAATTGTGGTTTCTTTTTCCATAAGAGGTGGTTGGACTTGCGTTGCCACCTCTCTCCATCTTTGGGCATATTGCCTGAAGCTCTCATTCTGCTTCTTCTCCATATTTTGTAGCGTGATTCTGTCGGGTGTCATGTCTGTCACATGACTATATAGCTTCATGAAAACTTGTGCTAAGTCTTTCCATGAATTGATTTTGGCATGACTCAGTTGGTTGTACCATTTAGCTGTTGACCCAATCAGACTGTCTTGGAAGTAGTGGAACAACAGTTGATCATTATTGACATATCCTGTCATCTTTCGATAGAACATGGTGATGTGAGCTTCTGGACAACTGGTCCCATTATATTTTTCAAACTCTAGAGTTCTGAACTTCGGAGGGAGCATTAAATCTGGGACCAAACTCAGGTCCTTGGCATCAATTCTGCAATGATAATCAACGTTTTCCATTGCTCTGAATTTTTCTTCTAACCATCTTCACTTATCTTCGAGTTGCTTTGGCAGTTCCACTCTTTCTTTTTCCATTTCTGCCATATCATCTAGTTCAGGGACAACGAGATTGGTTGGATTATCGCCTGGATTAGAGCCTGAGCTTGTTTGGTAGTTTATTGACGTCGAGGTACCGACTTGATACTGTTGGGGTCTGATTGTAACGGGTACTCCTTGTGGGTACACATCTGGTTGTGCCTGGACGTTCATTGGGGTAAAGCTCGGGGGGTAAGTGGGGTCCTTATTATCATCCCCTGAGTTGACCATGGTACTCTTCCCTTTTTTGAGTCATCCAGCCATCAACTGCGTCAATTGTCTTATCATACTTCTTTGGGATTCCCGTATCTGATCCTTCATATCCTGTTGTACTTTTGCTAATTGTTCTTGCAGTTGTGCTTGCAACTGGTCTTGCATCTCTTTTTGAATCTGTTCTAGCCTTTCCAATCTTTGGTCCATTACTTTAGTTTTTGCGCGAGTACTGTAACGATGTTCGGTTGGTTGGCCTTTGTTGGTTTCCAGATTAACTGAAATAATTTTGATTAATTAGGGACTTTTCGTGAAATTTAATGCATGTGATGCAATGCAATGCAAATGCATAGAATAAATGTAAAAATAGGCATTGACTCTAATTCAATTCCACTAGAACAACTTTACTAGAAAACAGATTTCTTTACATAAAATAGATTACTATATGACTTTGCCCTAATACTCAAAGCCTTAATCTACCTAAGAAGCTAAGCTAACTCCTAACCGTGATCTGATTCTGATTCACTTCAAACTTAGTATGTCAGCTTGAACTGCTATGGTTTGCCAATGATTGGCCACCTCTTGTATTTGAGCCACTAATTCTTTCAATAGAGAGTTCTTAGAGAATACTTGATAAGAAACCTTCTCTACCTTCCAAAAGTGTCTATGAAACCATGCCAACAAGTTGCGCGCATCCAATGAATCTTCCTTCACCCACTCTTCGGCATGCATTTAAAGATCGGAATATTTCAGCCAAAATCGCAGGGACGGGCGTGACCCTCTTATCAAGTTTGTCAAACAAATCTGAAACTGCTTCGTCCACGTGCCCTAGTGCTTTAGGGAAAACAACCAGCCTACAAATGCTCAAAGCGAAGACATCGACTCTTTTCTTCATATCTGGGTGTGCTAAGATCAAATCTCGTAAACTATTCCAAGGGATACATTTTCTATCTCCCTTTTGCTTGATCCGGACTGCAACCCATTGCTCACTCATCCCCGTGATATTAATTAGTTTCTTGAGAAAGGTTGGGACATTAGCGGCTCTGGAATAAACCTTGTCGGGGAATGAAGTAAAGTCGTGTATTCTTACACAGTAGGTACTAAGTCCACTTTTCCAAAAGTAAAACAACTATAAGAGGATTCCAAAATTAAGCCAGAGCTCGAAACAAGTGCTTGTCCATTTTGATATCGAGTAGATAGGGTAAATCATCATAATTATAGTAAAATAACTGTTTGATTTCTTCATCCCATTGGGCCCATATCTCTTTCAATTCCTGAAGATTGTTTTGGGTCACGCTGATACGAGTGAAGTCCTACAATTTTGATACGTACCCTTCCATCAGACTATCACCTTTCTCTAGTTGCGTTTTCTCAGACCATATTCGGACAGCCGCATTATCTTCCACTTTATCAAAAAATCCGTCCATGGCAAGCTCTATATTTAGTAATTGAACGTGAATCAACACCTTTTTTATGATAAAAATGTCATGCAATCACAATCAAAGCAAAACAAACAAGTCAATATACAAAGCAAGAATTTAAAGTAAGCAAGAAATAATAAATAAAGCGTTTATTTGGGTAACCACTAGGGTTTGGTGCGGTTTTTACCTAGGGTAAGTTCTTAGGGCTCATTATATGTGGTTCGATTCTCAAGTAAGGGTACTTGAACCGACAGATTCCTCGATCTCCACCCATTATAAGCTCATACGGATCGAGTTCAGTTCAAGGGAATACATTTCCCTATGGCTATACGAAGATGAAAATCTCACGAAGACATAGGTAGAGATGTATCCCAAAAGCGATCTGCTATCCTATACGGAGGTGAAGACCTCACAAAGGAATAGTTTCTCACTCCCACTTAAAAGGGTAAAAATTGACCGATTATGCGATGCAATATGCGTAGATACATTTAAAAGACTCGAACCAATAAAGCAACCATATTGAAATGATGCAGATGCAACGAAAGGATCGTAAATTTAAACGAAATTATCAATTTTCGACAAAAAGACAAGAAATAATCAAATTGTGGCTTGACTCTCTTATTTTTTTCCCCAGCGGTGTTACCAAGCTGTCGAAACCATTTTTTTAAAGGGTCGACTTTTGGTTTTAAAATGAAAAATGGGAGTCGCCACCAATCCTTTTTGATAAGGTGTGATCGGGTCACTTCGTAAAGTGGTTGGTTTTAATAAACGGTTTTGATTTATTAAAACAACGCTTTTCGTCTACGAAATTCAGAAAGATGGGTTCGGGAGTCGGTTACGCACGAGGAAGGATTAGCACCCTCGTAACGCCCAAAATTGGTACCTAGTTGATTACTTTGTGTTTTTTTAGTGTCGATTGGAAATCTTGAAGAGATTTAAAATACGATCCTTTGCTAAAATATTGCTTAATTGAATTTATACAAAAAAGGGGTTTATTTTACGTTAATCGAGAAAGAGGATTGCGTCCCGTAAGTTAGGATACAATGTCTTAAATTCTCGAAACAAGAACAAACATCAAAAATTTATTTATTTTAAAAGAAATTTGATTATCTCGATTTTAGAAAGAAATCATATTCTGTAAGTTAGAACACGATCTTTTTTAATTCCGAAGAATATTTAAAATTCATGCTTTAAAAGCGTTCGTTTATTCGGATTCATAGAGAAAATCGAAACCCCGTAAGTTAGAAAATGACTTTTCGAATTCCAAAATACGAAAGATTGCTTATTTTAAAAAAAACAGAATTTTATGTATCGGGTAAAATGTAACACGATTTTATAGTGGAATGTAAGATGAATTACAGTGCTAATATACATGATAGAATAAAAATAATGAAAATGATAAATGTAAATAACAACAACAACAACAACAACAACAACAACAACAACAACAACAACAACAACAACAATAATAATAATAATAATAATAATTATTATTATTATTATTATTATTATTATTATTATTAAAAAGGATGAATAATCTAAATTTGGGAGTATATAAAAAGATATACATAAATAGATGGATAAATAATAAAATAACAATCATACGGGTAAAAGTAAAAAAAAAAAAGCCAATTATAAAAAAATAAAAAAAAAAAAATACAAGAATTGATAAGCAAATAAATAATAATAAATAAAGTTTAAATAATAATAAATAAAAAATTATTTAAATTAAACCAACAACAAATAATTAAAGGAGTATTAAAATTACAATGGTTTAAATTAATAATAATAATATTATTAAACTAATTAATTTAATAATAAAGTAGCAAAAATAACATAAGAAGGACTAAATTGAAATTTAAAACAATTAAAACGCGCGCCATGAAAGAGGGACTAATTGGGAAATTACGCCCTACCTCCAAAATGACACCATTCAAATGTGGACCAAATTGAAATCGAAACAAATTATAGGGTCAAAATTAAAAATAAAAAGAACTTAATTGCAAAAACATTAAAAAGTGGAAGGGCCAAAAGTGCAAATAGCCCTTCCGTCCAAAAACACATGGATCCTAGACCCATTCGGGTCAACGAGCGAATCCTTGGGCCAAAACGACGTCGTTTTAGGGCTATCGTGATCAGCCTTTAACGACGCCGTTTAGGTGGGTTATTTAAGTAAATTTTTTTTAAAAAAATTTCATTCTTCCCCATTTCTGAAAAAAAATAGAAATATGCTCTCAACTCTCTCACTCCCTCTCCTGCTTGACTAGGGTTTCGGTCGCCGGACCACCGTGGCTGCCATCGGCCGCCAGCGACGGCGCCGCCGTCCACGGTGGCCGGAGAAGGCAAAAAGACCCCTTTTCTTTATTTTCTTTTTTTAAAAAATCTAGAAAAACGTGCCCTTTCGTTTCTTCTTTCGACGAAGCCCGAAGGCTTGCGGGGCAGAGGTGATCCTCGACTGCGGCTCCGATGACCGAATAGGTGAGTCCTCTTTTATTTTTTTATCTCTCTTTTAAAAAATAAAAAATAATAATAAGACGATAAAAAAATCACCTTTCGAAATCCCCTTTTTTTGTATTTGATGTTCGTTCGTAAAAAGATTACATTCATTTGTTCATGGCTTTTATAGCTGAAAATATACAATATTTTTATGTGTTTTTTGCTATTGTTTGGGTTGCTTCTGCTGTTGTTTTTGCATGTTTTCGTTTCTGCTTCTTTTGCTCTTGTTTGCAGGTCTTGGCGAGTCAACAGCGATGCAAACCCTGTTTTTTTGCCATTTCGATGAAACGACGACAGTAGAGGGTGCGCCAGGAAGGGCCTCGGGTCGAGGCGCTGGCTCGACGATCAAGGGAGGCTGCGGCGCTAGAAACCCTAGGGTTTCTGGCTTTTCCAAAAAAAAATTAAGTTTTGGGCTAGTTGGGCCTCGAAATTTTGGGTTGACTTTGGGCTTGTTTTGTAATTGGGCTTGAAACCCCAAAACTTGGACTGTTTCATTTTATTTTTGGACTTATATTTTATTTTTATTTGGATTTTATTTCTGGTTTAGGCCCGAGCTAAATTGACCCATTACAATTTGTATCTGGATGTGTTATGTAATGATTCTTAAACCCCCTTGATGAACAATTTTGTCCGATAAAATCCAAAATCAATTTCTCTTTGAAATCCCGGCTAGATGCCATGCCTTAATTTTTAGTGGGCTAATTTAATTAGAAAGGTTAAGAAGAACAAACATCCAAGCTAGGAATAAGCAGGTGAGATGCTGCAATCTTTTTTAATATATATATATATATATATATATATATTTAGTGGGGAGAATCGGGTTATTTATATGATATGGTTACTGTTCATAGAATTGAAGTTCTAGGTAGGCTCCATGCATATCGACACATACGATATCCTAGACTTAACACGTATTCACCGGTCTAGGTGCTCACCGGTTCATTCGTTTGGCTTCGTGCCCTATGCTTACGAATACCTCGGGATGTGCGAACTGAGCTCGCAAGCTCTCCCCGCGAAGCCCCTTAACGACTCCACCTGGTGGGATCCAAATTATGTTTACTGTTTGTAGTGTTCAACATTGTTCCCCATATTGTTTGACCCTATGTTTACTTAGAATTGAGCTTTAGGCATATTAAAGTTTTGGTTTAGGAATTGGGACAAAGTCTGTACGTCTTTTCTTATACAAACATTCTTGGCAATTAACATTATTTTTGCAGGATGAAAGAAGCACTCGGCAACCAACTAAGTTCTTCATACCTCTGGCTTCTATGTGCAGTTTTTATATGCAAATGATCCTTGAATTCTAAAGTTAGTTTGCACATATTCATCAACATTATTTATGGCATCTTCGATAGCAATTCGTTTGATTCATCCAGGCAAACTAAAATCCATAACATAGGGACAATAGTTGTGGGTGTTGATAAGTTTAGCAACAAGTATTATGAGAAACTTGGGGACATTCAATATGGTTAGTTTCGCTATCCCTTTTTTATATAATGTACATGTTGAAAATGCACCACCAGTTCCAAACACTTCATTGGATATTTATATTACGAGTTTCATTTTTACGGTTCACATGATATTCATATCGCGGTTGCAATTTTTACGGTTCGTTCGATATCCATATCGCAACCTTCGATGTTTTAACAGTTCACTTGATATTCAGTCGCGGTTGTCATTTTTACGGTTCGCTCAATATTCATATCGTGACCTTTGATATTCTAACAGTTCGCTCTATTTAAGATCACAACTGTCATTTTCATGGTTCGCTGATTTTAACTTGATTTTTACGGTCCTTTTCTAAGCTTGCTAATTTCTTCGACAATGTGAGGGACAAATTTTTACTTATGAGAAACACGTTTCGCGGTATTCTGGAATACAATTTTTGACTCCTATACCACACTATTGGACAACAAAATTTGATTGATAAAGTTTTAAGTTAAAACCTATATAGTATGCCCCAAATTACACACTTCACAAGTGTAAGCTTGTCTCAGAAGAATCCGACCTGATTAATTCCCCTATATAATAATATTCTAAAGACCTTCTTTGGGGGACGATACTTAGACATTCCATTTTTACTATCTTATTCTTCTCTACTTCATCAAAATTCTCTCCCCTCCTTTTTTACATCCGTTGATATTGTGTATCAATAATGTTTCATCTCGTAATCTAATAATTCTGCACTTGGTAACTCGATTTTATTGCCTTTTCTTCCTAGATAATTTTATTTTTCTACTTATAATGTGTGAGTACTTGGTGTTTGATCCTTTATACTTCATATGCAACAAAATCTCTCATAATTTGAGCTTACATTTATGCTTAAATTGAGGCTACATTTTCGAAAAGATCTTCTTGATATAATATTAATATTTTAATAACACAAATTAAAATACTTTAAAGATTAAGAATCAATTTAAAATCAAAGATAATGAATATTATAAAATATTTGGTGGAACTTATAAAATATGAACAAAATAAAGATTATAGATCGGGTTTGTTTTTTTTTTTTTTTTTACTCCATTTATAGTGATTCATTGGGGATTTTTTCATAATTTGCTGCTAAGTTTCTAAGGAAAAAAAATGAGCCTAACTATTTCAGGGTTATTTTCATCAAAGATCCTTTAACTATGTTTCAATTTTTAAATTAATATTAAAATTTAAAAATTTTAATTGAGTTTTTAAAGTATCAATATCGTATCAATTAAGTTTTTTCATCAGTCTAAATATTAACATGTTTATACCTATTGCATGAATAGATTGAATTCGATGTGTTAAAAAAAAGAAGAAGAAGAAATAATTCTTCTAAATTTAAATGACACTTTTTTAACACGAATTTCTCCTTACGATAGGTACATACGTGTTTACAATGTGAATCTATATATTTTAAATATGCTTTGCATCATATCAAAACCGTCATTTAATGATTAAGTTGATAGAAGAATTTAATGGATACAATACCAATACTTTAAGGATTGAATGAAAATATTTTAAAATGTAGGGACCAATTAAAAAACTCGAACGTTTTGTGAAGTAATCCTTTGTTAGATGTCGTATTTTTCATTTTTTATTTTTCAATTCAAACCTTAAATTAAAATACATTAACTAATTATTGCTTCCAAGTTGCAATTTAAAACTATGCTTCAGCTTTCAAGCATTCTGAGGTAAGTGAAAAGGCAACAGCTTGTCAGCTTTTGACCAATTTAGTTTAATTATTTTGGGTTAAAGTATTTAGGAGGTCACTGTATTATAGGTATTGAATCAATTTAGTTATTATTAAATAAATTAAATTAATCCTTATATTATTAAAAAGAATCAAATAAGTTTAAATTGTAATAGAGCTAACATTTACTGTATAAAAAATATCTTGAAATTTATTTATTTTTTCTATTGCAATTCAATCCAAAACAAAATATTTCATTTACAGAACCATAAAAACTTTAAAAATACTAACTCCGTTAAATAATAATTGATATTTTTTAAAATAATAAATGTTAAACCTATTCCAATTTGACCTTAATTGATTCTTTTTAATAGTACAATGACTAACTTTAATCTATTTAATAGTAGAGAGACCTAATTAGGTCCCTATAATAGAAGGACCTCTCCAATAAATTCACCAATTATTTTAATTTTTATATTTCAATGATATTAGACTTAATAAATCGAGTCAAGCTAAGTTCAAGCTGCGCACAAATAGAGTACAATCACGAATATATATATATATATATATATATATATTCGAATAATTACAATAGTTATAAACTAATTCAAAGCATAAATAAATTAAGAATTAAAATAGCCCGAACTAAAACTGATCGATAAAACTAAAACTGATGTAAGATAATAAAGCTGGAGAATTTAATTTTGTAAATAACAAAAACAAACATAATATAGTTTTTTTTTTTTGGATAAAAAGAAATTCTTATTATAGTGCAAGTGGAGGGGGGCATTGATCTAGGAAAAAGTCATTTTCATGTGTGATGACAAATTGTGCCCTTGAAAATTATATCCTATCGTAAGGGTTTTTAAATAAATATAATTTCATGTTGTCAAAATAATAAAAGACTTTTCTTGGATTTGCTTTTTAAATATGTAAGCTAATTACATCATAAAAAATATTTTTTAAAAAAATTGAGATTGTTATGGTATTCGTCATTACCGACCCCTTATCCTTTACTTCAAAAATGATAGCTTGCATAGTTCGTTCACATGAGTTTATGCGTGATGGGTTCTCATTCTTACATGAGTTCGCACGTGATGGGTTCGACACCTAGAGAGCACTTGTTAATCTTAAAATAAGGTATATGTTGACATGCATGGAAGCCTGCCTAAAACGTCACATCTAGGAACCATATCATATAAATAGAGAAATTAACCTCCTTCAAAAATATAAATTTTTATATGTCAATTGTACGTACGGTTATGCATATAATAAAATCAATCAATATAATATATTCATTATTTCAACTTATATTTTTTTAATGTAATTGTATGCTATTTGAGCATGTACAAAGACTTATTCAAAATTAATGGTACAATTAGTGGATCGATCCCTTAGTTTTAAATTGTAGTACTTTCGGATTTTGACTTTTTTTTTCTATTTTTTCTTTATTATAAGAATTGAGAATTTGGAAATATACTTAAATTTGATCTTATCTCTTCCTTCATTGGGTGCTCAAAGTTTTTGCTTTCACCAAAAAGAAAAAAGAAAGAAAACGTTTATATAATTCATAAAATATTATAAATAATTTGTCTTGCAAGATTTTTTTTAAAGTAATTTAAATAATTATTTTGTTTAAATAAACAAATAAAAATATTAAACTCAGAGATGATGAAAAAATTAAAATTTTCTATTCCGAAATTCTTAACCGTAAACGAAAACTTTATCCACGCATTGATTTAATATTGAGGGGAGGTCAATTCTTTCCATATAAGTCTTTTAAATGTCGTTATTTTGAAGTCAGTGGATCTCTCGACGAGTTGATATTATCTTCAGGTCAAGCTAAGATTTTTTCCTTTACTCTATAAAGAGCCTGAACCAAAAGTAGGAGTCACAGAGCGAAAGTGCCTCGTTGAATCAAGTCGTGCATGGTAAGAGAATGTAAGTATCGTGCGCTTGGTAAAATTTGAACTATTGCCCCTTATTTGACTTCAAAGAGCATATAAGCTACCCTCGACAAAGTTGGGACTTGGGAGACAAAACCCAAATTTGACCTAAAAACAATACTAACCTGTTGAGGAATTTATCAACTCTATACATTCCCTCAATATTTAGAAACCTTTAAGAAAAACAAAAAAGAATATGGTTCATCAAATTGTTGGCATATGGTGAGTTGCATGCATCTCCACCATTTTCGTACCTTGAAGCCCCCTTCTCTCTTTTTCCTGTTTAATTATTATTAATAATCATAAACCAAGTTGAAGTTTCCGTACGTACGAATTTAGGGTTTATAAGGAATCAATTTTTCTAAGAGTCATGTAGTGGGCCAATTTAGCTCGGGCCTAAACCAGAAAAATAAAACCAAAATAAAAATAAGTCCAATTAGAGAGTCCAAATTACAAGCCCAAATTTAGAAAACCCTAACCCAAAATTACACATCCCAATAAGCCCACAAATTAAAAAAAAATTCAGAAGGCCAGAAAACCCTAGGGTTTCTGGCGTCACTCGCCTCCCTCGGGCACACCGCCCGAGCGTCGTCCCAAGACCTACTAATCGTGTCTGAAAGTCTTAAAAATTTATATAATAAATGATTGAGCACCTATCGAGCAGTAGTATAGTTTAGTGGCAAGACCGGATTGTCGAACCCAAAGGAACCAAAATTACTAATACTAACTTTCTTTTTATTATTTAGCCTAAAAATTAAGAGAATTATTATTTATTCTAAAATTAACTAACTACTAAGCTAAGGATACTAAGACAAAGAGAATGAATTGGGGAAAATACTTGTGGGAAAAACCAATTGATTAAGACAATACCCGAGGAAGAATCCACCTAGACTTCACTTGTTATTTAACTCTGAACCAGACGATTTATTCACTTGACTTGATCCGTATGATTCCCTAATTTATATCAATACCTCTTTCGAGGCTACTAACATCTAACTCTAGGTTGATTAATTGAAATCTCTTTCTAATTGAAACCCCTGGAATTTGCATTAACTCGATCTATGGATTCCCATATTAGGTTTGACCCTAATCCAACAGATTTTCGTCATCCTATTTCCAGGGTTGCGATCAACTCCGCTTAATTATGCTAGATCTACTATTAAACAGGAACTTTTGCTCCACTGCCTAAGCACATCAATACTTGAATCAATATCCTGAAATATTAAAGCAAGAATTAAGAACACATAATTAAGAACAAATCAATTATTTATCATATAGTTCAGAAAACAATAACAAGATCCGTCTTAGGTTTCATCCCCTCAGGTATTTGAGAGGTTTAGTTCATAATCATAAAAGAATACATCTCAGAAGAAAATATAAAACAAAACATAAGAAAAACCCTAAAACCCCCTGAAGGAGTTTGAAGGGAAGATCCTCTGTCTTGAGTATAACTTCGGCTTCTTGAGATGAATCAATTGGCTTTCTTCGAGTAAATCCTACAATTCTGGCCTCTCTGGCTTGGCTCCTTGGCCTACCTAGACGCCCCCTTTTAGGTCACACTTAGGGTGTTTATATAGGCTTTCGGAATGTCTTTCTTTGCCCCTAAGTATCCTAATCCGATTGAAATTAAAACAGGTTGCGGCAGGGACATGCCCGTGGCACACGCCCGTGTAAGTCGAGGCCAGGCCGTGTTCGAGTCTGCTAAGGAGGCACGGCCATGTGGCTTGGGCCCAGGCCATGTCGATTTCGTACTTTGGCCCATTTTATCCGTTTTTGGCCCGTTTCTCATTCTTTTCATCCTCCAGTGCTCTCCTAAGTATAAAACATGAAATTAAAGGATTAGGAGCACCAAATTCCACAATTCGGGGGATAAATTATCCAAAAGTATGCTAAATGTGGGATTAAAATATGTATATATTATGGTTTATCAAATACCCCCACACTTAAGCATTTGCTTGTCCTCAAGCAAAATTCTCAACTCACAATTAAAATGAACTTCCTCAATCCATAATATTCATCAATAGTGTTTCATCATAATTCAAAGATAATTCATACATTGATAATTTAAGTAGAAGGGTCCTAAAGATTCAAACAGTCAAAGTCATAGTTTTTGTAGCATGAAAATATAGGTGTTTCCCCTTACCTAAATAATCACCTTTAATTCAAAATCAACAAGAGTTGACAGCCTCACTAAAGATTCACTCAAATCACTAAAGATTCACTAAACAGATTCTGAATATACAGAAAAAAAGTTTGAAACGCAAAAAACATCAAAGGTGCCCCATTTTTTATTTTTCTTCTTCGAAATAAATAAATAGTCAAATAAAAATCTTACCCGACGTTTCGTCTTCTCCTCCTCTGTCGAACGTTGCTAGCGTCGAATACCCAAGAACCCTGTGGGTTCTGATGATGATTCAAAAAAGTAACAGGATAGACGTATTTCGTATATACTTTTTAAAAAAAAAAAAACAAAGTCCGATCTAAAGGTTTATTTTTGAAAAGGGAAAAGAGGACTGGAAAAGGGCTGAAAAGGCCCAATTTTTCGTATCTTCAGCCGCCGTCTACGACGGAGCCATGGCGAAGGCCTGTGGTTAGAATGACAAATTTTAAGGTTTTTTTTCACATTTATACTGCCCCCATACAATGTCGTTTAGGGCAGGCTTCTGAAGCCCTAAAATGACGTCGTTTCGTCCAAGGATCCGCGCATCGACCCGACCAGCTAGCAAGATTCGCGTGTTTTCGTTTTAGGGGATATTTATGCCCCAGATCCTTCCGCTTTTAAAGCTGGTTTTAATGGGGTCCCATTTTTTTTTAATTTTGCCACTGAATTCTATTATGTCTTCAATTCAGTCCTCTTGAGAACGACGTCGTTTTGGGAATAGGGAATAATTTCCCAATAGGTCCCCCTTATTTCGCGCGCGTTTCACTTTGGCCCTTTTATTATTTATTTTATTTAATCTACCCCTTTTATTTTTGTTTAAGTTTCAATTAAGTCTTTATTTATTTAAATTCTTTTATTTATTTATTCATTTATTATTTCTTTCATATTTAAGTTTTTTTTAGTATTTATTATTTTTTAATATTCGAAATTGGTTCATTTCCTTCATTGTGCATTTGTATTTTATTTCATTTTATTATTATTATCATCATCATCATCATTATTATTATTATTATTATTATTATTATTATTATTACTATTATTATTATTATTATTATTATTATTATTATTAGTTTATGTTTGAATAATTGACATTAAAATTAATACATTATTTCATTTATTTATCTACTTATTATCCTTTTTATATGTATAAAATATATATATGTACATAATGTTTATACTTTTCTTTTTTGTGCACTTATTATCTGTATTATTTTTACTATTATCATTCACATCATTTTAAATATTGTGTTTATATCATTTTAAATATTATATTAGTTTTCACCCAAATTCATAAAAAGGAAAATTTTCAAAAACATAGGCAATGTTCCGTATTTGAAAGATTCGATAAAATAGTGCCCTAACTTACGAGGTTCCAATTTTTCTCGTTGAATTCGAATAATCGAATATCCTTTTAAAAATTAAAACACGTGAGAGTTCAATAAAAATAATGACAAGCTTATTCTCAAAGGTTCAAAATGTCGTGTCCTAACTTACGAGACGTGACGTTTAGTTGCCTTGAGATAAAAAGGTCTTCGAATATATTTTTTGACTTATTCAAGCAAATTTTTAAGTAAAAATAAAATAATACAAAGAAAGATCGTAGTTTAAATTCTTTCCGAGTTCTCAACTCTCAACATAAAGACATCAATTAATCAATTAGGTACCAATTTTGGGCGTAACGAGGGTGCTAACCCTTCCTCGTGCATAACCGACTCCCGAACTCATTTTCTGAATTTTTGTATACCGAAAAACATCGTTTTAATAAATTAAACCTCTTATTAAAAAGATTAAATCATGAGGTGATCCGATTACACCTCATAAAAAAGATCGGTGGCGACTCCCAATTTTCGTTTTTTTAAATAAAAGTCAACCCTTCAAAAAATGGTTTCAACAACTTGGCGACTCCACTAGGGAAGAAATAAGAGAGTCAAGCCATGATTTGATTATTACGTGTCTTTTTATTGAAAATTGATAATTTGGTTTAAATTTACGATCCTTTCATTGCATTTCATTTTTGTGGTCTGCATCATTTTGATATGTTTGCTTCATTGGTTCGAGTCTTTTAAATGTATCTCTGCGTATTGCATCGCATAATCGGTTGATTTTACCCTTTTAAGTGGGAGTGAGAAACTATTCCTTCGTGAGGTCTTCACCTCCGTATAGGATAGTGGATCGCTTTCGGGATACATCCGTACCTATGTCTTCGTGAGATTTTCATCTCCGTATAGCCATAGGGAACTGTATTCTCCTGAACTGAACTCGGTCCGTATGAGCCTATAATGGGTGAGGATCGAGGAATCTGCCGGTTCAGGTACCCTAACTTTAGAATCGAACCGTTTATAATGAGCCCTAAGAGCTTACCCTAGGTAAAACCACACTAAACCCTAGTGGTTATCTGAATAGGCGCTTTATTTATTTCTTGCTTACTTAATTCTAGCTTTGTATACTGACTTGTTTGTTTTGCTTTGACTGTGATTGCATGAAATTTTCATCATAAAAAATGTGTTGATTCACGTTCGATTACTAAATAGAGAGCTTGACATGGAGAACGGGTTTCTTGATAAAGTGAAAGATAATGCAGCTGTCCGAATATGGTCCGAGAAAACGCAACTAGAGAAAGGTGATAGTTTGATGGAAGGGTACGTATCAGAATTGTGGGACTTCACTCGTATCAACGTGACCCAGAACAATCTCAGGAATTGAAAGAGATATGGGTCCAATAGGATGAAGAAATCAAGCAGTTATTTTACTGTAATTGTGGTGATTTGCCCTATCTACTCGATATCAAACTGGACAAGCACTTGTTTTGAGCTCGGGCTCAATTTTGGAATCCCGCTACAGCTGATTTACTTTTGGAAAGTGGACTTAGTACCTACTGTGGAAGAATACACAACCTTACTTTGTTCCCCGAAAACTCGGCCCGACAAGGTTTATTCCAGAACCGCTAATGTCCCGACTTTCCTAAAGAAACTAATGAACATCACAGGAATGAGTGAGCAATGGGTTGCAGCCCGGATCAAGCAAAAGGGAGACGAAAAGTGTATCCCTTGGAATAGTTTGCGAGATTTGATCTTAGCACACCCAGATATGAAAAAATGGGTCGATGTCTTCGCTTTAAGCATTTATGGGCTGGTTATTTTCCCTAAAGCACTAGGGCACGTGAAAGAGGTAGTTTCGGATTTGTTCGACAGACTTGATAAGAGGGTCATGCCCTTCCCTGCAATTTTGGCCGAAACATTCCAATTTTTGAATGCATGCCGAAGAGCGGCTGAAAGAAGGTTCATTGGATGCGCGCAACTCTTGTTGGCATGGTTTCATAGCCACTTTTGGGGGGTAGAAAAATTTTCTTATCGAGTATTCTCCGAGAACTACTCTCCATTAAAAGAATTAATGGTTACACCGAGGCGAGATGATATTTCAAAAGAAAAATGGATGACGATACTTCAGAATCTCCAAGATGAGGACGTCGAATGGAGAGCCCCTTGGATGATCCCCGATGAGATTCTATCTCGGTATGGAGATCTCGACTGGGTCCATCTACTTGGGATTTGGGGAGCTATTGGATATGCTCCTCTACTCATGTTAAGGTAGTATAGATAGAGGTAGTTCATACCAGCAACATAAAGGCTGGCTCAATGCGATTTTTTGTATAAGGGCGATAACTACAAGAAAAAGATCCGAGAAATGTCTAACGCTTGGAACCAAACCCGCCGAATAAAGAGATTTGTTGTAGGTCCGATGACGGCCCCCAAATATAATGGATGGTAAGGTAAAATAGTCAATGATAACATCCCTAGGCCAAGTCAAGAAGGCATTCGACCAATGGAGTAATACCTGCGAGTGGTTTCATCTGAGCTAGAGATCAAAAACAAGATTTTGAAAAAAGGAATTCAGAGCTAGGAAAGAAGATAGAGCAATAAGAAGAAGAAAAGATGCAATTAGGACTAGACGTTAACGCTCAGAAGTTAGAGGCCAATAAGCTAAGAAAATAAAAGAATAAGGCCGAAGAAGATCTGGACAGTTTTAAAACGGATTACAAGAAGCTACGCTTATCAATGAAGACTATCGGGTTGGGAAAGACATCAGAACAATGGCGGCAAGAGATCAACGAAGAAAAGAACGGAGCTGAACAATGGGAAAAGAAGTGCCAAGATGCCCAAATTTGAGGAAATGCCTTAGAAAGAGATCTATTGGAATGCCAAAATGAAAAGGTCAGATTAAAAGCCAAGGTAGCAGAACTAGAAAAGTCACTTCGTCAGTATCGTAATCGCAACTCTACAATTGAGCTAAAAGCGAGCTTAAGCAAGATTGAAGAGCTGAAAAGAAAAATAAAAGAACTCGAGATCGCATTACAAAATTATGAACTCCGAGTTGAACTCCTTGAAACAAACAACGAGCAGTGGAAAGAGCAACTTCACCATTCTCAAGATCAGGTCAGGGATAGAGACTATATCATGGGTGAAGTTGTGGCTTAAATACGAGAAGTGACCGAACATTTGCAAACCTTAGCGGTTCAAACTGACGTGCTAAGCTTGAAGTATGAATCAGAATCAGATCGGGGTTAAGAGTTAGCTTGGCTTCTTAGAAAGATTAAGGCTTTGAGCATTAAGGTAAAGCTGTATATGTAATCTGTTTTATGTAAAGAAATTTGTTTTCTAGTAAAGTTGTTCTAATGGAATTGAATCAGAGTCAATGCCTCTTTTCGCATTCATGGATTTGCATTACATTGCATCATATGCATTAAATTTCACAAAAAGACCCTAATTAAAAGAAATTATTTCAGTTAATCTGGAAACCAACAAGAATCAACCAACCGAACATCGTTATAGTACTCGCACCAAAACCAAAGTAATTGACCAAAGATTGGAAAGGCTAGAACATATTCAAAAATAGATGCAAGACTAGTTGCAAGCGCAACTGCAAGAATAGTAAGCAAAAGTACAACAGGATATGAGGGATCAAATACTGGAATCCCAAAGAAGTATGATAAGCCAATTGATGCAGTTGATGATTGGAGGACTCGAAAAAGGAAAGAGCACCATGGTCAATTCAAGGGATGATAATGAAAACCCCACTTACCCCCGGGTTTTACCTTGATAAACGTCCAGACACAACCAGATGTGTACCCACGAAGGGTACCCATTGCAATTAGACCTCAACAGTGTCAAATTGGTACCTCAGAGCTAATGAACTACCAAACAGGCTCAGGCTCTATTCCAAGGGATAATCCAACCAATCCTGTTGTTCCTGATCCAGATGATATGGCAGAAATGGGAAAAGCAAGAGTGGAGCTTCCAAACCAACTTGAGGATCGATGCAGATGGCTAGAAGAAAATTTTAGAGCAATGAAAAACGCTGATTACAATTGCGGAATCAATGCCAAGGACCTGAGTTTGGTCCCAGATTTAGTACTCCCTCCCAAGTTCAAAACTCCAGAGTTTGAAAAGTACAACGGGACTAGTTGTCCTAAAGCTCACATTACTATGTTCTGTCGAAGGATGACAGGATATGTCAATAATGATCAACTGTTGATCCACTGCTTCTAAAACAGTCTAATCAGGTCAGCAGCTAAATGGTACAACCAACTGAGTCGTGCCAAAATTAATTCGTGAAAAGACTTAGCACAAGCTTTCATGAAGCAATATAGTCATGTGACGGACATGACACCAGACAGAATCACGCTGCAGAATATGGAGAAGAAGCAGAATGAGAGCTTCAGGCAATATGTCCAAAGATGGAGAGAGGTGGCAACGCAAGTCCAGCCACTTCTTATGGAAAAACAAACCACAATTCTTTTCATCAACACTTTGAAAGCCTCAGCCATCAACCATATGTTCGGGAGCGCTACTAAGAGTTTCTCGAATATAATGATGTTTGGTGAAATGATTGAAAACGCGGTGAGAAGCAGTAAGATAGATACGGGGGAAAGCGCCAAAAGATCAGTCCAGAGGAAGAAGGAAAATGGGGTGAATAATACAAGCATATATAACAAAGGGCTATTCAAAACCAATCACAGTAGGCCCACCAAGGATAGTAACTAATAGCCATCAGGGCCCCCCAAGGCAAGAATCCAACCCAAGGTCAAATATAGAAAGGCTTCACTTCACGCCTATCCCGATGACATATAGGGAGCTGTATAAGAATCTGTTTGATGTACATGTGGTATCCTCTTTCTACGTGAAACCTACGCAACCTCCATTCCCCAAATGGTACGACGCAAATGCTCAATACGAGTACCATGCGGGAATCATAGGACACTCAATCAAGAACTGCACTGCGTTCAAAAAGTTAATTGAAAGGTTCATCAAGATGGGCATTGTGGAGTTCGATGATCCATCGGAACCTAATGTGGCAGGAAATCTGTTACCTAGTCATTCTGATAAAGGGGTAAATGCGATAATCAAGAGCGGAGGAAAGAGAACCAAGATAAGCATAGCAGAACTGAAAACCCCACTGAAATGGGTTTGGAAGAAAATGGTAGAGATAAGACTAATCAAACAGGATTCAGAAGAGAGACCTGAAGGGATGAGGGGCTACTGTGAGTTCCATGCTAATGAGGGTCATGAAATCCAAGAGTGCTTTGAGTTCAGGACTCTAGTGCAAAGTCCAATGGATAATAAAAAGCTAGAATTCTTTGAATATGCCAAGGGCTTAGAAGAATGAGATATATGCGCCTCGGAAGAAGGGTCAACAGAGAAGGTCTATAAAGTCAACCACCCATTGGTTATCATTTCATGACCAAAAGAAATGTTGGAAAATCTGAACATCAACGCCATATCTGAAGAAAGAATTTGGGGAGAAAGTTTATCAGACATCTGCCCCTATGTACCTAGAAGTGTTCTGAACAACTGGACTGCAGAAGAGATTCCTATAGTTTTTAGAGCCAATACAGAGTAATGTTCAAAACACGCTTATTGCTCTAAGCCTAAGGGCAATAAGAATCCTTTGTGAAATAGGCTTATGTCCAAATCTTTATTTCAATAAAGTGCATTTTTATGTATCATTTTGAGAAAATATTCTTTTATTCTTTTCATTTCATTCATAATCATACCATACAAATAATTATTCTTAGATTCTTTTGTTCTTTGGATTTTTCTCCATCCCTATAATAGGTCTCCAGATATCAATGATATGAGCGACGCTACTACTAACTTAGAATCTCCTTTTGAGCAAGATATGTGCACAGAGGATTCTCAAAATTTTGAAGATGATCGAGACTATAACCTATCCCCTGATTTTTTGAGGATGGTAGAACAAGATGAGAAACAAATCTTGCATTATAAAGAGTCAGTGGAAATTGTGAGCCTAAGAGAGGAAAAAAAGGTGACGATAGGACCTTGCGTTATCGTAAAGACGAAGCAAGACCTCATTGAATTACTCTAAGAATTTAAGGATGTCTTCGCATGGTCATATCAAGACATTCCCGGGTTAAGTACTAATATCGTGGCACACGGACTCCCCATAAAAGAAGAGTGCAAGCCAGTTCAACAGAAGCTCCGAAGGATGAGGCTCGATGTTTTACTGAAAAAAAAAAGAAGTTAAGAAACAATTCAATGCTGGTTTCTTACGAGTGGTTAAATACTTAGAATGGGTAGCCAATATCGTCCCCGTCCCTAAAAAAAGATGGGAAAGTACGAATGTACATAGACTACAGGGACTTGAACAAAGCCAGCCCAAAAGACAATTTCCCATTGCCACATATCGACACTTTAGTGGACAACACGGCAGGTTATTCACTGTTCTCCTTCATGGATAGTTTCTTGGGATACAAGCAAATAAAAATGCATCTGAAGACATGAAGAAGACCACATTCGTGACCTGATGGGCTCGAAACTAACTATTATTTCGACAAAGGCAAGCGCACCTATTGAACAGTAGTATAGTTATGGTGAGTCCGGAATATCGTATCCTCAAGGACTAAAATTAATAGTAATAACTATTTTTTATTATCTAGCCTAATAATTGAGGGGATTTATTTTTAATCTAAAATTAACTAACTAAATGACTATGAACGTGACAAAGAGTGATTGGGAAAATTCTTTTAGACAACTTATATGAAATAGGCAATACCTAAGGAAGAATCCACCTAGACTTCACTTATTACTTGACTTAATCCGTAGAAATCCCTGATTTATGTTAATATCTCTTTCAAGACTAAAAACAACTGACTCTAGGTTGATTAATTGAAATCTCTTTCTAATTAAAACCCCTATTGTCGCATTAACTCGATCTATGGATCCCCTTATTAGATTTGACTCTAACCCGGCAGATTTTTGTCGCCCTATTTCTAGGGTTGCAATCAACTCCACTTAATTGTGTTGATCTTCTCTTAAACAGGGACTTTTGCTCCACTGAATAAGCACATTCGACTTTGAATCAATAACTTGAATTATCAAAACAAGAATAAGAACTCACAATTAAGAATAAGAACAAATATTTATCTTATAAATCAAATAATAATAAAATTCGTCTTAGGTTTCATCCCCTTAGGTATTTAAGGGATTTAGTTCATACTAATAGAGGGAAACATATTAGAATAGGGAAAACAACAAAACATAAGAAAACCCAAAAACTTCTAAAGAACTTGATGAGAGATCCTCAGTCTTGATGGAGATTATTCTCCTAAGCTGTTCCCGACGGCTGTCTTGAAGTATTTTCTGCCTTCTACTTGGCGTCTATTTGACATCTTGTCGACCTCCCACTTTTAGGTTGCCCACTAGGGTGTTTATATAGGCTTTGAGATGCCTTACTTGGCCCACAAGTATCCTATTCCGAATAGAATTCATCCTGGTTTCGGCAGGGACACGCCCGTGTGACACGCCCGCGGTGGACTGCTTCGGCCGTGCTCGAATCTGCTCGCCACACACGGCCGTATGGTCGGCCCGTGGATGATAGTCCAGGCCGTGGTTAACCTTGCTCGTAACACACGGCCGTGTTCAATGGTCCAGGCCGTGTTGATTTCCTAGGTAGGCCCATTTTGCCACTTTTTGGCACATTTCTCGTTCTTTTTGACTTCGTAAGCTCTCTTGAGTATAAAACATGAAATTAAGAGATTAGGAGCATCGAATTCATCAAATTCAATGAAAAATCATCCAAAATTAAGCCAAGCATGGAGTTAAAATATGTGTAAATTATGGTTTATCATGACCATGTGAGGAACATTTTGCTATAAAGTGATGCCATTTGGACTGAAAAATGCGGGAGCAACGTATCAAAGAGTAATGGTGTTTCATGATATGATGCACAAATAAATCGAGGTTTACGTAGACAATATGATCACAAAGTCCCGAACAGAGAAGGAGCACATACAAGTCTTAGGGAAATTATTTTTGAGATTGAGAAAATTCAAACTGAAGCTCAATCCAGCAAAATGTACTTTCAAGGCTAGGTCAGGAAAACTACTAGGATTTGTAGTCAGTGAAAATGGGGTTGAAATTGACCCAGACAAAGTAAAGGCTATACAGCAATTCTTCCACCACTCACTCAAAAAGAAGTTCGAGGTTTCCTAGGAAGGCTAAATTACATTGCCCGGTTTATTTCACAACTAACTGAGAAATACGACCCTATATTCCGTCTCCTTAAGAAACACAACCTAGGCGTTTGGGATGAGGAGTGCCAGAAGACTTTTGATAAGGTCAAACATTACTTGTCCAATGCCCAGTACTGATGCCACCTAACCCAGATAGCCCGCTGATACTGTATTTGGCAGTATTCAGGAATTCTATGGGATGTGTGCTTGGTCAACATGATAATTCGGGAAGAAAAGAAAGAGCGATATATTATCTTAGTAAGAAATTCATTGAATGTAAGACAAGATATTTGCCAATCAAGAAGTTATGTTACGTCCTGAGTTGGACAACCCGAAGATTAAGACAGTACATGTTGTACCACACAACTTGGCTTATCCCAAAGCTAGACCCTCTAAAGTACACGATGGAGTCGACTACTCT
The DNA here is from genome assembly GCA_005393395.2 of Gossypium australe. NCBI lineage: Eukaryota > Viridiplantae > Streptophyta > Magnoliopsida > Malvales > Malvaceae > Gossypium > Gossypium australe. The sequence goes on from CM016625.1 coordinate 99,154,855, forward strand.
AAATGGAAGAATGGCCCGATAGCAAATTCTGCTTTCTATATTTGACATAGTCTATGTGAACTAGAAGGCAGTCAAAGGAAGCGCAATAGCAGATTTCCTAACCAGTAAAGCTCTAGAGGATTACGAGCTTTTGAACTTTGATTTCCCAAATGAAGATATAATGTATGTTGTAATCACTGAATAAGACTCTCAAGAAGGTCGTCCTTGGAAGCTAAAATTTGACAGAGCCTTAAACGTTGTGGGTAATGGAATTGGAGCAATCTTGGTATCCCCAAACGGAGATCATTATCCCTTCACTAGCAAATTGGATCTTGATTGCACGAACAATATGGCAGAATACGAAGCATGCATTGGGTATCCGTGCAGCCATAGAACGTAAGATCAAAATGCTAGAGGTATATGGGGATTTTGAACTAGTAATCTATCAACTCAAGAGAGAATGGGAGACAAGAGATCCCAAGTTAATCAAGTATCTAAAGTTGGTTCTTGAGTTAATTGAAGATTTTGATGACATCACCTTCTATTACCTCCCACGAGATGAAAATTAGATGGCTGATGCCTTGGCTACCTAGGCTTCGATAGTCAAAGCGAATAAACAATAGGATGTAAAGCCTATCTAGATGAGTATTTATGAGACTCCGGCTCATTGTTACAGCATCGAAGGAGAAGAAGAAGAGGACGACCACCCTTGGTACCATGATATACTGCGATTTGTGAAGAATCGTGAATATCCTGACCAAGCAACTGAGAATGATAAAAGGACGTTGAGAAGACTAGCCAACGACTATGTCTTAGATGGGGAGATCCTATATAAAAGGAGAAAGGATCAAGTGTTACTAAAATGTGTAGACACTGTTGAGGCTAAGAAAATCTTGGAAGAAGTCCACGAGGGTGTTTGTAGAACACACGCTAATGGTTTTATAATGGCTAGGCAAATCATGAGATTCGAGTATTATTGGTCCACTATGGAAGGAGATTGCATCAATTATGCCAAGAAATGCCACAAGTGTCAAATTTATGGAGATAAAATTCATGTACCTCCCTCACCTCTTCATGTTATGACTTCTCCGTGGTCTTCCTCTATGTGGAGCATGGATGTCATTGAGCCAATTTCACCCAAAGCTTCTAACGGGCATCGATTCATCTTCGTGGTCATCGATTACTTTACAAAGTGGGTAGAAGTTGCTTCATATGCCAATGTCACGAAGTTAGCAGTCAGTAAGTTCTTAAAGAAAGAGATCATATATCGATATGGAATGCTAGAAAGGATCATATCTAACAATGCACTAAATTTGAACAACAGCACGATATCAGAAGTCTGCAGTCAATTTAAGATCAAACACCATAACTCATCACTATATCGCCAAAAAATAAATGGTGCAGTGGAGGTAGCCAATAAGAACATTAAGAAAATCGTGGGGAAAATGACTCAGACTTATAAAGATTGGCATGAGAAGCTACCATTTGCTCTCTATGCTTATCGAACATCTGTTAGGACCTCAACCGGGGCAACGCCTTTCTCTTTGGTTTATGGAATAGAGGCGATTTTACCCATCAAATTCGAGATTTCTTCTCTCTGAGTTTTGGCATAAGTGAAGTTGGATGAAGCAGAATGGATCCAATCCCGATATGATCAGCTAAACTTGATTGAAGAGAAAAGGTTGAAAGCCATCTGTCATGGTTAGATGTACCAAAAAATGAATGATGCGAGCTTACAAAAAAATGGTTCGTCCTAGAGAATTCCACGAGGGGGACCTAGTATTGAAAAAGATCTTGCCCATACAAAAGGATTTCAGAGGGAAATGGATGCCAAATTGGAAAGGACTTTATGTAGTAAAGAAGGCATTTTTCGGAGGAGCGCTGATTTTAATTGAGATGGATGACAAGAACTTGCACAATCCTATGAATTTAGATTCAGTCAAGAAGTACTTCACTTAAAAAAAAGGAGAGTCCAAGGTAAAAACTCGCAAATGGCGCCTTGAGACCAAATGGGTTTTGAATTGAAAACCTAGGAAAAGGGCAATTCAAATCTTGATCAAAGATTGGGCATGTGGTAGTCTGGTTATCCCTGAATGAACAAGGAAGAGAGATGTTGCGTCTTGGGGCATCAACAAAGTATTTTGGATCTCCAAAACACATATCAAGTTCAAAAGGGTCCTCGAGAAGTTAGTGCAAAGAAATTCATGCTATGATATTCGAGGCACCTATTTTCATCTTATTCACTTTAAGCAAATTTGCTATGTTGATTAATCTATTCATTTCGAGCCTTGATCCTAATAAAATTCGATCTTATCCATTACTACAATCTTCTTCAAGCATTTTTACATTGAAATAACAATTAATGGACTAATAATATTCAAGTAAATGGAGTTCTGCATATTGCTTTGAAAGGTTTTCTAAATAGTAAAAGGATTTGAAAACAGGATCACTGTTCAGAACTAACCGAACTTAAGGGTTGGAAACATTTGAGAAAGAATAGTCTAAATTATGACTATATTTTTGGATTTTCTGTTAAAGATACCGGCTGAACAAGAAGGCATGGTAACATATCGAGCAATGAAAACCTTAGCATAAAAAAGGGATCATTCTCAAAAAATGACATTCTGCATTCATGCAAATATCATTCATCCACATCTAGTTAGGATCATTTGATTCATTCCGATCATGACATCCTAATCACTAGGCATAAATAAGCCCATGAAATGGATTCTATAAGCCATGTTCCCCAGAAAACGGTGTAACAGACTAGTGAAACCACAAATCCTATACCCCTGAAGTTGCATTGGGACGAATTATAGTCATCGTGGCGAATCTTATCTCCTTGAAGTTGCAGTGGAGCAGATTAAAGTCATAAATATTATGTCCCTGAAATTACAGTGGAGCAGTCGTCGTAGCGGATCTTATTTCCCTGAAGTTGCAGTGGAATAGATTAAAGCTACAAATTACACATCTTATCTCCCTGAAGTTGCAGTGGAGCAGTTTGAAGTCACTAGTCTTATCTCCCTGAAGTTGCAGTAGAGTAGACTAAAAATCACAAATCTCATCTCCCTAAAGTTGCAGTAGAGCGGATTGAAGTTATATATCTTATTTTCCTGAAGTTGCAGTGAAGTAGATCGAAGATAGCAAAATCTTATCTCTCTGAAGTTGCAGCAGAGCAGATTGAAGCAACTAATCCTATCTCCCTGAAATTGTAGTAGAGCGGATTAAAGCGACAAATCCTATACCTCTGAAGTTACAGTAGGTTGGATTAAGTCTACCATAGCAAGTCTTATCTACCTGAAGTTGCAGCAAAGCAGACTAAAACCACAAATCTCATATCCCTGAAGTTGCAGCGGAATAGATTGAAGCTACAAGTCTTATCTCTCTGAAGTTGCAGTGGAGTGGATCAAAGCAACAAGATGCAGTAGATTGAAATGAGGCTACTTGAAGAAGAGAATCACCAAAAGAAGTTAAGAACTCGACAAGACCAGGCAAAATTGACCCTTTTTAAAGTTTTTGCTTCGTTCCCGTTGCACGATAATGAGCAAAGAGGGACAACTATAGTGGGCCAATTTAGCCCGGGCCCAAACCAAAAAAATAAAACCAAAATAAAAATAAGTCCAATTAGAGAGTCCAAATTACAAGCCCAAATTTAGAAAACCCTAACCCTCTCTACTGCCTTGTACGAAAACGAAAAAAACGCATTTCCCCCGCCTCCGTCAACGCCTGCAACAAGCAAAACAAAGAAATAGCAGAAGCAATGACAAAGCAAACAGTAGGAACAATAAAAAACTGTATAATCGGCTATAAAAGCCCAAATCCAATTTGTAATGGTTACAGACACTACATCAAATAAAAAAAATAGATTCTGAATATACAGAAAAGAAGTTTGAAACGCAAAAAAATCAAAGGTACCCCCTTTTTTATTTTTCTTCTTCGAAATAAATAAATAGGAAAATAAAAATCTTACCCGACGTTTCGTCTTCTACTCCTCTATTGAACGTTTCTAGCGTTGAATACCCAAGAACCCCTGTGGGTTCTGATAAGGATTCAAAAAAGCAACGGGATGGACGTATTTCGTATATACCTTTTTTTTTAAAAAAAAAGTCCGCTCTAAAAGGGTTTTTTTTTTTTTTTGAAAAGGGACAAGAGGACTGGAAAAGGGCTGAAAAGGCCTGATTTTTCGTATCTCCGGCTGCCATCTACGGTGGAGCCACGGCAGGGCTACGACGGAGCCACGGCGAAGGCCTGCCGGAACCCTAGGCCGGAGTTAGGGCCAGGGAGAGAGAACAGAGAAAAGAAAACTCTTTTTTTTTAGGGTTGCGGTTAAAATGACAAATTTTAAGGTTTTTTTTCACATTTATACTGCCCTCATACGATGTCGTTTCGGGCAGGCTTCTGAAGCCTTAAAACGACGTTGTTTCTTCCAAGGATTTGCGTTTCAACCCGACCCGCTAGCAAGATTCACGTGTTTTCATTTTAGGGGATATTTATGCCCCAGGTCCTTCCACTTTTAAAGCTGGTTTCAATGGGGTTCCATTTTTTTTAAATTTTGCCACTGAATTCTATTGTGTCTTCAATTCGGTCCTCTTGAGAACGATGTCGTTTTGGGAACAGGGAATAATTTCCCAATAGGTCCCCTTGTTTCGTGCGCATTTCACTTTGGCCCTTTTATTATTTATTTTATTTAATCTACTCCTTTTATTTTGTTTAAGTTTCAATTAAGTCTTTATTTATTTAAATTTATTTATTTATTTATTCATTTATTATTTCTTTCATATGTAAGTTTTTTTGAGTATTTATTATTTTTTAATATTCGAAATTGGTTTATTTCCTTCATTGTGCATTTGTATTTTATTTCATTTTATTTTTATTAACATTATTATTACCATTATTATCATTATTATTATTAGTAGTAGTAGTTTATGTTTGAATAATTGACATTAAAATTAATACATTATTTCATTTATTTATCTACTTATTATCCTTTTTATATGTATAATATATATATATATGTACATAATGTTTATATTTTTCTTTTTGTGCACTTATTATCTGTATTATTTTTACTATTATCGTTCACATCATTTTAAACATTGTGTTTATATCATTTTAAATATTATATTAGTTTTCACCCAAATTCGTAAAAAGGAAAATTTTCAAAAAAATAGGCAATGTTCCGTATTTGAAAGATTCGATAAAATCGTGCCCTAACTTACGGGGTTCCAGTTTTTCTCGTTGAATTCGAATAATCGAATATTCTTTTAAAAATTAAAACGAGTGAGATTTCAATAAAAATAATGGCAAGCTTATTCTTAAAGGTTCAAAATATCGTGTCCTAACTTACGGGACGTTAGTCCTAACTTAAGAGACGTGACGTTTAGTTGCCTCGAGATAAGAAGGTTTCGATATATTTTTTGACTTTGTAGCAGGCCCAATTTGCCCGGGGCCCAACCAAGTTAAAAACACAAAATAAACCCAAAAAAAAAACAAATAATAATATTCCATCAAGAGTCGAATTACAAAAATTAAACCAACCCAAAATCTAAAAGGCCCGACAGGCCCAAAACATTAAAATTTTTCAAAAAAATTTAGGGTTTCTAAAACCCTAAAATAGCCTAACCGCCAACCTTCCGCATGCCTCTGCCACCACTGTCTTCAGCCGCCGCTACTCATCACCCCTCGCACACTTCTGACACCTGCAACAGAGAAGCAAAAACACGCAACAGAAGGCAGCAAAAAGAAACAAAGAAGAAAAAAAACAAAGAATAACAGAGGACAAAATAGAAACAAACAAAAAGGGATCTTTGTAAATCGGTTATAAAAGCCGAAACGAACGCCTTGTATTTTTTTATGAGCACTTAGAAATCAAAAACAAGAATAGAAACTTTGAAGGTTGATTTCGTTTTTTCTTTCGTTTTTTACTTTTATTACTGTTGTTTTCTATTATTTTTTACTTATTATTTTCAAACTTTTAAAACGAAATAATGAAAAAAGGGTAAAGTTCTTACCTTTCCGATGATCAGTGTCTCTTTGGGAAGCCGAAAGGATTGGCCCGATCCATCTCGGATTTTGATTTTCGAGTGTTGTGATGTTAAAACGATGTTTGGAAGGCTGAATGACTAAAAAGGGCATTTTTTTAGACCCCCGCCGCCGCATACGGTGGTGCGCGGTGGTCCGTGACCAGACAGTGATCGGCATCTGGGGGGCTTGAGAGAATTTTTTAAAGGTTTTCTTTTGTTTTTTTTTTTAAAAAAAGGAAGTGAAAATGATTTTTTTTTGGGCAAAAAATGACTTATATAACGATCAGAAACGACGTCGTTTTGGGTAAGGGTTCCTAACGCCAAAACGGCGTCGTATGAGGCCCCAACCCACGCGCGTGACCCGACACGGGGAAGGATCCGCGCGTTTTGTACAATTGGGCCATTTGCCGCTTTAGCACTTCCTCATTTTTCGTTTTTTAATTCAGTCTTTTTATTTTTTTAATTTTGCCCCAATATATTTTCCTTTGTTCCAATTTGGCCCTGCGCAAAACGCAAGACATAGAGGCTAGGGATATTTGCCCATTTGATCCTCTTTGTTTTTCTGCGCATTCAATCGGGCCCTAATTCGTTCTATTTTTTTAAATTCATTCCCTTAATTTTATTTCTATTCTGATTCAGTCCTTGGTCAGTTGGATTTCAATTTTGTTTTTAATTTAGTATTTATTTATTCATTTTAAATATTATATATATTATTCATTTTAAGTCTCCTTTATTTTATTTTAAATTATTTTATATATTAATTATTTTTAAATTGTTCTATATTAAAATGCTTTATATATTACTATTTTTAAACTTGTTTTTATTATTTAAAATTGTTTTATTATCCATTTTAAATTATTTCATATACTTTATCTTAAATTCTCTTTGTTCATTTTAAAATGTTTTATCATTATTTGTTTTAAGTTTTCTTCATGTTATATTTTATACTTTATATATATATATATATATATATATATATACTATCTGTTTAAAGTTTTTATACATCATCTTTTAAAAATTGTTTTGTATATTATTGATTTTAAATATATTTTTTTACATTATCTATTTTAAACTAATTTATTATCACTTCAAAGTGCATGTTTTACATTTTATTTATTTTAAATTGCTTTTTACTTGTTGCAAATGGTTGTGCATGTTGTTTAATTTATTTGTCCCTGTTTATTGATGTCGATATTTAAATAGTACGAGTTATGTGATTATTATTCTTTTATGTAGTATAACTTGCTTATTCGTATTTTCATATCATTGTTGTTCATTCGTATAGTATTTTATTCATGTATTATTGTTCCATGATCGTCTATTTTCAAATTATGCCATCACATTGTGCATTAAGCCCCAACACGTTTATCCAACTTAGATCGTCGTATTTTACTTCAAACAAAATAAATGCCCGTTGTTAAATATTATACCTGCTATCGTTTTTTAATAAATTAAACATTTTATTAAAACAATTAAATCACGAGGTGATCCGATTACACCTCATAAAAAAGATCGGTGGCGACTCCCAATTTTCGTTTTTTAAATAAAAGTCGAGCCTTCAAAAAAAGGTTTCCACAAGTAAAATGAACAGCGCCCATAAATACGGCCATTAAGCCTCAACTTGCTGCTACTTTGTTATTTGCTCAACTACCATTTTCAACTTTAAACACAAATTCTTTCGTATCGAATAATAAGTATTTACGATATGTGAGTCTTCGTTCTAATATATATTATTTATTAATTTTATCTAACTCCTTTTGGTTTGATATGAATTTTTTCGATTTTTCGTTTATTATACTCTATATTAATTTGATTCCATATTGTAATTCGTTTGACATATATCTATACTTTAGGGGGAAGGGAGGGATAGGCAGGGGAGCCCCTCTAAGATGAAAAATCGTTAATTTTAGTCCCCAAATGTATAATAAATTTATAGTTTGGACACAGAAAAAATACTAGAATTTCTGTTTAATCATTTTGAAAACCATAAAAATATAAACTAATACAATAATAAAATTACATTTTAACTCTTATAAAATTATATAATTTAGTCTTCACTCCCTAAAATTTTTTTTGACTTCCCCTCTGCTATACTTACATTGTACATGTGAATGAACTTTATTTGTAATGGTGAAACTCTTCAAAAAATATTCTCAATAATTATCTAGTTAAAATCAACCAACAAAAAAATTAATTTAAAAATCGAAATAAAAATCATATTATAATTTTTTGAAATTAAAATAAGTTTTTTTATCATTTAAACAAAAATCAAAACCTGTATTCAGGAGTGAAACTAGAGAGGCTGACAGGGCTTGGTCCTCCTAAAATAGAAAATTTTCTATTTAGGACTTTTAAATTTTTTTAAATTTTAAATTAATAAAGGTAAAATTACATTTTAACCCCCTAAAATGATAAAAATTTAATTAAATAAGCTATTAAAATGATGAAATTACTACCGTAAAATTTATAATTTAATTTTTATCCCTAAAAATGGTTGCTCATTACTCCCATGCGATTTCATATTCCTACATGGATAGTTAAAATCAAACCCAACAAAACCTCTCAACTTGTCTATCAAATTGACTGTGTTCGAATAAAAAACCTACGGTTTTAAGTTAATTAAAGCTTATAAAAACAATATTAATGTTTTTGCAACTTGTCGGATTAAACTGTTTTGGAATCTCTTTAATTAATATTAATGAAAAAGAAAATTATTTTCTTTTTTTTTCTATTATTGAAAGCATGCAATTAATTAATTAATTAGTTATTTATATTTTATTAAATCTAAATTATTTCTTGATTATTTATATTGGAATAAATTTTCTAATGGTATGTAGTACAAAATCTATCATGTCATTATCATTTTTTATTTTACATATAAATAAAATATTAATATTTTAATTATATTTTAATTGGGCAATGCTAAAAAAAACGAAAATTAGCCTAAGTCAAAAAGAAATCAGAGGAATAAGACAAACATTAGAGTTGACTAAATAAAGATTGTACTTACGTACGATATCAAACACTTAGTGAATAAAAAATTTAATTACTATATTTTTATGAAAAGTTAATTTTTTTCTTCATATTGGATAATTTTATATTGTAATACATAAAAAAACAAAAATACGTTGTGAGGTCATTTTAGAAATAATTTTGGTACCTAGTAGTAAAAGTATCATGGATATTCTTGAACTAGGAGTCGGATTGTATTTTGTCCCTTCTACTCAAAAAAATGGATAAAATAGCTCTTGTACGTTAGATGAAAGAGCAAATTGATTCTTCTATTAAAAATTTCATCCATTTCTACTATTAAAAATTGGTCCATATATATCAACATAAAGTACATGTGACGCTGTTTAGTTACTACATTAGTCACACTAGTTTTTAACGGTACAAATGGATGAAAATGTTTAACAAAAATGATTGATTTGCTTTTTGGTTTAATGCACAGGGATGAATTTACCCATTTTTTGAGTAGTGGGAGAAAAATATAATTTAACTCTTAATATAGGGTCTGTATGGTATTTTTTCTATCCCTATTCCTTATCTTGACATTCAATTCTCTTACTACTATTGATATTATTTTTTAGTCCAAATCACTAACACTGTTAAAAAATAGTTTCTCGACTTATATAAACTTTTAAAAAAAAAACGACCCAAAATTTCTTATTTCACTTAAAATTCAAAATTATGATTATTAAAATAATTATTTTTAACTATTTAAAAAAAATTAGCTCAACCTCATGATTTGATTTTTAAAAAAAAAATTTAATAAGAAGAAGAAGAAGTACATCTCCATTTGTTGAATATAGTATGGGGAGTAATACTACAATTTTACCCAAATTATAATGTAATAGTGCATATTCTTTTCATTTTTCATATGAGAAAGAAATTAATAATAATAATAATAATAACAATGCTAAAGCTACATATTACAGGCGTTTAAATTTATAAATGTCAACGGCTTCACAAAAATGGCATCACCTTCACCACTTTGCATGCATTTATAAGCTGAACCAATCTCAAATATTACACAAAATTTAAATAAATAAATAAATGTAAGAGAATTTGAGGAAAACGATGAAGCTGGTTTGGTCGCCAGAAACAGCTTCAAAAGCTTACCTAGAAACTGTTAAATCAGTAAGTTAAATTTCATGTCTTTTTAATTATATGTTTTTCTCTTCTTCTTTTTTTAATTTTCTGTTCTAATATATAGATTGCTTTGCAGTGTCGTATTTTCAACGACTCCGGAGTTGCTGAGTTCTTATCGGCAATGGCGGCGGGTTGGAACACGAAGCTAATCGTCGAATCATGGTCATACGGTGGTCCTGTAGCTACAAGCATCGGCCTCGCCGTAGCAGCCCGTCACACGAGCGGTAGGCACGTGTGCATAGTCCAAGACGAACGATCGAAATCGAGCTACGTTGAGGCCATGGCGGTGGCCGGGGTGCCGTCAACAGTGATTGTCGGCGACGCGGAGGAAGCTATGGAAGGGTTATCGGGCATTGACTTCCTCGTCGTTGACTCGAAACGGAAGGATTTCGCTAGGGTTTTGAGGTATGCTAAATTGAGTCATAAGGGTGCGATTTTGGCATGCAAGAATGCATGTAGAAGAGCCATTTCAGGGTTCAGGTGGAATAGGGTGCTTGGTAAAGAAGCACGTGTCGTGAGATCAGTGGTTTTACCTGTGGGGCAGGGACTGGATATTGCTCATATAGGGGCTGATAGTGGTGTTGTGGGGTACAAGAACAGTTCTAGCCGTTGGATTAAACATATCGATCAACGATCGGGAGAGGAGCATTTTTTTCGAGGCTAATTTCTTTTTTTCGATATTTTTGGTCCTTTTTGTAAATATCAATAATTAAAAGAAAATGTTAATTTAGCGATTAAAACTTATAAGTATATTTATATTTTGTATTTAATCAATAAATTAACATTTTTATCATTATTAGAAGATTAAATGGGCACTAGTATAATTTAAGAGATTAACTCATTTAGCAAAGATTAACAAATATTTGTTAATAAATATGTGTTTGAGTGTCAAATTAATAGAATTTATAAATGTGTAAGGTTAAATTTATTGAATTATATAGGATCAAAATGATAAAATTACAAGTGTTGTTATACTAATTAAAAAAGATCATGCTATCATTTTTATTAACAATTTAACGGAGAGTGGTCAAAACAGAATTGATAAAAAACCGTTAATTAATTGAAAGATTTTATAGTTTAGTGGCTAAAGTAGAAATAGTTTAATAGTTGAGTGATTAATAATGTAATTTATTTTTTTTTTTTAAGAGAAAGGGAATAAAAAGTGATCATTGAACTAAAAAAATGAAGTTAGAAACAGATAAAAATATAAATTATTAAAAAGGTTAAAATAAAAAAATTGTATAAAAAATCTCAAATAAAATTATTAATTTTCGAATAGATCAGAAACAAAATTATGGTATGAAATAAAAAAAATCAAAACCTTATTTATTCAAAGGAATTTCAGTTGATTGAATTAATCTTTGATTATTTAATCATAATTTAAATTAAAATTGGAAACAATGAATGGAAATTCGGATATTGAGTTAAATTATCAGTTTCCATTTTTCTTTATTAAGCTCATATATGGGCTTTTTTACACTAATAATATAAAAAATAAATAATTATCAAAATGGAATAGGTAAGAAATTAAATACAAAAACTAATAATCATTAGGTTTTTTTTTTTTACAAAGGAATTTTTTTGTGTCACTACTGTGTCAGGCAACATCAGTATGTATTTTTAAAAAATATCTATATTTTTTGGGGTATACCGAGGTAAAAAAATATCTTTTAATGATGTTGTCGTCATGTCAGGTTGCATTGACGAAATTTTTTAATATTTTATTTTACTGTTGATAAAAAAATTGAATAAGAAAAAAATTGAGAAATCAGAAGAAAAAAAGTCTGAAAAGAAAAAAAAACAAGGACCTGTGATTGTCCGATCACGTCTGCATTGGGCCGTCAGACTGGTGTTGCCTAGCTGTCAAAATTCTTTGTATTTTTCTCTTGTTAATTTCGTGGACATTGTCAAAATTCTATGGAACGTCCAGAACATCTTGTTTGCACCCAAATTGTCACAGAATGCGATCTCCATTTTACCACTCAACTATTGAAATATTCAACATGGATCCGTTAATACACCACACGAGTAAGTGCACGTGAACTGACGAAGGAATGACAGCCGCAATGTCTGGCTCCATATATGGTATCCACACAAATTGCACAATTAATAATATGGTTATTGTAACATCCTGAATTTTTGGGCCTATGCGTTTAATATGTAGGATATGTTTAATGTGTTAATTTAAGTGTTAGGGGTCCAAATTGGGCTCAGGCTTAGGTAGAGGCCTTGATTAAAATTTTCTGTTTGGGCACTATAGGGGTTTAAAAGGTAGTATCTACGTTTAAAATACCAAAGTGGGCTTGTGGCCCAATCTTAGGAGGTGACGCCACACAAGGGAGTAAGGGGTCCAAATTTAAGTTTCATGGAGCCCAATTCTTTTAATTTAAGTTAGCTAAATTTTGGGCATTAGGATTAGGTGGAGTGGATGGCAACAAGGCTAAAATTTAGGGGTTTTAATGTTAAAAATATGTGGATAATAAGCAGATAAAGGCTATTGTTTAGGAATGTATTTTTTGAGGATAATAAGCAGATAAAGGCTAAAATTTAGGGATTTAAATGTTTAAAATATGTGGATAATATGCTGATAAAGGAGGGAGGAGTTAGAGATAATTAAGTCTCTTTTAGATGAGCTAGTAGATTAAGATAAAGGAGAAAAGATAGGATTTATCTGCAAGGTTAGGTAAGTGCCGAAATTTCTATAAATAGGGGGAATATCTCTTCAATTTTGGCATTTGGGGTTTTTCTCTCATTCTTTTCTCTTCTTCTCTGAGTAAAAGCCGAAAAATCCTAAAGTTCCATCTTCTTCTTCATTCTCTGCAAAAGCCGAAATCTCTAAGCCTATTCCCTCATCTTCACTTTGATTCAAAAGCCAAAACTACACCTATTCTTCTCCTTAATATTCATTGGCCGAATCTCCCTTAGCCATCTTTTCAATTTTTAGTTCTTTCAAAAGCCGAAAGCGCGATAGATCATCTTTCCGAGATTTTTCCTAGAAGCCGAAACTCATAGATCTCTAAGTTATAGAATCGTGTTACATTCAGGATTTCAAGGTAAGAGGATTTGTTTATTCATATATATAAAATCGGGTAGAATACTAACTATGGCCGAATATAGGAGAGGCCTATTTTCACATCTTTCCGGCTTTTTGAAGCAAAGCGTAGATCGGTTTAGCAAGGATATCTACATTAATCAGGTGTGTAATACTTCCCCACCATCTAGATCTAATCATAAAATGCATGATCATAAGATTTATATATGTTTTGATAATTGCAAACATCTCGATTTATTGATAAAAGCCCAAGGAGGGTAAAAGCGGATCCCAGGTTAGTAAATAATCTGTTTAAATGTTGTAAGTAAAATACTTGTATGTGATTGCATGGGTTGGGTTGATGAAAGGAGGAAGTTATACGTTATATGTGTAGCGGTTTATACCGTGATCTGTTACATGTTGTAGCGGCTAATGCCGTGATCTGTTATAAGGGCTTCGGCCATAATATGTTGATGAGTAGCATGACTGCCATCTTGGCGTGTAGCGGTGTGGGTCGATTGTAGAAATCCCCAATGGTGTGAGCGGTTGGTACGGGGGCGTGTAGCGGATGGAAACCTAGGCAAACGGGTTGGGCCTTGCATATTATTTGTTATTTAAATGAATGAAATTATTAATCTGTTTTATGGGCCTAAGGCCCAAAATCTAGTGGTGCATGAGGGTTGCACACTAAGTCTCGTGACTCAACCAATTAATTAATATTTCAGGTAGCACTTAGTGCATCGGACCGGGCTGGAGAGGAGCGCGTTTGGATTCAGCAAAAAGACTCTAGTTTATTATTTTATATTTTTTTAATGGGTTTTAAATCTCGTTGTAATAAGGCCATGGGCCACTAGTTTATATTTTGTTTTATTATGGGCTTTTATTACTTTTAGTTATTTAAATTTTTATTTTAATTGAACTAAGGCATATTTTATTTAAACTATCAACTATTTATTTTTCCAACTATTTATTTTTCCTGAATAAAAGGATAAACTTCAGAAAAATATTTTCTGAAAATACGATATGTTTTCCAAAATTTTCTTAGTGACATACCAGATCCGGTTGTAATGTTTGGGCCGGGTTTGGGGTGTTACAGTTATAGTGATATGAGTAAAATAACATAAATAAATAAAGTAGTTACATGACATTAATATAATTTTATTTTAGGAAAAAAATTACCCCATTCCCGACGTGTGCCTCAATCATTTGTCAGTAGACAACAAGGGTTTTCGACTACCCGATACCCAGACAAGTATACCATCTAAAAATAAAGCAAACTTGTTAGAACATATTTTCATATAAAAAAATTTATTGATCCAAGTTTTAATATTTTTTTTTACCTATTGATAAGTGGGAACACGTGTTTGGTGACCCACTGATGCTAGAAATGGCATCCTGTATAGAGACCAGAAATGCAACAGTATCAGACACTCGCCTATATCTTGTATTCCGTATCTTGTTACCCGTCAAAGCTCACGATACAACGTTGCTAATACTGTTGAGCCCCAACTGTACGAACGGGCAACTTCCGAATCAAATAATAGGGTCAAGTACATCAAGTGGACTTTATTATTATTTGCATCCGACATAAGTACCCCCTATCATTTGCAATATATATGCCTAAATAGCGCACATCTTCTCCCGCTTCAATGACACTACTCAATAAGATTTCAAAATTTTCCTTCAACCAGGAAAATTTCAAACTCATAAATCTAGCTTCACCATCACCGAGCGAGCATCGAAGCAAGTGATAGCAGAGCGTCGTAGGTTTGAACACTTTACTTGAACCCATGGTTTGAACACTTTACTTGAACACATGATCGCATTACCGTCAGCTATAAGCCTGAGTTACAGTGCGACATCTGTCAGGGTGATGGTGCACTCCCCACATAACAAATGAAATGTGCTCGTCTTCGGGCGCCACCACTCAACCAATGTGGATATTAAGTCGGCCTTCAACTCAAACATCCGGAGTAATACCACTGATCCAAATCCGGCATCATCCAAGTATGACATAATCCATTTGTCTGGCCACTAGCTCAAACCATGAACACGCGCCTTCAACATGCAATACTCACCTTAACCATATTAAATTGTCACATTATATTAAATCTTCCAATTAAATATAAAATGACATGCAACTTTATAAATATACCTGCGAATAAGAAATAATAATTTTTTTATTGGCACATTAATCATCCTTGTTGTATGATCATTTGCTCTAATCAAAGAACTCATTTCGATATCTGTACAAACAATAAAAAGTTTAATCATCGACTGAACAAATACACAATATACGAATAATAAAAATATTTTTTTCCTAACCCATTTTCGTAATTAATTTTTTAATACCATTTTTTGTAAAATATAAATTATAATATAATATTAAAATATACAAACTATTATTACAAAAAAAAAATCATACACTACTAAAACTATCTTAATATATCCATGAACATTAAACACAAATCTAATTTTTAAAAAAAAAATATAATGTTAAAAGTTATATCTAAAAATTAACAATAATCTTATCTAAAATATAAAAAAAAATATATTTTTTTCCAAAATATACTAAACCTTTTTTTCTCCCAACCATATTTTTTCCTCCCGATGGTGGATATGATAGGGAGGACCAAACCCCCTTTTATATACTAATCATAAAAAAATTGAAAAAGAAAAGAAATAGCCAGGAAAGCCAACATCGATCTGACAGCCTACCGCTGACGTGACCGGACAGTCACGAGTCCCTTTTTTTTTGCTTTTCAAGCTTTTTTTTTTTATTTCTCTTTTTTTCTTTTTCAGTTTTTTTTTACCAAGAGTAAAATAAAATATTAAAAAATATCATCGGTGAATCTTTATACTACAATGACACCATTAAAAAATATTTTTTACTTTGGTATACCTAAAGAAATACAGGAATTTTTCCTAAAATATGTACTGATGTCGTCTGACACAATGAAGCCAACAAATTTTTTTTTAAAAAAAAGCTAATGTTTGCAGCATGACTTGGGGGGAAAGTGGGGTGGTGTCAGCGTGTGTCAGGCAGTACCAACAAGAACTGTTCCCTTTACCTACTTTCGTATTTAATTTTTTTCCTATCCCATTTTGATAATTATTTATTTTTTTATATTATTAGTGTAAAAAACCTCATATATTTTATGTTTGCACCTTCAGTATGTATGCCATTTATTGCTAAAATATTTTTAAAATACATATCTAATTGTCTTTTGACAAAAAAAATTTGTACATTTTCAACTTATCAAAATAGAGCATTGTTAATCTCAATGTTCTAGTTATTGGCGAAGGTGATTTACTTTATACCCATGTTGTGGGCTCGTGTCACAATAATTGTATGCTAGTGGTGTAGAGGACAGTGATTTACTCTCACCAATAGTGTATAAATAGAAAAAAAAAATTTGTCATGAAAGTCGTTCGTAAGTGAATCTACATGAAATGTTTACAGTGGCAAACAATCATAAACGAATTCATTTTCAATCTTGTTGAGATTATTTTTTATGCTTTAATATTATTCCTTTCGAAAAAAAGATCAATTGTAAATAGTTTTTGTTAGGAGTAAGGTTGTCCAAGGCTGATGGCTCGACTCTTGTTCAAACACTTGCTTGAACAATTGTTTAAACACTTGCTCAAACAAGACCTTTCAAACAATCTAACTAATGTAACGACCCGGTTTCCAATGGTGTCAAAAATTTATGGTTTCGAGACCTCATTTTCATAAACTGTGCCTATAAATATTAAATAGATATATTTATGAAGTTATTATATAGATGAATTAAATTTTGGGTAATCAATTTACCCAAAATTATGATTAATTAAGGCTTAGGGATTAAATTATAAAATCCAATCACTATAGGTTTTTAATTGATAAAAGACTTAGGGATTGAAATAGCAATTAACCAAAGGTTTAAAATGTCAAATAAACCATTTTACAATAGCAATTAATACATGATGATGGAAGATTCTACTTATGCTAATTAAAGATGAATTAAGCTAAATAAAATATTATTAAATTAGGTGATTAAGGATTAATTAAGGTGTATAAGACAAACTTTAGTGGAATTTGTTGATCTTTTCACTTTTTCAACCATCCAAAACATATAAGAACAAAAGGAGAGAGTTTTAGGTTTCAAAAGCATTCGACCAACAAATTGGAAAGCAATTCAAACCCTTTTTCTTTTATTTTTTTTATGGATTTGAAGTCATGGGAATTTTGATTTAACTATCTCATGTACCAATTTGTAAAACTGTTAAAGTTTTAGAAAGTTTTCATTGTTGATTTCTTGAAGAATTAGGTGTGAAATTGATAGAAATTAAGCTTCGTTTATGAAAATGACTAAATTGTAAAGCTTAATTGTTAGTTTCATACATTAGGGACCAAATTGAATAACATACAAAAATTGTTATGAAATTTTAGTAGGAATAGAAAGGAGGAGGTCCTTAATGAATAAATATGAAATTATATTTTAATTCGAAACTAAGAATTTAAAGTTATGCTTATCCCGAGTTTAGGGGTTAAATTGAGTAAATTGTAGATATACATGCATTGATAATTGCTTTTGAATTGCCTAGAAATTTATATTGATATATGTTTTATGATTGTAAGTAGCTAACACAAAAGCGAGAGTTGTCGACGAATGATACAGGACCCTGGTTTGTATTTCTTTTATTCGAGATCAATTTAATTGTTACTTATTTATGATGTTTTTCATGATATAACATTGAGGTGAGTTATCAATGGCTATTTGAACTGAATTGTTTTGATTGAGATTGAATTTTTAAGATAAGGACTAAATTGAATAGAATGAAAAATAGTATGATTTAATTTATATATGCTATTTGGTATGAATTTGTATTGATATATATTGTATGATGTGATGAAATGATGAATTGGTGATGAGATTAAAGCAAGATATGTTATTAGGATGTTTACTGATTTAGTGTTATATTGTTAATGAATTTGAGTTCCGTCAAATTAGTTGGCATGCCCTAGATAGAAAACCATCACTGCCAAGCTATCCGGGATGGTAGAATGTGTATATAGTGATAGCCATCATTGCCTAACTATTTGGAATGGTAGAATATTTATATATTGAATGACATTGTTGCCGAGCCATCCATGATGGTAGGATAGATAAATTGTGAGAACTATCGTTGTCGGGCCATCCAGGATGGTAAAATGTAAGAATAGTGAAAGCCATCGTTGTTGGGCCATTCGGGATGGTAATTCATTGAATAGCGCGAACTATCATTATCGAGCCACCCGGGATGTTATAATGAGTCTTGGTAGCAAAAGTAATCATTGTCGGGCAACTTGGGATGAAAAAAGTAGCATATAAGTTATGGAATGTTAATAAATTGGTATAATATACTTATATGTGAGTTAAGATAGGTAAGGTATGTAAACTACTATATGTATCATTTGAAAATGAGCTTTGGGGGCCAAACAAATATGAATGAGTCGATAGACTCTAGAAAACGATTGAGTGGTGGGTTAAACGATATATTGGTGTTATATGAGAATGAAATTGAATGTATTGAAGTTGGAATTTGTTTAAAGATAGGTAGTGGATAAGTGATTTGAATTGATTTTACTATTGTTATAGTATGCTCAAATGTGAATATGTTAATAGAATTATTTGGCATTATAGAACATGATTTGAATAGTCATTTATATTATATACCTCATGACAATTTACTAATGCATATGTTATTTTATTTTAAGTCATGAAAGTACCACTGAGTCTATAGCTTAGCGTATGGTTTTTTATTTTGTGCACAGGTTCAGGTACCCTCGAGTCCCAAAAAAGTGAAGTCAACACCCAAACCACATCCACCATGTAACAGCCCGTTTTTAATGAAATCAGAATAGTGGTTTCAGGACCACAAATCCGAAGTGAAAATATTTATTTTATTATTATTTTAATGTCTACAGCATGTTAGTAGAGTCATAAAAATTTCGTTAAGAAATTTTATTGTTTGCATGCTTAATTCGATAAAAAGGACTAAATCGCAAAAGGTGTGAAACTTGAGTTCTACAGGCTAAAGGTACTAAATAGCTATAGAATTAATGTGTATGAGTCCTTATGTGGTAATTAAGCCATTATAATTGTGAGTGGACATTTATGTGCATGATTAAGTGGATTTAATGATAAATAACAAAGGTTAAAAGTGTAATTTAATAAATAAATTAAATTAAATAATTTAATAAAACAAGGTATTATCTTCCTATTCTCATCCCCACAGAATTTTTAAGCTAAAAACAACATGGGAAGAGCTTGAAACATTCGGCTATCTTTCTTCCTTGCATAAGTGATTTTTTATTCCATTTTTAATAATTTCTATGTTTTTGGAGTCGTAGTAGCCTAATCTAGCTAGCCCAGGGACTAGTTTGCAAAACTATTAAAAGATTAGGATTTTTCCATGAATGAATACATGTTGTTTATGATGTTTGATAGAAGAAAATGAACCTTTGTTGTTAGATAAACAACCGTTGTTAAGTAATTTTTTGATAAATTTGTCAATTGGAGATTTAATTAAAAAATATGAAAATTTCATGGTGAAATTATGAAAAAACAATGAAATGTATGAGCTGCTATTAGCCCATATGAAATTCGGCTATTAAATTGTTAAGTAATCAAAACATCAGGGGCAAAAGTGTAATTTTTTAAAAATATAAATTTGGATTGAATTGAGTGGAATGGCTTTTAAATTGATTGAATTTATTCATTTAGATCAAGATAGACCTCGTACGATTTTAGATTGAGGCAAAGAGTAAGCTTCGGATTAATCGAATATGTTTCTACATTTTATCATCGAGGTAAGTTCGTACGTTTTGTTAGAATTAAGTGACCCGAATCCTTATTTAAATAAAATACAATGGTAAAATAAAATAAAAGAAAAATCCCTATAGAACTACACTTCTTTTATTTTATTTTAAATAAGGTTTTTTAAACCTTATTAAACTCCATCTATTTGATATTGATTAGAATAAGGTGTTTCAATCGTACTACACTCCTATTAGAATATGATTTTACAAGCCTATAAATAGACATGGTCTACTCCTCTTGTAATTAATTCGAATTCGACATAGTGAATTTTCTTCTCCTCTGCCCATGGTTTTTTTCCCGAAAGGGTTTCCACGTAAAATCTGAGTGTTCTTTATTTTATTTCTCTTTTCTTTGCAATATATTGTCATTACCAACGTTATATATTTTTTACAAATTGGTATCCGAGCTTCTGGGTTTTCTTTTCATCTCGATCACTGTAATGGCGTCTTTGAAGTATGAAATTTCGCTGTTAGATCGCAACACTAGATTCGCGTTGTGGCAGATTAAGATGCATACAGTTCTTGCACAGATGGATTTAGAGGAAGCCCTACTAGGGGTAGATAAGATGCCTTCGACATTGACGGAGGAAGAGAAGAAGCGCAAGGATTGAAAGGTGTTAACACAGTTACATTTGCATTTGTCTAACGAAATTTTGCAGGATGTGATGAAGGAGAAGACCATCGCTGCACTATGGAAGAGGCTAGAACAAATATATATGTCGAAAACTCTAACTAGCAAGTTGTATATGAAGCAACGTCTTTATGCTCATCGTTTGGAAGAAGGTGTGTCTGTGCATGAACACTTAACAGTGTTTAAAGAAATTCTCTCAAGCTTGGAGGCCATGGAGGTTCAGTATGATAAGGAAGATATAGGGTTGGTTCTACTCTGTTCGTTGCCCCTGTCTTATTCAACCTTTAGAGACACGATTTTATATAGCCGCGAGTCTCTCACACACAGTTGATGAGGTTTATGATTCTTTGACCTCGTATGATAAGATAAAGCATCTTGTGGTTAAAACTGACTCTCAGGGAGAGGGTCTCATTGTTCATGGGAGATAAGATTGGAATGCTGATGATGATCGTGGAAGGACACAAGAACATAATTCTCGCGGTAAATCTAAGGGTAGATCGAAGTCTTCAAACAGAGATAAAATTTGCAACTTCTGCAAGAAGAAATGGCACATTAAATCTGAGTGCTATAAGCTACAGAACAAGATTAAAAAGGAGGCTGCGAATCAAAAGGGAAAACAACTAGAAAATTCCAGTGAAGCTGATGTTGTAGAAGACTACAGTGATGGTGAACTTCTAGTTGCTTCTATCAACAATTCTAAAATGAGCGATAAGTGGATACTTGATTCGGGTTGCACCTTCCACATGTGTCCCAATCGGGATTGGTTTACAAATTACGAAATAGTGTCTGAAGGTGTTGTTTGGATGGGAAATAATGCTTCGTGTAAAATCACAGGTGTTGGAACAATTAAAGTTAAGATGTTTGATGGAGTTGTCAGAATACTTAGTGACGTACGACATGTTCCAGAATTGAAGAGAAATTTAATTTCGTTAAGTACTCTTAATTCAAAAGGGTACAAATACACAGCTGAAAGTGGGATTTTGAAGATTTCCAAAGGTTCACTCGTTGTGATGAAAGGGAAAAGAAAGACTGTCAAGTTATATGTTTTGCAGGGTTCTACTGTTATTGGTGATGCAGCTGCCGCTTCCTCTTCCTTGTCAGATGATGATATTACTAAACTTTGGCATATGCGCCTAGGGCATATGAGAGAGAATGGCATGGCAGAATTGAGCAAAAGAGGACTTCTTGATGGGCAAGGAATTTGCAAACTGAAGTTCTGTGAGCACTGCGTTTTTGGGAAGAAAAAGAGAGTTCGATTCACCAGAGGAATCCATAACACGAAGGGAACGTTGGAGTATATTCATTCTGATCTGTGGGGGCCATCAAGAGTGCCTTCGAGAGGTGGAGCTAATTATATGCTAACTTTTATTGATAATTTTTCCAGAAAAGTTTGGGCATTCTTCCTGAAGAAGAAAAGCGATGTGTTTTCCGCATTTAAGTCTTGGAAAATTGTGATTGAAAAACAGACGGGAAAACAAATAAAATACCTCCACACAGACAATGGCTTAGAGTTTTGTTCTGATGAGTTTAATAAAATGTGCAAGTCAGAAGGGATCGTGAGACACTTGACAGTTCGTCATTCTCCACAGCAAAATGGCGTTGCAGAACGAATGAACAGAACGATCATGGAGAAGGTTCGATGTATGTTGTCGTAACCATTTTTTAAAAACGGGAATCAACTTGGTTTTGAAAATAAAACGGGAGTCGCCACCGACCTTTATTTGGTGTGATCGGATCACCTTTGTTTTCATAAAACGTTTTAATTTACTAAAACAGTGTTTTTGGTCTACGAATTTTAAAACGGGTTCGGAAGTCGGTTACGTGCGAGGAAGGGTTAGCACCCTCGTCACGCCCAAAATTGGTACCAAATTGATTACTTAATGTCCCATTGTCGGCTGAAAATTTAAAAAGAAAATCGATCCGTTTTTTTGGAAATATTTTAGTTTTCTCGAATTGAATACCAAGATTTCCTTGTTCCGGAGAAACATAATATCACATCCAGTACGTAGGACACGATGATTTTAATCCTCGAATCCAAGATCATCTCATAATTCTCAAATCTCACGCATTAAAAATATCAAAAGGCTATTCAAATATTTAGTCGAATGAAAGAACCGAAACCCAACACATAGGGCACGACTTCTCGAGTTTCCAAACATAGAATATTGCTTTATTTTGGAAAACTCTTGTTTTTGGATGAAATTTATAAAAAATCGGGTTATGTCTTAAAGAAACATTATTTAAAGCGTGAATAGGGGTCATGCTCGTCAAATAATGGTCATGTAACATGAATTTGGCGTAACAATAATATAATACATATAACACTTAACATGGGAATCTTTAATCTAAAGTATTAACACGCATGAATAATAATAACGATAATGGAACAATAATATAAACAAATAATAATGATGATAATAATATGAAAATACGAATAAACAGATTATAATGCATGCAAGAACGATAATCACATAGCTTACATTATTTAAATACTAATATTAATGGGCAAAGAACAATGAACTAAACGATCTTAAAAATAATAATACATAAAACAATTTTAATGAAAGAATAAATTAACAAAATCGATTGTAAGCAAAGAACACATAAAGAAATAAAGTAGATAATATTTGAAACAATTTAAGATAATGTCAAAATTTAAAATCAACTATATACATAAAGTTTAATAATATACAAAAACTTTAAAATAAATAGGTAATAATGATAATAGCAAGAAGTAATGATAATAAACATAGTAGTAATAATAATAAATATTGAAGAATAAATAATAGTTATAAAAAGATAATAATAATAATAATAATAATACAATTTTAAGAAAAATAAATAATTAAACTCGTTAATCATGTCAAGGACTAAATTAAAAACGGACTAACATTTAAGGTATACATTTAAAATAAGGGAAAAGTCATTAAGGGTCGAATTGAAACGCACCCAAAAATAGTAGGGACCAAATGGGTAAAATTCCCAACCCTCGTGCGCAACGCTTCAACTGACCTGGGCATGGACTAAATTAAAACGCAACAGAAATAATAGGGCGCAATTGCAAAAAGGAAAATAAAGTAAAATAGGACTTGATCCAATAACGTCACAAAAACTGGGGATTGATTGCGCAAATATTCCTTTTGGGGAAAGTGCGCAGTAACCTTGTTAACCAAACGACGCCGTTTCGTCTATCATTTAAGAATCCCTAAATTTATTTTAAAACATTTTAGCCTTCATCTCCCTTAAACCTAACAGCCGCAGCCTCCTTTTATTCTTTCAACCAAAGGAACCCAACAAGGTAGCCTCCTCTTTCCCCATTCTATCCTACGAACGGGCGTCCCTGACCACTGTCCATCATATCACCACTGTAATCGGTGGTCCACGACGTGAGGTTAGGGGATTTAGCACCTGCCTCGAGGCCGTCTTTCGAAAGCCATGCCTTCGGACTCCGAGGAGCCGAATGAAGGAAAAAGAAACTCTCCCCTTTTGGCCTTC
This sequence comes from Gossypium australe, assembly GCA_005393395.2. Classification (NCBI taxonomy): domain Eukaryota; kingdom Viridiplantae; phylum Streptophyta; class Magnoliopsida; order Malvales; family Malvaceae; genus Gossypium; species Gossypium australe. Next base: position 99,179,010 of record CM016625.1, read on the forward strand.
GATCCAATTTCGACTAGGGAGAGAAGACTCCGACGAAGGGACCCCGGAGTCCAGCTAAGTTCTTTTCTTTTCTTTCATTTTTTTTTTTTGCAAAAGGATTTAAAATAAATAAAAAAACAGTAAATGATAATAGAAAATAACCAGAATTAACCTTAATGCTTCTATTATGTCTTTGATTGCTGAAGGTTTGTATTTTTTTTATTTTTTTTGAATGCAGATCCCCCCTGTTTACATTGCTCTTGGATGGCTTTATAGCCGAAAATACAACATAGTATTCTATTATTCCACTATTTTGTTCCATGCTCCTCTGTTGTTAGTTTCATTCTCTGTCTGCAGGGTATGGGCAAGGCAGTGACCAACGGAGACCGAGGCGTTTGGGGAAGCATCGATCGTCAGGGGGCGTGGGCGCAGAGAACGACACGCGTGGGAAGTGGTAACGACCCGCGTGGGCAGTTGGAGTGACGCGCGTGTGGGTGACGCGCAGCGGCGCTGAAAGGGAACCCTAGGGTTTTCTTCTTTTTCCTGTATTGGGTTATTGGTCTTGGGGGTATTGGGCTAGGCTTTGGGTCATTTGGGCCGTGTAAATGGGCTCGTAATTGGGTTTTTGTAATTCCTGAATTGGGTTTAATATTAGTCTGCAAAAAGACTGGACTTTATCATTTGGTTTTGGTTTTAATTTTGTTTTGGACCTATTTTTAGTTGGGCTGTATTGGGCTTTTGGGCTGCCATTTGTGTAACATCCTAGATTAGGGGTTATGCGTTCGTGCATCATTCATGAGTAGTAGGTTTTGGCAGTGTTTGGAAGTGAATTAAGGGTTTTTAAAATCCTAGGATGGAAGAGAAAGCTTTGGACAATTATTGGTTTATAAGTTAAAAAGGGGGGGCTAGGCTAAGGTAGCCTTAAGAAAAGTTTTGGGGAGTTTAGGACACAAGAAGTGATGTGGAAAAGTGGCAAGGGACGCCATCTAAAGCGCAAGGGTTATGGCATCAAGTGAAGTACTTTGAGGGAAGAATCCCATTGTGTGCATTTTTGCTTAATTTTATGAAATAGCATGTTTACTGTGATATGGATGTGTGGTGTGCATTATTAGAATCTTGGAAATGTATGGAAATGTATGGAAATGTATGGAAATGTATGGAAATGTGTGGAAATGTATGGAAATATAAGGCAATGTAGGGAAATGTAGGGAAATGTAAGGAAATGCTTTGAAAACGTTAAGTTTAAAAGAGGAAAGTGAACATTTTTGAAACTAGGGGATGTAAGGAAATGATGTGGAAATGGTTCAAAAGAGGAAAGTAAACATTTCTGGAAACTTGGAAATGTAAGGAAATGTCAAGTTTAAAGAGGCAAACGAAAATTTTTGGAAACTTGGAAATGTAAAGAAATGTCAAGTTTTAAGGCTTAAAAAGAGAAAACTAAGGCAAGGTGGCCTTAAGAAAAATAATAGGAGGAATTTGACACACAAACAGGCTTGGAAAAGTGGCTTGGAAATGCCACTTAAAGCCCAGTAAGTGACGCCACAGGCAGGTGCAATTGGGCCTAGGTTCGAGTCACATGGGAAGCTAAAATAAAAGTTTTTATTTTCGGCAAGGAAGGGAGGTAGTGGACGGCAAAGGGAGACTAGGGGAGGAGTTTAAGATGAGGTTTTATTCTTATTAAAATTCGGCTAAAAGGGGAGATAAATGTGGATATTATTTCTTTTATTTTGATAGATAAGGAAGAGATAAAAGAGGATTATTATTAGTATTATTTTTATTAGGAGATAAGAGATAAATATTGGATTAAGTCTTGTTGATAATTAAAGTGATAAATCAAGGGATAAAGTTATAGAAGAGTGGTGGCCAAGTAAAGGACTCTAGCCTAGTAAATTTGGCTATAAAAGGAAAAGAGAGGCCATTCAGCATTATTTTCTCTTCCTTGATAACCTCTGCCGAATTTTCTCTGCAACCCCTATTCTTTTCTTCTTCATTCTTCTCCTCTCAATTTTCCAAAAGCCGAAAGCTTGCTAAGATCAAGGCCATAGCCGAATAGTTTGAGACTTCAAGCAAATGAACTGTCGATATCTAAAGTAAGGGTAAGATCTCATTCGGTTTCATCCTTTTTCTTTTAAGATTTACCGAAATCTAGGACTAATCCCATTAGAAACTTGTTTGCCGAAATTTGGAAGGATCTTTCAAGATTTACTAAGTGTCGACTACAAGGAAGGAGAAGTTCTTTTCCCGAAGGTACACCATAAGCTACGTGTTCCCTAGTTATTCGGTGAATTTCGGGATTTAAAATCCACAAGGTAAGTGTCTACAGCATTCGGCCAAGGCTTATTTTAGTGTTTGGATCTATCTTTTATTATCTTAAAAGCCGAAAACTAATATGTTAAAGGGATCTAGAGTTGGCCGAATACAAGGAAGAAGGATACAAAGTTTCGGGACTTGGTTCTTAAGTCAATCGGCAACAAGATAAGTTTTAGTGTACTAATCCTACTAGGATTTGGATTTATGGCCGAATGGCTCTTTGCTAAGTATTAAATTATTGATTAAATGTAGAGATTTAAGATCTAAGGCATTAGATCAAGCTTTTCGAGACTTGGATTGAAAGCATTAAGTGAATCAGGTGTGTACCCCACACTATCTTTTAATATGTTATATGGCAATATTTAATATATGTATGTATAAGAATGTGAATATGGCTAAGTACCCTAATATGGTACAAAGTACTCAGGTACGTTTCCTACTCCTACTAGGATTACGAAATATGTTATATTTTAACATGTGAAAAGTGACATGAATATGAATTTAAGTATGATATGCATGATATGAATAAAATGGGGCATTCGGGTTATATGAGAAAGGGAAAGTGAACGTGGTGACTTCGGTCTCACTATCTGAATGTGGTGGCTTTGGTCACATTATCTGAATGTGGTAACCTCGGTTACATTATCTGAATGCGATAACTTCGGTTACATTATCTGAATGTGGTGTCTCATGACACAATTATCTGGTGGCTATGCCACGAATTTTATATGGGCGATGAGCACGTCGACTGCAGCGACTGCCTTCGATGGAGTGTAGCGGAAGGAGGGTTGACTTAGTAGTCCCCACGGTGTGCAGGTTGGTACGGGGATGTGTAGCGGATGGCATCTAGGTATGGGTTCGGGTTTGCATCATTATCTTGAATTATTATATGAACATGATATGTATGGTATGCCTAAATCTATTAAATTTTAGTGTTGGTTACACATTGAGTCTGTTTGACTCACCCCGTTGGGGAATATTTTTCAGGTGATGAGCAGTAATGGACCGGGTCAGCAGGAGCTCAAAGGTGGCCATGCACAGCAAGCAAATTATTTAATCTGAACATTTTATTTTATTTAAGTACTCTACAATTTTATTTTGGGTTTTGTTTTATGTAATAAGGCCATAGTGAACTATTTTATTTCTGTCTTATTGTTTAATTATGTTTACAAATTTTTATTAAGTTAAAGCTTAAGTAATTTAATTTTTGAATATACTCTATATGTTTTATAACTTAAAATTGAAAAGGGTTTTCAATATAAAATCGAATTCGTTTTCAACTCAAGCCCAACCCAAAACAATATTTTTTTTAAATCGCACAAGTTTTTCCTAAGAAGCGAAAGAATTTGAACCGGTTTTCTTGAGGAACATACCAAATCCGGTCAAAGCTCATGGGCCGGGTTTGGGGTGTTTCAATTTGGTGTCAGAGCCCAATTTTAAACTCTCGGCCTGTGGTATAAGGCCCAAAACGTTTTCAAATCGAGCCCAAGTAAGCTTTATAAAAATATTTTTGAAAATAAGCAGGTTTTGGCATGGCACCTAAGTCTCCGACCCGAAGTCCACCAGGTAAGTACCCCTATCCTTTGTGTTATTTATATTGTGAATTATAGAAGGGTAGAAATGGAATGGAACGTAGACTAGCATGATAAGTATTTGAACCCTAGGACTAGTGTACCCCAACAAATACATAAGACTTAAATGCTTAATTAAACGGACCTATGTCAAAGCCGTCGAGTTAGGGTGTGGCAACCATTGTGCGCATGTCTAGGATTGGTATTCAGTGAGAGCTTGGTATTTAAGCAGTCCGCGTGACTCACCTCCTCTCCACTCGAATCCTACCTGGTGCGTAGCTTCGGTTCGCCCTAACCAAGAGGACTTATTCATGGGCTAATCCCTAACTAAAACCCGAAAGGGAACTAGCCGTATTTTCATGGAAAACCTAGTTTTAAAATTCTTAAATTTCCCTTTGATTTATAAAAGCTATTCCATAAAATTTTTCGGAAATATTTCTTGATTTACAAAATTACCATATTACCCCGACTTCAATAAAAATTTTCTTATTTTGTAAAAGTATCCAACAACCCTATTTTGTGAAAGTCCAAAATACCCTGATTTGGAAAATTACGAAATTACCCCTAGTTTACCCCAATTACCAAAATGACCCTGAATTCTCAAAATTTTTGCAACATCACCGATTTGAAAAACAAATTCTCAAAAAGAACCCTCAAGTTTTGCAAATTTTGAAATACCCTTAATTTATTAAGATTTACAAATTTACTCTGGTTAATTACCGAAATACCCTCGGATTTCAAAATTTCCAAAAATACCCCGGGAATGCAAAATTACCAAAATACCCTTATTGACAAAATCCACAAGGAACCTTATTGTGGCAAATTACAAAAATACCCCTGTAGGGCGAATTACAAAACTACCCCTGGGTAGTGGAAAACAAACAACAACGAAAACTACAACATTTCTCTGAATGAACGAAAGTTCATACTTGATTGATGGATGTATGAATGTAAAGACTGTGTGCATGTATGAATACGAAAGAACCACTCCTAAAATCCTTTCCATAAAATTCTTCGCGAATAATCAGTGAAACAAGGACTAATTCATAAAACTTTTTACTCGGATTAAATCGCGACGTTAGAAATGAGTTCTCGGGGACGTGAACTTAGAAATTGTGCCTAGAAAGTATGATGGTTCTATTAAGATCAGAGTACGCAGCGTAAGCATAGTGCGGTGAGAAGGATTGTACGACTGTTAGTAAGTAATTTCGAGGACGAAATTATTTTTAAGGAGGGTAGAACTGTAACATCCTAGATTAGGGGTTATGCGTTCGTGCATCATTCATGAGTAGTAGGTTTTGGCAGTGTTTGGAAGTGAATTAAGGGTTTTTAAAATCCTAGGGTGGAAGAGAAAGCTTTGGACAATTATTGGTTTTTAAGTTAAAAAGGGGGAGCTAGGCTAAGGTAGCCTTAAGAAAAGTTTTGGGGAGTTTAGGACACAAGAAGTGATGTGGAAAAGTGGCAAGGGACGCCATCTAAGGTGCAAGGGTTATGGCATCAAGTGAAGTACTTTGAGGGATTTGTGCATTTTTGTTTAATTTTATGAAATAGCATGTTTACTGTGATATGGATGTGTGGTGTGCATTATTAGAATCTTGGAAATGTATGGAAATGTATGGAAATGTGTGGAAATGCATGGAAATGTAAGGCAATGTAGGGAAATGTAAGGAAATGTAAGGAAATGCTTTGGAAACGTTAAGTTTAAAAGAGGAAAGTGAACATTTTTTGAAACTAGGGGATGTAAGGAAATGATGTGGAAATGGTTCAAAAGAGGAAAGTAAACATTTCTGGAAACTTGGAAATGTAAGGAAATGTCAAGTTTAAAGAGGCAAACAAAAATTTTTGGAAACTTGGAAATGTAAAGAAATGTCAAGTTTTAAGGCTTAAAAAGAGAAAAGTAAGGCAAGGTGGCCTTAAGAAAAATAATAGGAGGAATTTGACACACAAACAGGCTTGGAAAAGTGGCTTGGAAATGTCACTTAAAGCCCAGTAAGTGACGCCACAGGCAGGTGCAATTGGGCCTGGGTTCGAGTCACATGGGAAGCTAAAATAAAAGTTTTATTTTCGGTAAGGAAGGGAGGTAGTGGACGGCAAAGGGAGACTAGGGGAGGAGTTTAAGATGAGGTTTTATTCTTATTAAAATTCGGCTAAAAGGGGAGATAAATGTGGATATTATTTCTTTTATTTTGATAGATAAGGAAGAGATAAAAGAGGATTATTATTAGTATTATTTTTATTAGGAGATAAGAGATAAATATTGGATTAAGTCTTGTTGATAATTAAAGTGATAAATCAAGGGATAAAGTTATAGAAGAGTGGTGGCCAAGTAAGGGACTCTAGCCTAGTAAATTTGGCTATAAAAGGAAAAGAAAGGCCATTCAGTATTATTTTCTCTTCCTTGATAACCTCTGCCGAATTTTCTCTGCAACCCCTATTCTTTTCTTCTTCATTATTCTCCTCTCAATTTTCTAAAAGCCGAAAGCTTGCTAAGATCAAGGCCATAGCCGAATAGTTTGAGACTTCAAGCAAAGGAACTGTCGATATCTAAAGTAAGGGTAAGATCTCATTCGGTTTCATCCTTTTTCTTTTAAGATTTACCGAAATCTAGGACTAATCCCATTAGAAACTTGTTTGCCGAAATTTGAAAGGATCTTTCGAGATTTACTAAGTGTCGACTACAAGGAAGGAGAAGTTCTTTTCCCGAAGGTACACCATAAGCTACGTGTTCCCTAGTTATTTGGTGAATTTCGGGATTTAAAATCCACAAGGTAAGTGTCTATAGCATTCGGCCAAGGCTTATTTTAGTGTTTGGATCTATCTTTTATTATCTTAAAAGCCGAAAACTAATATGTTAAAGGGATCTAGAGTTGGCCGAATACAAGGAAGAAGGATACAAAGTTTCGGGACTTGGTTCTTAAGTCAATCGGCAACAAGGTAAGTTTTAGTGTACTAATCCTACTAGGATTTGGATTTATGGCCGAATGGCTCTTTGCTAAGTATTAAATTATTGATTAAATGTAGAGATTTAAGATCTAAGGCATTAGATCAAGCTTTTCGGGACTTGGATTGAAAGCATTAAGCGAATCAGGTGTGTACCCCACACTATCTTTTAATATGTTATATGGCAATATTTAATATATGTATGTATAAGAATGTGAATATGGCTAAGTACCCTAATGTGGTACAAAGTACTCAGGTACGTTTCCTACTCCTACTAGGATTACGAAATATGTTATATTTTAACATGTGAAAAGTGACATGAATATGAATTTAAGTATGATATGCATGATATGAATAAAATGGGGCATTCGGGTTATATGAGAAAGGGGAAGTGAACGTGGTGACTTCGGTCTCACTATCTGAATGTGGTGGCTTCGGTCACATTATCTGAATGTGGTAACCTCGGTTACATTATCTGAATGCGGTAACTTCGGTTACATTATCTGAATGTGGTGTCTCATGACACAATTATCTGGTGGCTATGCCACGAATTTTATATGGGCGATGAGCACGTCGACTGCAGCGACTGCCTTCGATAGAGTGTAGCGGAAGGAGGGTTGACTTAGTAGTCCCCACGGTGTGCAGGTTGGTACGGGGATGTGTAGCGGATGGCATCTAGGTTTGGGTTCGGGTTTGCATCATTATCTTGAATTATTATATGAACATGATATGTATGGTATGCCTAAATCTATTAAATTTTAGTGTTGGTTACACATTGAGTCTGTTTGACTCACCCCGTTGGGGAATATTTTTCAGGTGATGAGCAGTAATGGACCGGGTCGGCAGGAGCTCAAAGGTGGCCATGCACAGCAAGCAAATTATTTAATCTGGACATTTTATTTTATTTAAGTACTCTACAATTTTATTTTGGGTTTTGTTTTATGTAATAAGGCCATAGTGAACTATTTTATTTCTGTCTTATTGTTTAATTATGTTTACAAATTTTTATTAAGTTAAAGCTTAAGTAATTTAATTTTTGAATATACTCTATATGTTTTATCACTTAAAATTAAAAAAAAGTTTTTAATATAAAATCAAATTCGTTTTCAACTCAAGCCCAACCCAAAACAATATTTTTTTTAAATCGCACAAGTTTTTCCTAAGAAGCGAAAGAATTTGAACCGGTTTTCTTGAGGAACATACCAGATCCGGTCAAAGCTCGTGGGCCGGGTTTGGGGTGTTTCAATTTGTTATTTATTTTCGGGTTTATTTTGCAAATGGGTTTAGGGGTATATTGGGCCTCTAATTTGTAAATGGACATTTTGTTTATTTGTATTAAATCTGGGTCTGGTATTTTGTTTTGTAATTGGACATTTAAATGGACTGGTTTTTTATTTTTTTCTTGGGTTTTTTGTTTTATCGGGTATGGGCCGGGCAAAATTTGGTTATTACAGCTGCCCCTCTTTGCTCATTGTCGTGAAACGAGAATAGTGCAAAGACGATAGAAGAACCAATTTTGCCCGGTCTTAGCTAAGCCTTGACTTATCGGTCCCTGTCTTCCTCAAACATCTTCAAACTTTACAGTAACCTGTTGTTTTGATCCATTCTGCCACTACTTTCGCGAGATATGACCCGTAACTTCAACTCGCTTTTCCTCAATCTTCTAAGGGGTGAGATTTGCTTGCTTCAACCAGAGAATTGTAGCTTCGATCTACTAATTGCTCAATTAGGACTTCGATGTGATGAGTCTGGACTTTTCAAACTGCTTCTTCGTTCTCGCCATATGGGTTGACTTTTTTCTTCTTCTTCTTTTTTTTTGAAAAACAGAAACTCGGCACGTGACCTAAGGCTCAACTCACCTCTCGTATTATGAGTTGATATTTAAAAAAATAAAAAATAAGAAATAAAAATAAAAATTGTAGAACACCTCAGCGTGTGACCTGAGGCTTAACTCACCTCTCATATTATGAGATGATATTTGAACAGGAATTGAAAAACAGAAATTGAAAAACACCTCAGCGTGTGACCTGAGGCTCAACTCACCTCTCGTATTATGAGTTGATATTTTGAACAGAAATTGAAAAACAGAAATTGAAAAACACCTCAGCGTGCGACCCGAGGCTCAACTCACCTCTCATATTATGAGTTGATATTTTGAACAGAAATTGAAAAACACCTCAGTGTATGACCTGAGGCTCAACTCACCTCTCGTATTATGAGTTGATCTTTTGAACAGAAATTGAAAAACATCAGCGTGCGACCCGAGGCTCAACTCACCTCTCGTATTATGAGTTGATATTTTGAACAGAAATTGAAAAACAGAAATTGAAAAACACCTCAGCGTGTGACCTGAGGCTCAACTCACCTCTCATATTATGAGTTGATATTTTGAACAGAAATTGAAAGACAGAAATTAAAAATACCTCGGCGTGTCCCGAGGCTCAACTCACCTCTCGTATTATGAGTTGATTTTTTTGAAAGACAGTAATTGAAAACGTGTTATCTGGTGGAACTCGGATGTCTTCTTTCTCCTTGGTTCGATACAGTTATCGTTAAAACTTCGTGCTCCACTGGTGTACCTGTATGTGTCATGCGTGATGTTATCATGATATGCACGTGTTTGTCTTAAATGCTTTTATGCCTACATGATTATGCCATGCGCCCTGGGCTTGTTTGTCATATATCTCTTTTCATCATTACTTTCATGATGACCTGTATTCATTGCTTTGATTTTTTGACTTTTCTTTCAGGTTTTGCACCCGTCCTTGAGTTTTATGAGTGATCTGCGTCTCTCATATATCACCCTTTTGCCCCTTGTTGAACCTTGTCCTTGCTTTGAGGCTTTTGTACTTACCAAATTCTCATCCAGGTAATGCTCAATATTTCTTTTGTTTAGAGTATGTAATTTCACTATTTATCATTTAAATGAACCAAACATGAGATGCATGAAAATGGGAAAGTAAGTACGAAAGAAATACCTCACATTCGTATTTATTTCAAAGCAACAAGCAAAGAAAGTTGACAAGGAACAATTCAATAAAGAAAATGTTATAGAAAGGAAAACGAGTTCAATTGTCGCGAATGCTCTCCAACGCCTGAACTTTTCCACGTTTCTTCATCCTGGATCATTTCGAGCAAAGCTTCTTGTGTAGAAGATTTTGAGCTTCCGAGTCCGCTTCAAATATTAATATCTCGCCATTTGACTCCCTCTTTAAGTCGCCCTTGCTCTTTGAGTCCAAATCTGCTTCCTTAGGACGCCCTTTCGGGTTTTCATCCTAAACCTTTTTGTTTACCAAGACGCCCTTTTCGGGTTTTCATCTTGATCCCCCCTTTTTTTTTAAGACGCCCTTTTCGGGTTTTCGTCATGATAATTTTTTTCTTTTTTCTCTCTCCCCTTTTTTTTTAGGCGTAGTACTTCTTCACGGCATCTGAGTTCACTGGATTTGGTAACTCCTTCCCATCCATCTCAGTGAGAATCAAAGCTCCACCTGAGAAAGCTTTCTTCACGACATGTGGCCCTTCCCAATTTGGTGCCCACTTTCCTCGAAAGTCTTTTTGAATTGGGAGAATCTTTCTTAGTACGAGTTCTCCCTCGCGGAATTCTCTTGGCCACACCTTCTTGTCATGGGCGTTGATCATTCTCTTCTGGTACATTTGTCAATGACAAATTGCCTTCAAGCGTTTTTCCTCGATAAGATTTAGCTGGTCATATCGAGCTCGAACCCATTCTGATTCTTCTAGTTCTGACTCCATTAAGACTCGTAGAGATGGGATCTCAACTTCAATGGGTAGCACAGCTTCCATTCCATAGACCAGAGAGAAAGGAGCTGCCCCCGTAGAGGTTCGCACACATGTGCAATATGCATACAAAGCAAATGGTAACTTCTCGTGCCAATTTTTATATGTCTCGCTCATTTTCCCAATAATCTTCTTGATATTTTTGTTAGCCGCTTCTACTGCTCCGTTCATCTTTGGGCGATAGGGTGAGGAATTATGATGCTTTATTTGAAATTGCTCACACACTTCCTTCATCACCTTGTTGTTTAGATTCAAAGCATTATCTGAAATGATTCTCTCAGGCAAACCATATCGACATATGATCTCCTTTTTTAAGAACCTGCAAACTGCGATCTTTGTCACATTAGCAAACGAAGCGGCTTCTACCCATTTTGTAAAATAATCTATGACCACGAAAATGAATCGATGTCCATTAGAAGCCTTTGGGGAAATTGGCCCTATAACGTCCATGCCCCACATAGAAAAGGGCCACGGAGAAGTCATGACATGAAGGGGCGAAGGTGCCGCATGAATTCTATCGCCGTAAACTTGACATTTATGGCACTTTCGCGCGTAACTAATACAGTCACTTTCCATTGTCAGCCAGTAATAACCGAGTCTCATAATCTGCCTAGCCATAGTGAAACCATTAGCATGCGTTCCACAAACTCCTTCATGGACATCTTCGAGTATTTTTCTGGCTTCACTAGTATCCACACACCTCAAGAGCACTTGATCCTTTCCTCTTTTGTATAGGATGTCCCCATCAAGAACAAATCCCACCGCCATTCTTCTGATTATTCTTTTGTCGTTCTCATTTGCTTGTTTGGGGTACCTTTGATTCTTGACATACTCTAAGATGTCATGGAACCATGGCTGTCCATCTGCTTCTTTTTCAATGCCAAAACAATGCACAGGGCCTCATATATGCTCATCTGGAGAGGCATTATTTCTGTTTCTCGGTTTGCTTTGAGCATTGAAGCCAGAGTGGCTAAAGCATCAGCCAATTGGTTTTCTTCTCGTGAGAAGTAATTAAAGGTTACTTCTTCAAATTCTTTGATCAACTCTGTCACGAGATCGTGATATTTGACTAACTCTGAATCTCTCACTTCCCAATCTCCACGGATTTGGTAAATCACCAGCGCTGAGTCTCCGTATACCTCTAAGATTTCGATGTCTCGTTCAATAGCTACACGAAGTCCCATGAGGCAAGCCTCGTATTCCACTATGTTATTGGTACAAAAGAAATTTAATCTGGCAGTGAATGGATAATGATTCCCTTCTGGTGACACTAAGACTGCTCCAATCCCATGCCCCAATGCATTTGATGCACCATCAAAGCTCATCTTCCATGATTTCTCTTTTGACGACTCAAATTCTTTTTGTGTAATGCACATCAAGTCTTCATCTAGGAAGTCAAATCTCAATGGCTCGTATTCCTCTGCCGTTCGAGTTGCTAAGAAGTCGGCTATTGCGCTCCCTTTTATCGACTTTTGATTCACATAGATGATGTCGTACTCTGACAGTAGGATCTGCCATCATGTCATTCTTCCTGAGAGTGCAGGTGATTCCATCATGTACTTTATTGGGTCCAGTTTTGAAATTAACCACGTCGTATGATACAGCATATACTGCCTGAGCCTTCGAACTACCCAAACGTTATTTAAAGAAACATTATTTAAAGCGTGAATAAGGGTCATGCTCGTCAAATAATGGTCATCTAACACGAATTTGGCGTAACAATAATATAATACATATAACACCTAACATGGGAATCTTTAATCTAAAGTATTAACACGCATGAATAATAATAACGATAATGGAACAATAATATAAACAAATAATAATGATGATAATAATATGAAAATACGAATAAACAGATTATAATGCATGCAAGAACGATAATCACATAGCTTACATTATTTAAATACTAATATTAATGGGCAAAGAACAATGAACTAAACGATCTTAAAAATAATAATACATAAAACAATTTTAATGAAAGAATAAATTAACAAAATCGATTGTAAGCAAAGAACACATAAAGAAATAAAGTAGATAATATTTGAAACAATTTAAGATAATGTCAAAATTTAAAATCAACTATATACATAAAGTTTAATAATATACAAAACTTTAAAATAAATAGGTAATAATGATAATAGCAAGAAGTAATGATAATAAACATAGTCGTAATAATAATAAATATTGAAGAATAAATAATAGTTATAAAAAGATAATAATAATAATAATACAATTTTAAGAAAAATAAATAATTAAACTCGTTAATCATGTCAAGGACTAAATTAAAAACGGACTAACATTTAAGGTATACATTTAAAATAAGGGAAAAGTCATTAAGGGTCGAATTGAAACACGCCCAAAAATAGCGGGGACCAAATGGGTAAAATTCCCAACCCTCGTGCGCAACGCTTCAACTGACCTGGGCATGGACTAAATTAAAACGCAACAGAAATAATAGGGCGCAATTGCAAAAAGGAAAATAAAGTAAATAGGACTTGATCCAATAACGTCACAAAAACTGGGGTCTGATTGCGCAAATATTCCTTTTGGGGAAAGTGTGCAGTAACCTTGTTAACCGAACGACGCCGTTTCGTCTATCATTTAAGAATCCCTAAATTTATTTTAAAACATTTTAGCCTTCATCTCCCTTAAACCTAACAGCCGCAGCCTCCTTTTATTCTCTCAACCAAAGGAACCCAACAAGGTAGCCTCCTCTTTCCCCATTCTGTCCTACGAACGGGCGTCCCTGACCATCGTCTATTATATCACCACTGTAATCGGTGGTCCACGACGTGAGGTTAGGGGATTTAGCACCTGCCTCGAGGCCGTCTTTCGAAAGCCATGCCTTCGGACTCCGAGGAGCCGAATGAAGGAAAAAGAAACTCTCCCCCTTTTGGCCTTCGATCCAGTTTTGACTAGGGAGAGAAAACTCCGACGAAGGGACCCCGGAGTCTAGGTAAGTTCTTTTCTTTTCTTTCATTTATTTTTTTTTGTAGAAGGATTTAAAATAAATAAAAAAACAGTAAACGGTAATAGAGAATAACCGGAATTAACCTTAATGTTTCTATTGTGTCTTTGATTGCTGAAAGTTTGTATTTTTTTATTTTTTTGAATGCAGATCCCCCCCCCCCGTTTACACTGCTCTTGGATGGCTTTATAGTCGAAAATACAACATAATATTCTATTATTCCACTATTTTGTTCCATGCTCCTCTGTTGTTGGTTTCATTCTCTGTCAGCAGGGTATGGGCAAGGCAGTGACCACCGGAGACCGAGGCGTTTGGGGAAGCATCGATCGTCAGGGGGCGTGGGCGCGGAGAACGACGCGCGTGGGAAGTGGGAACGACGCGCGTGGGCAGTTGGAGTGACGCGCGTGTGGCTGACGCGCAGCGGCTCTGAAAGGGAACCCTAGGGTTTTCTTCTTTTTCCTGTATTGGGTTATTGGTCTTGGGGGTATTGGGCTAGGCTTTGGGTCATTTGGGCCGTGTAAATGGGCTCGTAATTGGGTTTTTGTAATTCCTGAATTGGGTTTAAAATTAGTCTGTAAAAAGACTGCACTTTATCATTTGGTTTTGGTTTTAATTTTGTTTTGGACCTGTTTTTAGTTGGGCTTTATTGGGCTTTTGGGCTGCCATTTGTTATGTATTTTCGGGTTTATTTTGCAAATGGGTTTAGGGGTATATTGGGCCTCTAATTTGTAAATGGACATTTTGTTTATTTGTATTAAATCTAGGTCTCGTATTTTGTTTTGTAATTGGACATTTAAATGGACTGTTTTTTATTTTTATTTTTTTTGGGTTTTTTGTTTTATCGGGTATGGGCCGGGCAGAATTTGGTTATTACATATGTTGTCAAATGCCAACTTACCAATGTCGTTTTGGGCCGAAGCAGCCTCTACTGCATGTTTTTTGATCAACCGATCTCCATTTATTGCCATTGAGAAAAAGACTCCACAAGAGGTATGATCTGGTAATCCTGCTAATTATTCTGATTTAAAGATCTTTAGGTGTCTTGCGTATGCTCATGTTGATAATGAAAAATCAGAACCGAGATCCATTAAATGTGTTTTTCTTGGTTATAAAGCTGGTGTAAAATGGTATAAATTATGGTGTCCTAAAAATAGAAAAGTTGTGATTAGCAGAGATGTTGTTTTTGATGAAACTGCTATGCTACCTAACTTATCTCTTAAAGGCTCTTCCAATAAAGAAAATCAAAAACAGGTGGAACATCAGATTAATACAGAGTCGACTCCTCAAGCCAGTACAAAAATTGAGAATAGAGTTGCTTCTTCACCACAATACTCTATCGCCAAAAACAGAACTAGAAGAGAAATTAAACCTCCAAAGAAGTATTCCGAGGCTGATCTAGTTGTTTATGCTTTAAATGTGGCTGAAGATATAGATGTAAACCAAGAACCGTCTAATTATTCTAAGGCAATTAGCTGTGAAGACTCAGAAAAATGGATGTTTGTTATGCAAGAGGATATGGAATCACTCCACAAAAATAGAAAATGGGATCTTGTGAAACTTTCTAAAAGTAAAAAGGTTGTTCGCTGTAAATGGGTGATTAAAAAGAAAGAAGGGACTCCAGGAGTTGAAGAACCCAATTATAAAGCAAGGCTTGTTGCAAAGGGTTACAGTCAAATTCCAGGAGTGGACTTCACAGATGTGTTCACCCCAGTTGTGAAGCATAGTTCGATTCGAGCTTTGCTTGGTATTGTGGCCATGCATGATTTGGAGCTTGAGCAGTTAGATGTAAAAACTGTATTTTTGCATGGAGAACTTGAGGAAGATATTTACATGTAAAAACTAAAGGGTTTTACAGTCTCAGAAAAAGAGGACTATGTTTGCTTGCTGAAAAAGTCCCTTTACGGTTTGAAACAGTCACCAAGACAGTGGTACAAGAGGTTTGATTCCTTTATGACTTCTCATGATTTTAAAAGAAGTAGTTTTGATAGCTGTGTTTACTTTGAGAAAAACAGTGATGGTTCTTTTGTGTATCTACTTCTTTATGTTGATGACATGTTGATAGTAGTAAAAGGTAAAGGAGAGATAAGAAAGGTCAAAGCCCAACTAAGTGAAGAATTTGAGATGAAAGATTTAAGACCAGCAAAGAAGATACTTGGTATGGAGATTCTCAGAGATAGAAAAGCAAGTAAATTGTACCTATGTCAGAATGGGTACATTGAGAAAGTTCTTTGCAGGTTCAATATGCAGAGTGCTAAGCCTGTTAGTACTCCTTTAGCAGCCCATTTCAGACTTTCATCGGCTTTGTCTCCACAATCAGATAATGAGATTGAGTACATGTCACATGTTCCATACCCTAGTGCAGTGGGATCTCTCATGTATGCTATGGTTTGTTCATGTCCAGATTTATCATATGTAGTCATTACAGTTAGCAGATACATGGAAAATCTCGGTAAAGATCATTGGAAAGCAGTTCAGTGGATTTTAAGATACTTACGAGGTACTACTAATGTTTGCTTACAGTTTGAAAGAACTAGAGATAGAGTCATTGGGTATGTTGATGCTGATTTTGCTGGAGACCTTGATAGAAGAAGATCTCTCACTGGTTATGTCTTTACAATCGGAGGTTGTGCAATCAGTTGGAAAGCTACTTTGCAAACTACAGTCGCTTTGTCTACCACTGAAGCTGAGTACATGGCGATTACTGAGGCTTGTAAAGAAGCTATTTGGCTGAAGGGACTCTTTAGTGAGCTTAATAAAGACCTTCAAATTAGCACAGTATTTTGTGACAGTCAGAGTGTCATCTTCCTTACAAAAGATCAAATGTTTCATGAGAGAACAAAATACATTAATGTTCGGTATCATTTTTTCATGATATTATTGCTCGTGATGATATTGTTGTGAGCAAAATTAGTACTCATGAAAATCCTACAGATATGATGACTAAGTCACTTCCTATAACCAAGTTTGAGCATTTCTTAGACTTGATTGGTGTTCATTGTTGAAGTTAAACCCTTAAGGGGTTTTTGGAAAAGGTGGGGAACTTATTCGTTGTGAGTTCGCGATGAAGAACTTGTTCATTGAAAATTCGTGTCAAGGTGGAGATTGTTAGAATTAAGTGACACGAATTCTTATTTAAATAAAATACAATGGTAAAATAAAATAAAATAAGAACCCCTATAGAACTACACTTCTTTTATTTTATTTTAAATAAGGTTTTTTAAACCTTATTAAACTCAATCTATTTGATATTGGTTAGAATAAGGTGTTTCAATCTTACTACACTCCTATTAGAATATGATTTTACAAGCCTATAAATAGACATGGTCTATTCCTCTTGTAATTAATTCGAATTCGACATAGTGAATTTTCTTCTCCTTTGCCCATGGTTTTTTCCCGAAAGGGTTTCCACGTAAAATCTGAGTGTTCTTTATTTTATTTCTCTTTTCTTTGCGATATATTGTCATTACCGACGTTATATATTTTTTACACGTTTAAATAGTGTTTTAAATTATGTTTTAAATGCTATCATTTTCTAATATCAATATGTCTCTGCGGAAAAACCCAAAGGTGTCACGACGATCATCAACTATGAAAAGGGATAGTTTCGACTATTGATTATGAAAAGGGATGGTGATGACCATCGAATTTGAAAATGGATAGCTTCGGCTATCGATTATGAAAAGGGATAGCTTCGAATATAGATTATGAAAAGGGATGGTGACGACCATAAACTATGAAAAGGGATGTGACGATCATCTAATATGAAAAGGGATAGCTTCGACTACCGATTATGAAAAGGGATGGGGACAACCATCAACTATGAAAAGGGATGGTGACAGCCATCGAATATGAAAAGGGATAGCTTCGGCTATCGATTATGAAAAGGGATGGTGGCGACCATAAACTATGAAAAGGGATGGTGACGACCATCGAATATGAAAAGGGATAGCTTCGGCTATCAATTATGAAAAGGGATGGTGACGACCATCAATTATGAAAAGGGATGGTGACGACCATTGTGATTCCACTTCATGTGACCTTCGCAAGAGTTTTTTATGCAAGTTACTTGATACTATGAAAGATAGGAAGCATGTGTATTCATGATTTGAGTAAATTTATTTTATCATGTGTTAATATTGAATTTATGTGATCAAGCACTAATTTGGGTTGCTGGTGATGCTTAGGCTTATGCCAAGCTTGTGATGGAATGATTCATATTTATTTTAAGCTTATACATTGTATTGGTAAGCATCGTTTATGAATTACGAACTTACTAAGCATTATATGCTTACCTTGTGTTCATATTTCTATGTTTTGTAGTTAATCGGAAGCTCGTCCAGGTTGGAAGTTCGTTGGAGACCTATCACACTATCTATCGGCTATATCGGTAGATTTTGATGTCTTTAAGTCATGGTTGTAGTGACGTAAAATTTTTGTACGGGCGCTAATTGAGAAAATTATTGAACATTTGAAAACTGAGTTTCGATTTTATTAAAAAAAGGGAGTCGCCACCAATCTTTTTTCAAGGTGTGATCGGACACCTAATAAATCCTCTTTTTTTCTTTTAAAGAAAAATTATTTTTCTTAGATTTTCTAAAAAAAGCTGAGTTTAGGTCTACATCAAAATTTCAGAGAAAAATAGGGTTCGGGAGTCAGTTACACGCGAGGAAGGTATTAGCACCCTCGCGACGCCCAAAATTAGTATCTCGTTAAACGCGTGTTGTCTTAATTTTCAAAAATACGAGTCCATTTTAATATTTAACCGCGCTCCTATTGATACACGTGAATTTTGATAAATTACCTGTTACTAGGTTATAAAAAATATATATATTTTTTAAAAATGGCTTAAAAATGAATTATATTTATAAAATGCGAGAAAAGAGAGAAAATCCATTGTTATATTTTTTTAAACAATTTCTTTTTTTTTTGGGGAAAACAGTGTGATATTTTATTGTAATCTGGCTTGGTTTATTATTATTCAAATGATGACCATTATGATAGATCATATATACAAACCCTTCTTTTTTTTTAAAAAAAAGGATTTTAATAATTCTTTGAATAATGATCGTATATTTATTTTAAAATTTATTTTCTATTTTTTGTTTACGAAGGCGTTCCAAGTCTAGCATAAAATCGAAGATATTCACTCAACATAGCAGTGAGATTGATGATTTAATGCTAAACCAATTTATAAAAAAAACATTGAAATTAAATTATAAATAAAATTAGTACGATAATGCCTAAAAAAATGCCCCCTTTTTATGATAAGTCTAATTAAACAAACCTTTAAATATAGACTAAATAAAATACAATAAAGAGATACAAAAAATTAGGATTTACCAAAGGTCCAAGAATAATATGCAGTTTTCTTGGGCAAATCCGAATGAAAAAGGAGTGCTAGTGTTTTTCTTGCTTCCTCACGTTGGAAGCTTCTCTAAACTTTGCCAAAAGTCAGCTTATACTGCTGTTTTGGTTCCAGATGGAAGGGTTTAGTCTTTGAACTTGAATCTGGATGAGATTGGGACTCAATCTCCCAACTTCAACACAATGGCTCAATCCAAGCTTTACTTCCGATGCTGCTGCTGTTTGTTGTTGAAAGAGATGGTCGAAGGGAGGCGCGGTTGCTGTGGCTAAATGAAGGAGGAGTAATGGAGTCCCCCCTCTTTTTTCTAGTTCTTCTCCTTAAAAATCCTCGTGCCCCCAGCCCATTCTTTTTTCTTTTAAGCATGGATGAAATATGGGCTAAAAAATGTCGTGAAGAAACGTGGGTGCATGGGCATTAGAACATATTAAATTCGGCCATGCTTTTGTGTCCATACTGTTCACTCATGCATCGCCCATGCTCAAATGTTCCCTTGCTTTTATTTTATCCACGCCTAGGAAAGAAAATCAGCACATGAGTGCCTTGATTGCCGTCCACAAAGCATGCTCATAGCTTCAATAAATAATGTCTTATCATGGGTTGAATGTAAAGACGTGGGAAGCATATAGGTATGGGCATGGGGGTATAAAGATTCCTTTAAAATGGCAGCCATGAATCAGCCACCATGCTTTGTTGTTCCATGTACGCTCCAACAATTGAATGAATTTCTTTCTTTCTTTTTTTTTTAATTTTGAAAATCAAACACGAAATCGAACCGGACAAAATTTTGTGCTTACAGCTGCCCCTCTTTGCTCATCGCTGTGAAACAGGGATAGTGCAAAGACTTAAAAGCACTAAATTTTGTTCGACTGCCCAATCTTTGTTCTTTATTGAAAAACAGAAATCGAAAATAGCTCGATATGCGACCTGAAGCTCAGCTCACCTCTCGCAATATAAGTTGATTTTTTTGAAAAACAGAAATTGAAAAATTCCTCAGCGTGTGACCCGAGGCTCAGCTCACCTCTCGCAATATGAGTTGATTTTTTTGAAAAATAGAAATTGAAATATGCCTCCGCGTATGATCTGAGGCTCAACTCACCTCTCGCAATATGAGTTGATTTTTTTGAAAAATAGAAATGAAATATACCTCAGCGTGTGATCTGAGGCTCAACTCACCTCTCGCGATATGAGTTGATTTTTTTGAAAAACGGAAATGAAATATACCTCAGCGTGTGATCTGAGGCTCAACTCAGCTCTCGTGATATGAGTTGATTTTTTTTGAAAAACAGAAATGAAATATACCTCAGCGTGTGACTTGAGGCTCAACTCATCTCTCGCACTATGAGTTGATTTTTTTGAAAAACAGAGATGAAATAATTTCAAAACATATCATCTAGTGGAACTCGGATGTCTTCTTTTCCTTGATTCAGTACAGCTGTCATCAAAACCTTTTGCTCTACTGGAGTACCTGTACATGTCATGCATGATGTCATCATGATATGTACGTGTTTGGTCTTAAATGCTTTTATGCCTACATGATTATGCCATGTGCCTTGGGTTTGTTTGTCATATATCACTTTTCGTTACGAATTTCGTGATGACCTGCATTCATTGCTTCGATTCTTGACTTTCCTTTTAGGCTTTGTCCCCGTTCTCAAGCTTTACGAGTAATCTGCATTTCTCGTATATCACCCTTTTGCCCCCTGTTGAATTTTGTCCTTGCTTTGAGGCTCTTGTACTTACCAAATTCTCATCCAGGTAATGCTCAACATTCCTTTTGTTTAGAGAACGTCATTTCACTATTTATCATTTAAATAAACCATACACGAGATGCATGAAAATGACACAGTAGGTATGAAAAGGATATATTTTTTCAAAAGCAAGACAAGAAACAGTTCAATAAAGAAAACATTATAAAGAAAGAAAAGCAGATTCAATTGTCACAAATGCTCTAGATATCCAATGCATGAACTTTTCCACGTTTTTTCATCCTGGATCTTTTCGAGCAAAGCTTCTTGTAGAAGATTTATAGTTTCCGAGAATGCTTCAAATATTGTAATCTCGCCACATGACTTCCTATTCGAATCGTCTTGCTCCTTATGTCCGAACCCCCCTTATTAGGACGCCCTTTCAGGTTTTCATCCTAATATTTTATCAAGACGCCCTTTTCGGGTTTTCATCTTGATCTATTTTTTCTTTTTTATTTTTATCAAGTCGCCCTTTTCAGGTTTTCATCTTGATCTCTCATTTTTTTTATCAAGACGCCCTTTTCGGGTTTTCATCTTGATCTCTCTTTTTTTTAGGCATAGTATTTCTTCACAGCATCTGAGTTCACTGGGTTTGGTACCTCCTTCCCATCCATCTCAGTGAGAATCAAAGCTCCACCCGAGAAAGCCTTCTTTACGACGTATGGCCCTTCCCAATTTGGTGTCCATTTTCCTCGAAAGCCTTTTCGTATTGGGAGAATCTTTCTTAGTACGAGTTCTCCCTCGCGAAATTCCCTTGTCGCACCTTCTTGTCATGGGCCGTGATCATTCTCTTCTAGTACATCTGTCCATGACAGATTGTCTTCAAGCGCTTTTCTTCGATAAGATTTAGTTGGTCATATTGAGCTCGAACCCATTCCGATTCTTCTAGTTTTGACTCCATTAAGACTCGTAAAGAGGGGATTTCAACTTCGATGGGCAGCACAGCTTCCATTCCATAGACCAGAGAGAAAGGAGTTGCTCCCGTAGATGTCCGTAAACATGTGCGATATGCATACAAAGCGAATGGTAACTTCTCGTGCCAATCTTTATATGTCTCGGTCATTTTCCCAATAATCCTCTTAATATTTTTGTTAGCCACTTCTACTGCTCTGTTCATCTTTGGGCGATAAGGTGAGGAATTATGATGCTTTATTTGAAATTGCTCACACACTTCCTTCATCATCTTGTTGTTTAGATTCAAAGCATTATCTGAAATGATTCTCTCAGACAAATCGTATCGACATATGATCTCCTTTTTTTAAGAACCTGCAAATTGCGGTCTTTGTCACCTTAGCAAATGAAGCAGCTTCTACCCATTCTGTGAAGTAATCTATGACCACAAAAATGAATCGATGTCCATTAGAAGCTTTTGGGGAAATTGGCCATATAACATCCATGCCCCACATAGAAAAAGGCCACGGAGAAGTCATGACATGAAGGGGCGAAGGTGCTGCATGAATTTTATCGCCGTAAACTTCACATTTGTGGCACTTTCATGCGTAACTAATGCAGTCGCTTTCCATCGTCAGCTAGTAATAACCGAGTCTCATAATCTGCCTAGCCAAAGTGAAACCATTGGTATGCGTTCTACAAACTCCTTCATGGGCATCTTCAAGTATTTTTCTGGCTTCAACAGCATCCACGCATCTCAAGAGCACTTGATCTTTTCCTCTTTTGTATAGGATATCCCCATCAAGGATAAATCCTACCGCCATTCTTCTGATTGTTCTTTTGTCGTTCTCGTTTGCTTATTCAGGATACCTTTGATTCTTGACATATTCTAAGATATCATGGAACCATGGCTGTCCATCTGCCTCTTTTTCAATGCTAAAACAATGTGCAGGGACCTCATATATGCTCATTTGGAGAGGCATTATTTCCGTTTCTCGGTTTGCTTTGAACATTGAAGCCAAAGTGGCTAGGGCATTAGCCAATTGGTTTTCTTCTCGTGGGAAGTAATTAAAAGTTACTTCTTTGAATTCTTTGATCAGCTCTGCCACGAGATCGCGATATTTGACCAATTTCGAATCTCTCACTTCCTAATCTTCACGGATTTGGTAAATCACCAGCGCTGAGTCTCCGTACACCTCTAAGATTTCTATGTTTCGTTCAATAGCTGCACGAAGTCCCATGATGCAAGCCTCATATTCCGCTACGTTATTGGTACAGAAGAAATTTAATCTGGCAGTGAATGGATAATGATTCCCTTCTAGTGACACTAAGACTGCTCCAATCCCATGCCCCAATGCATTTGATGCACCATCAAAGCTCATCTTCCATGATTTCTCTTTTGACGACTCACATTCTTTTTCTGTAATGCACATCAAGTCTTCATCTAGGAAATCAAATCTCAATGGCTCGTATTCCTCTGTCGTTCGAGTTACTAAGAAGTCAACTATTACGCTCCCTTTTATTGACTTTTGATTCACATAGATGATGTCGTACTTCGGTAGTAGGATCTACCATCGTGCCATTCTTTCTGAGAGTGCAGGTGATTCCATCATTTACTTTATTGGGTCTAGCTTTGAAATTAACCATGTCGTATGATACAACATATATTGTCTGAGCCTTCGAACTACCCAGACCAAAGCACAACAGAATTTTTCAATTAACGGGTACTTTGTTTCATACTCTATAAACTTCTTGCTGAGGTAGTAAGTCGCCCTTTATTTTTTTCCTACGTCATCATGTTGCCCCAGTACGCAACCCATTGAGTTATCAAACACAGTCAGATACAATATTAACGGTCTCCTGGGAGTTGACGGTACTAGTACCGGGGGGTTAGACAAATACTGTTTTATCTTGTCAAAAGCCATTTGACACTCCTCGTTCCATTCTCCAGGATTGTGTTTTCGAAGGAGTCGAAAAATTGGGTCACATTGGTTGGTAAGCTGAGCAATAAATCGAGCGATGTAGTTCAACCTCCTTAAAAATCCTCTGACTTCTTTTTGTGTTCGTAAAGGTGGTAGTTCTTGTATGGCTTTTATCTTATCTGGATCAACCTCAATACCTCTCTTACTAACAATGAAGCCTGGTAATTTTCTCGAGGTAGCCCCAAATGTGCACTTGGCTGGATTAAGCTTCAGCTAGAACTTTCTTAGTCTTTCAAACAATTTCCTGAGGTTCCCAACATGCTCTCTCTTCCCCCGAGATTTGGCAATCATATCATCGACATAAACTTCTATTTCTTTGTGCATCATGTCATGGAACAGCATCACCATTACCCTCTGATATGTTGCCCCAGCATTCTTCAATCCGAATGGCATTACCTTATAGCAGAACGTTCCCCACATTGTTACGAAGGTAGTTTTCTCCATATCCTCAAAGGCCATCTTTATCTGATTATAACCCAAAAATCCATCCATGAAAGAAAATAATGAATGTTTTGTTGTGTTATCTACCAATGTATCGATGTGTGGCAAGGGAAAATTATCTTTAGGACTTGCTCGATTCAGATCGTGATAATCTACGCACATTTGCACATTGCCGTCTTTCTTCGATACTGGGACTATATTAGCTACCCATTCTGGATATTTAGAGACTTGTAAGAAGCCAGCATCAAATTGTTTTCTTACTTCTTCTTTTATCTTTAACAGCATTTCAGGTCTCATTCGTCTTAGCTTCTGTTGAATGGGTTTGCATTCTGGTTTTAGTGGGAGTCTATGGACCACTACATCCTCGTTCAAACCTGGCATGTCTTGATACGACCATGCAAATACATCTTTGTACTCATGAAACAAGACGATCAAGTCATGTTTGGTGTTCTCTGAAATGGAGATCCCAATCTTTACTTCTTGCCTCTTTTCTTCATTTTCCAAGTTCACTGTCTCAACAGATTCTTGATGGGGTAGAATCTGTTTATCTTCTTATTCTATCATCCTTAGTAAGTTAGGGGATGAGACATAATCTTCAGCATTTTCCTCAGCTTCGAATTCTCCTAAATAAATAGCTTTCTCGAAATCGATTTTAGGACTTGTAACGAGATTGTTCACGTCGTTGATATCTGAGCACCTGAAAGGTGAATGGAAAAGAAAACTATAGAGAAGCATCAATGTATTGGAACCCACAAACATAATACTATGGCATGATATGAGATATATGTAAGGACAGGCTATGAGAAGAGGGAATAAATATGAAGCCAATGAGAATGAAAAGACCATGACAAAATGCATCTCCATTAATGTTCATTTAAAAGATAAATAGCAAACATAAACTCTTATAACAGATTTCCCTTATAACTTAGGGGCATACAAAAAGAGTTAACATTGAGCATTACTTTGGAGTGGACTTAGAAACTACAAGAAGATCCACAGCAGTCCAATTGTTCAAAACAAATCCAGGAGGATCAGGGCGTATCATTGAAATGTCTTCAATTGTATCATCCACTTTGTCAATAACATTTATACTGAAGTTCTGAAGACCCCTTTCAATCAATAACAGCGTGTTTCGTGAATTATCTCGCCCTGGGTACATCATTCCTGCAGATGTAAATGTTTTCGACAAAGGAGGATACGCTATGGGCTCCCATTCTAATTCTCGACCTGAAGCTCTTGCAATCCTCCTTTCTTGATCTTTCTGTGACTGTTTTCTTCTTTATCGTACATCTGGCTTGAATCCTAAACCGTATCGAGCCTTGTGATGTACTGGCTTTAGTGCTCTAACTATCCCTTGCCGATATCTTCCCAAACCTTTCTTCGCTCGGGCTCCCTTTTCCACAGTCAGCTTAATTCTCATCTTGGTATTCCCTGACAGTTTGGGTGTGAGAATCTTATTACCTTCAGCAACAAATGTAGCATTAATAAATTCGAAGGAACGGAAGGAACATTTTACTGCATCTTTGTTTACTTTGATGTAAGGTGCGGCAGCAGAAATAGATGCAACAATGTCTTCTTCACCAGCGCTCGTGATCAAACGGCTATCCATGATAAAATTTACTTTTTGATGGAGAGATGAAGGAACTGCCCCAACAGAATGAATCCAAGGCGTCCCTAAAAGGCAATTATACGAAGGCGTGATGTCAATGACCTGGAATTCAATATCATATGTACATGGGCTCACTTCTAGAGGAATTTCAATCTTTTCCATGACCTCTCGTCGTGTCTCATCAAATGCCCTTACTGTGG
Organism: Gossypium australe; assembly: GCA_005393395.2. Taxonomy (NCBI): domain Eukaryota; kingdom Viridiplantae; phylum Streptophyta; class Magnoliopsida; order Malvales; family Malvaceae; genus Gossypium; species Gossypium australe. The sequence continues at coordinate 99,204,812 of CM016625.1, forward strand.
AATGACAAGGCCTTAGATAAGACATATCAACTGGCATCCTGGAAAGTGTGGCCAAAGGCATGACATTAAGTGCGATCCGTTGTCGATGAGTACATTCGGTACTATGTAACCCTTGCAACTGGTCGTAATATGCAATGCTTTTACGGAGCCCCTACCATTTGGAGGTATTTCATCATCACTGAAAGAGATGAAATTATCCGCATTCAAGTTGTTCACCCACCTATCAAGCTTTTCTACAGATACATTGCTTTCCACGTAAGCTTGATTTAACACTTTTAGCAAGGCATTCCGATGTGACTCTGAGTTCAACAGTAGAGATAACACCGAGATTCTTGCCTGCTGCTTGTTCAACTGTTCCATGATGTTATATTCACTGTGCTTGATGAACTTCAAGAATTCATGTGCTTCATCCTCATTCACAGGTCTTTTAATTTCTTGCTCAGACTGTATTTCAACATCAGCCTCAGCATCATGCATCGGTGCCTTTCCTTTTTGGTTCGAGTCACCAGTCATCTTCCTTGGTTCAACCACCTCAGGAGAATAACATCTCCCACTGCGGGTAAAGTGTCCTACTTCGCTAACACTTCCAGTCGTAGCTTTGGATTTTTCACCTTCGGGTATGATAATGTTGACATCATATTTCCATGGTACCGCCTTGTTGCCCTTGTAAAGGAAAGGAGATGGCACTTTAATCACCACCGTTGGTTTGACTTCCTTCTTCTTGGCCTCATAATAATCACCAGAGGTCGATCGACTATAAGGGATGGCTGATGGTTGATTATCAGAGGCGCATATTTCCCTTTCCTCGGCCTCGTCCATTTTATCAAAGATCTTGACCTCCTTGTTGTTCATCATGTCTTGAAGTAATTTTCTGAATTCTTCACAAGACTGGATGTCATGCCCTTCGATACCATGAAAATCACAAAAACATTGACTTTTTGTATTTCCTCCTTTGAAAATTCTGTTGGGATGACAAAACGACCCATTTTCAACCATTACCCCCAAACTTTTCGTAAAGGTGTTTTTATTTCAGAAACGCAACTTTTAGCTCACTGCATGTCTTCCTTTGTCACTGCGCTCACGTTCCCTTCAGTATGGTTAGGGAGCAGATTTCCAGCCACATTACCAGTACCATCAAATGTAAAATCCCTGCATCAATAAGACCCTGAACCCTCCTTTTAAAGGCTAGACAATTTTCTGTAGAATGCCCCTGGTTTCCAGCATGATACATGCAACTAGCATTAGGATCGTACCATTTTGGGTATGGAGGCTTCAATGGTGCCATATAATGTGGGGATATTAATTGTTTTTCCAATAATTTCGGCACAGTTCTCCGTACGACACGGAATAGGGGTGAATTGAGGTTTTTCAGGATTGGGTCTTGTCGGTCTTTGTTCATTTTTGGGTTGGCTTGGAGCAGGCATGGTATTTGGTGGGAACATGGTGAATGGTCTTTGGTTATTTGTGGTGTAGACGGGGCAAGAAGGAGGTGCTTGATAATAAGGGTTTTGGGGAGGAAAATAGAAATTTGGAGGTGGGCGATATCGAGGTCGTGATTGGGTTGGGTACGGATTAGAAATGTAGTGGCTCTCGGTTCCCACCATATGTGTTTTTGCCTCTTTTTTCTTTATGGGTACTGCCCTTTTCTAACTCTCGGAGCCTTCCATCCTTCCACTCTTGATGGCATTCTCTATAAGTTCCCGATATTACAATATCTGCGAAGTCTTTCGTGGCACTTCCTACCAACTTATCATAAAATGGCGCTTTCAAAGTATTGAAAAAGAGGACGTTATCTCAGTTTTAGTTAAGGGGGTTCTACTTGGGCCGAGATATCCCTCCACCTTTGCGCATATTGCCTAAAAGTCTCTTCGGCTTCTTTTCCATCATCTGCAGGGTTAGTCGATCAGGCACCATGTCAGGAGCTTGTATTGTTCACAAAATGCTGATGCTAAGTCTTTCCAGGATCGAATCCTTTCTCTACTGAGTTGATTATACCATCGAAGAGCCGATCGACCAAACTGTCTTGAAAACAGTGTATTAGTAACTTATCCTCATTCACGTAGCCAGTCATCTTTCGACAAAACATGATAAGATGCGCCTTTGGACATCTCGTTCCATCATATTTTTCAAAATCTGGCACTTTAAATTTTGGAGGCAGAACCAGATCGGGCACCAAACTGAGCTCTTTGGCACTCAGTGCAGAAGACTTCAGTACCTTCTATCGCCTTGAGTCTTTCTTCCAGGCTCTTATACTTATCCTGAGCATCACGATCATCCATTTTCAACCTGGCTATTTCTACCGGATCATCCAAATCTGGAACAATCGATCAGCAGAATTATCTCCGGAGTTTGATACGAATATACCTTGCCCTAGATGAGCAGGTGGTGCGGGTGGTTGCTCTAGGCCTGCAGGTTCCCCTTGAAGATAACCTCTTTGCATTGCAGGGGCGTGAGGTGGAGTGAATCCTGGGATGGAGCGGACTCTGATTAACTCTTGAATGGGGTTCTGTAATATCAGGGCTCTGCATGGGTCCTTTTCCTTTGACCAAAGCAGTCATCATCTCCATCATTTTGGCCATTTGATCTTTTGCTCGAGCGATTCCCTCTCGGGATCTCATCATCAGATCTCTTGCTTCCTGCTGTGACTTGGTCAGCTGCTCTTGTAACTCTCTTTGGACCCTTTCCATTCTTTCAATTCTTTCGTTGAGTTCAGCATCCATAACTCTAGCTCTTAGACGTGTCCTATAAGAATGACGTGATTCCAGATTTCGTAGTGTCGCAACTGTGGATTATACGGTTTTAGCCTCAGTGAATGATTAGAGTGATATGCACATGCAATGGATGAATAATAAATGATAAATGATATGTTATGAATAAATATGCAAGAATTTGGTGTTGATTTAAGATAGCCCCATACTTAGGCATTTCATTAATCAAAAGAGTCTACTACAAAATGTTTTGCCATATCTGATTAACAGTTACACTAATTTCCTAGCCACATCGCCTTGTTTCTTTACTCGTTCTAGGAACTCCGCCATGCTTGATCCTTGTCTCGGAGGGAATTGGCAACTGAGAGCTTCAGCTTCATCTGATAATTGCGATTTGCATAGCCGCCTTGCGATTTCATTGATCATATCGCCGATACATATCTTTTTCTTGGAGAGCTCTTTCGTAGGCAAGGATGTCTCTGTCAAGCTGGCCATTCTTTTCTTTTAAGGCTTTTAGGAGAGTATCCAAATGTTGCTGATGAGCTTGCAGCGTATTTTCTAAATCTCGTATCTTCCTTCTTAGTCTTGCTCGTTCAGACTGACAGTCATGATTCTGCAGAGCATGTGCAGCTTTTTCCTCTTCCTTCTTCGCTTTCCCTTTCCAGAATTCCACTCCACCTTTGATGTTGTTTAGTTCTTCCTTCCATTCTGCTGTCGATTGCCCAGCCCACTATTCCTTATAGTTTCTCTTAATTTTTTATTTTCCAAATGGAGATCCCTTAAGTCATTACTCATGATCTCAGTTTCTTTCTGAACTTTCTCGGTTCTGGATTTTCAATTTGAACATTGATCTTCAGTTGGTAGTTTTCCTCTTGAAGAGAATTAATATCCCGTAATAGCTTGATCTTTTCACGTTCAAATTCATGTCTGCCACTTCCAGTTCGGACGGCATTTCTTTTGAGAAAGGATTCTGGAAAGTGTAATCCGTCGGTGATGTTTCCTGACTATTCACTCGTCGTTGTCTCCATATGTCATAATCTTGAGTATAGTGTCAGCATACAGAGCTAGCTCCACTAGGTAAATTTCTTTCCAAGACTTTGTAGTATCTCGGACTTTTTTCATGTAGCCCTCACCTGTAAAAGTGAACTCAGACTGTGCCAATCCTCCGGTAGCTGGTATGAACTGTCGT